>SJYO01011531.1:719049-1025339 GCA_006410555.1 Capra ibex
CCCCCCCCCCCACGCGTGTGCAATTACACCACGGGTCGACAATTGTAAAAAGGCTTGATCTACTCCCAGTCGATTAGTAGGTAGGTAGTGCTTCGACTGTTCGGGTTCAGTCTCTCCCCTTCGATGTGTCGACGAGACACGACTCTACTCGGGCTCTCGGGTCCTGAAGGTCGATGTGGGTCGACACCTGACGCAGTGAGTCTAAGGAACGTAGGTGGGGATCGTCTCGACGGAAGTTGACCTTTCCGTGGCGTCTCGGACGGGGGCGGGTATAGGCGTATGGACGTGGACCCACCCCGTGACTGGACTGGGTCTGGTTCCGGTAGGTTGGGGTGTGGGGACCTTTATTGACCCCGAGGAATGCAAACGAGCATAGGTAGTCCGACTTTCGTCCCCAGGGTCGGTTTCAGGGCCGTCGGTGCCCCGTGGTGTTAGGCCGGGACGGTTTCTTTTCCCCCGTCTCGATACAGTGACCTGTACCTCCTCTACGTGATACTCCTCCCGTCATCGGTCAGACTCAAATCAATTACTTAAACCAATTTGGGATCAATGAGTATAATAAAGTTCCCCAGGTACCACGGTCGTTTACAAACGACTTGTGTGTATTTTACGTCTCGTCCTCTCGAGCGAGGGGTGTCTGTCCCTCCTTGGTGTACGAACTAGTCCACTGGCTATGGGGCCCTGGTCGGAGGGAGAGATTTCCAAACTGTTTGACACTGGAGTGACTTCTTCTCAGTTAAAACTTTTTGATTGTCTTTTGTAAAAGGGGATTCACCTTCAAACTCCCAGGATTTGAAACGGCTGTTTGGGACATAGAGGATGATAATGATGTGAATAGTTTTATGTTTCTGCCGAGATTGTTTATTGTTTTATCGTGTTACAAGTTGAGTTTTTATCGAGTTATTTATGACCGACATTATCCGTTTAATGTTTTCCTTTTAAAATGTTTCTCTTGGTCACAGTACTCTATAGTCCAATGGAACCCTTAATTTTTTTTTGTGTTGTATTTTTATGTTCCCTACGTTTAGTCGGTGTATTTAAGACTCAGGAAATCTGGTTTCCGTTTAAGACAAAAACGATTACCCCTCGACACACTGGCTCCGGTCAATGACTTAGTGGGACTTGAAGTGGGTGCGCTGTTTACATAAAACTTGTGGAATAGCTCCGTCCATAACAAAAATCGTGGTCCTAGGTTCTTTCGGAATCGGAACGGAAGTGTCTTACCTAGAGAAGTCGTTTTGTTCGTGACGTAGTCATTTGTTTAGTTACTAATGGTTTAGTAATTTCCCGTTTTTGACCCTCGGCCCGAGTTCCTATTGTTCAACCCCTCAAGTCCCTTCCGGACTCACTTCTACCCTGTGAGACTGGTGTATTTCCCGATCCCGTCCTTGTAAGATCCACCTCCTGTCTCGACACGGTTCCAAGACTCTACCTCTTCCCGGATCGTGTGTGGGACACCTTTCCTGATGCACCAACCCCAAATCTCTCGTACCCACTCTTGTCCTAATTCATCTTTGTTCCGATGGAGCAAATTTCATTCCCGACCGTTTGTTATTTCATGTTTTGTTGTTTCGGTTTCGACCCCTCTGGTGTCCCTTACCGCGCTACCATCACTAGTCCGGGTGAGTCGCCGTCTCGTCGATGAGTCAGTGTCACGTCCTTCGACTCGGGCACCGACCAGTTTGAAAGTTAAAGACTGGCTTGTAAAGACACTCTCATCGTCTGTGATATTGGTTGAAAATTTTACAGTGGTCCGTTATGTTAGATCAGTAGGGTAAACACCTATATATAGTCGTCGGAATACTCGGTTTTACACCTTCGGTAAGTTCACAAGTCGTTGTTTATGTCCGTTTGGAGTCTCTATAACACCCAAGTCAAGGTCTGTGACATTATTTCGTTAATAGTGTTATTTGGTTCACCGTACTTACAAAACCAAAGGATGACGTATATTTTCATACGTTATCGTAATACGGAATTTTTGTTACGAACAAAAACAACAAGTCCGTGATTCGGTGCAGACTGAGAAACGCTGGGACACCTGACGTCGTGTGATCCGAGGAGACGGGAGGTGATACAGGGTCTTAAACGAGTTTAAGTACAGGTGACTCGGACTCTATAATAGATTGGAAGAGTAGGGTCATCGTGTAACCTATGAAATACTGGACTCCCCCCGAGTAGAAGACCATAGTATAGAAAAACGGAAAAGTATGACAAGTACCCCAAGAACACCGTTCTTATGACTTCACCTAACGGTAAAGGAGGAGGTCACCTGGTGTTAAACAGTCTTGAGAAGTGATACTGGACAGACAGAACCCACCGGGGTCTGAGTCTGAGTAACTCAATGTGTTCGGGGAAATGGTACTGTTCCGACACTAGGTACTTCCCTTTTATTTTTTGTATTTATAGAATTAAATTTTTGTGAAATAACGATTTTTTACGATCGGTAGTAGACTATCACGTCCCAACGGTGTTTGAAAGTTAAACATTTATATCATAGAAGTTTCGAGTTATTTTGTTCTATACGAATATTTATCTATTTTCACCATGTATGTATGTTACCTTATAATAAGTCGGAATTTTTTCCTCTAGGACAGTGTGCGATGTTGTACCTACTTTACTTCTGTAATACGATTCACTTTATGCTGGTAGTGTGTTTTTGTTTGTGACGTCCTGAGGTGAATATACTACACAGACTCCATCGACTTGAGTCTTTGTCTCCCATCATACCACGAATGGTCCACGGCCCCTCTTCTCTCCTTCACTTCATTTCACTTTACTTCAATTTCAGTGAGTCAGTACAGGTCGAGAAACGCTGGTGTACCTGACATCAGACGGTCCGAGGAGACAGGTACCCTAAGAGGTTCGTACTATGACCTCACCCAAAGGCAAGGGAAGAGGTCCCCTAGAAGGGTTAGGTCCCTAGCTTGGGTCCAGAGGACGTAACGTCCGTATAAGAAATGGTAGACTCGGTGGTCCCTTCGGGTCTTCTCTCCTTCTACCTGACAATAAGTTACCCGTATCAAAGTTAAAACGTTCTACTCTTTAAAGATCTCTAGACAACGTGTTATCACATGTGATGATATGTGAATTTTTACCACTTCTACCATTAAAGACTTTGGACAAAAAATGGTGTTCTTGACTTGTAGAGTAGTCCCTCCGAAGGGACTACCGAATCACCATTTCTTAGACGGGCAGTTACGTCCTCTACGTCCAAACTTGGGACCCAACCCTTCTAAGGGACCTTCTCCTTTACCGTTGTGTGAGGTCATAAGAACAGACCCTTTTGGGTACCTGTCCCGGACTGTCCGATATCAGATACCCCAACGTTTTCGTAGTCTGTGTTGAATCTACTTCGGTGACCACATCTCGATATACCCGATGTCACTCTGAGACCTAAAATAAGACTCGTCTCCTGTTTCGTCTCTTCACTATACAGACTTCCATTTGGGACGGTATCCCTCCCTTACTTATCCCACTCCACCCCCGCCCCGCCCTTCGGGTCTTGTCTCCCACCAAACCGGACTCTCTTCGTCGACTTGGATACCAGACTAGTCATTCGGTCCTCTGTGACTTCCCGTGGAGACTTTCCTTACTCTACCCCCCTCTCCTTCTAAGATATACTTGTATTTTTGGACCTTTCCGACACTCTACCAGTTCTCGTCGACAACGTGTCGTCACACTATTCCTCTAAGTTCGGACCTCTTCGGACTTGACGTCTACGTCGAGATCCTCAACAGTAGAAGTCAAGGGTGTAGACGAAGAGTCCCCTCGTATGTCACGTGTCGAGACCCATATGGTCCGAGGTTTTCGACACTCGGTACATACAAAGGTTTGTAGTCTGAGTCCCCCGGTATTCAAAGTCCTGACTATCGTAAAGCTCGACACCATAGATCCCCACACTGGTAGGGTGGTCTATCGTAGTGCCCCCAAGTGTCGCGGGAGACCACCATGCGTCCTTTTGCTCGCACCCATGCATGGTAACAGGCCGGGGACTTCTCCGCATACCCGAGTAAGCCCAGGGGTCACGACTTGCGCTTGCACGTCTCACGTATCCGTCTGAACAGGACCTTGGGGAGGTCCTCAACCACCTCTGGACTCCCTTCCACGTTACTCCCGAGTCGTGTGAGACAACGGTTCGGGGTCCGGGTTGAGGGGTGGGTTCCTCGGGTCGAGCCCCTCCCCTCAACATATGAACTGGTTTATCCGGGACACGACTATTGGGTCCTTCGACCCGATACCCCTACGTCTTATTCCCAAGATGGTGACGCCTAAGGTCCCACACCCCAACCCTGGTCCTCCTCTTCGTTCCACAGGGGGAAAGGTGGAGGACGACTGTTGCTGTCGTTCACCACCCCGGTTAGGAGAGTCCCGGTCTTAGAGGTCAACGGGGAGTTAGAGTTTCGAGAGGGGTGGTGGTGGTCGGGGTAGATGAGAAGGGTGTAGAGTCACGAGGGATCTCGATCCAAATGTCCCTTTCACACTCGCAACTAATATCTACTCGTAACTAATATTATCTCCGGAACTTCCCCTGTCTTGGACTCTGAGGACTAATGATTGACCTCGAGGAGGGGGTCTTGGGTGTCTAAAGAATTAAGGTTTGTGTTGTTTTCTTTCTCTGTTTACCCCTATTATGGAAGTCCGAAATTGAAGAGGTCTTTGGTGAAAGACGTTCTCTTTATTTCCACTCTGTCTGTGGTGTTTACCTACCTACAAGGATGGTGGAAGAAAGGTCCGACGTAGGGGGTCCCTAATTTCAAGACTCTCTCAGTTCCTCTTTTCTATTTCTTACAGAGTTGAGTTTTACTTCCTTTATTAGGTTCTCCTTTTTCCTCTACCTCTGTTTGTCCGTTACGTGTCTTCTTAGTTATTTGGTTACTTCCGGAGTTGAAGTGACGATTAATCCCTTTATGTTTAATTTTAACGTACACTATTGTAAAGGATGAGTGGGTGATTTTATGATTCAGTACTTTGTCACGACCATTCTTATACCTCGCACACATCCCCACGATGACACGACCGTCTGTTTAATTGTCAGGTTTTCAATTTCTATGTAAATTGGGAACTTGATGTACTAAACTTGACGGTTTCAAGTGAGTATACACCTATAACAAGTTATCAGTTATGATGTCATTATGTACCGACTTAGGATTGGGGTTCAACAAGTGTCCAGTTGAAATATGTTTTAGTTCTGGGTTGTTTGGCCCCATACACATGGGACACACACGGGAGCGAGTCAGTACAGACTGAGAAACCCTGGAGTACCTGACAGTGGGTGGTCAGAGGAGATAGGTACCTTAAAAGGTCCGTTCTTAGGACCTCACCCATCGGTAAAGGAAGAGGTCCCCTAGAAGGACTGGGTCCCTAGCTTGAGTGTAGAGAACTCAGAGGACGTAACCGTCCCTCCAAGAAATGGTGATCGTGGTGGACCCTTCGGACTTCCCCCCAGGTCCTGTGACCTATCTACTTTCCTTTAGGTAGACGTCTAGAGTTGAAGGAATGAAGGAGAAAGGACTTTGACTGGACGGGTTCTTAATGGAGAGGTTACCCACTCAAGGGGAACGCGTAGAGGTGAATGTGTGTAAGAGTGTGAATTGTTTTCTTTCCGTACGGAGAGGGGGTAGAGATTAGGAAGGAGTTGTTAGACTGTATGACCACAACTGTGGTTCTGTCCCTTACTGGACGTTATAGTTCATTGGTTAGTTTCCCCACCCTATAGTGAGTGTACATCCCCGGTCCCTCCGGAGGTTCCCGCAACTTCGTGTCTGTCCACAGGAGGTGGTCATGTCCCGGGACGTGGACGTCGTGTTCCTGTATGTCGGGACTCTGGGCCCGGGTGGTCGTCCGGGGTGGAGGGAAGACTTAAGAGTCCGGTGGGTCCGGTCCCGGTATGGGTGTCGATCGACCCTACACGATGTCGTCGTCTGGACCCGTTGTCGGGACCCGATTAGAGAATAGAGGAAGAATAGACTAAATCTCTGTCCCTGTTGTTTCGGAGCCGTCCAACATTTCGAACATGTTACTGTCCTCTCGACCCTAATGTGAGTTCGTCGGACTGAGATGTTCCACGAGGAAGAGTCAAGGTCTCTCTACTCACTCACGTCCCACCTACACACACCCCTCTTACGTCCCCTACCTTACTTACGCGGTCTCTTTACCCTTCTCTTTTAACACACACACACACACACAAACACCAGTAGAATCCCCCTATGATGCGTCAATTCCGACTCTTTCCTTCCGTTGGATATTGATAATTGACTGAGGTCGGACTAATCTGTACCTTTCCAGAAAGTTCAGTATTATTTGACACGGGTGGAATGAGAGATGGGTAGGGGTCGTCCGTGTCTGGGGTCCTCGGTGGTCCTGTTCTCCTCGTTCCTGTCCTGTGCTCACCTCGTTCGTGGACCGCTCGACGGAGGACTGTGAACGCTTACCTTTAGAGTAGTCCGAGAGGAACCATGAGACCGTGAACACTCCCTTTGTCTGTGTATTAGTCCAGTGTCCCTCAATCTCTTTAACTTAGTAGAAAATTTTTATTTTGATTTGTCTCTGTATGCCAGTTAAAAGACGCGGTGGTTTCACGTGCCTTTAAATAGAGGATCTTAGACTTACTGGACAAGGTTTTACTTTCTTGTAAATAGTCGTGAATTACTAAGGGGTAATGACGTGTTCGACAGTGGGTGGAAAGAGTAATCCATTGAGAGGACAGTCAAGGGATTTCAAGTTTCAGTCCAGGTGCTCGAAGTTGAGATCGGGAGTCCCAGGGTGAGGTCGTCCAGTCGAGGGAGTAGAAGAGTAAGAGACTAGGGAGGGAGGATGAAGTCCAGAGACAAGTACGATTGGTGGTAGATCTTGTGGGAGAAGGGAAGAGTTACGAGGGTCTTGGATAATAAATTCGGTCCTTAAAAGGATAACCCCAATGGACCTTAAGTCCTCCTAGATGGGTCTTGAACCTATCTTTTTTTTTATGGAGAGATAAAAGTAATTGGGACTCGACTTTAAATCGTAGAGAAAGTTAACACTTATGTCTTTTGTTTGTATATCGTAGTCGTCAAGGACACTGTAAATTTAGATAATTGTAGTTTCTACAACAGTATAGGGAAATGTCAAGATCGTCTATTAGAGTTTTATGGTAAATGTTGGAAGTGATAAAAATTTAATACTATTATTGTGTTTTGCTATGTAACTTAAGAAATTACGTACTTGTTTTTTATACATTGATCTAGTGTCTATAAATATAAAACTCTTGACCTTTAGTTATCTTAACTAAAGGGAACACCACCACTAAAACAGTGATTCAGTACAGACAGATAAACGTTGGGGTACCTGACGTCGGGTGGTCTGAGGAGACAGGCACCCTAAAGGGTCTTTTAGGGGAAAAGAGGTCCTCTAGAAGGTTGGGTCCCTAACTTGGGTGTAGATGACATAACGTCCACCTAAGAAATGACAGCTCGGTGGTCCCTAAGGGGACTAAAGGAACCATTAGGGTACATAGACAAGTAAAGGTTCCGTTTGGTAAGTTATAGTGTCATTAGGTTCAGATACGGGGTTGGTCATTGTGACTTCTTCGGCTTACCAAGATGCTTCTGGATGTTCTGGAGGATCTTCATTGTAGGTTTTTTCTACAGGAAAAGTAATATCCCCTGACCTTACGTTTTCATCTTCAGTTCTTTGTGGACCTCATTGTCCGTTTAAACCGGAACCTCATGTCTTACTTCGTCCCGTTTCCGATTATCTCAAGACGGTTCTCTTGCGTGACCAGTATCGTTTGTGGGAGAAGATTGTTGTGTTCTCTTCTGAGATGTGTACCTATAGTGGTCTACCAGTTGTGGTTTTAGTCTAATTAATATAGGAAACGTCGGTTTCTACCTCTTCGAGATGTGTCCGTCGTTTTTGTTCTGGCCCTCGCCTGACACCGAGTCTGGTACTTGAGGAATAACGGTTTAAGTCTGACTTTAACTTGTTTCACCCCTTTTGGTGATCTGGTAAGTCCATACTGGATTTAGTTTAGGAAATACTGATATGTCACCTTCACTCTTTATCTAAATTACCTGATCTAGACTATCTGTCTCACGGACTACTTGATACCTGCCTCCTAGTACTGTAACATGTCCTCTGTCCCTAATTCTGGTTGGGGTTCTTTTTCTTTACGTTTTTTCGTTTTACCGACAGACTCCTCCGGTATGTTTATCGACATTTTTCTTCCCTTCTCTTTTCGTTTCCTCTTTTCCTTTCTATATGGATAAACTTGCGTCTCAAGGTTTCTTATCGTTCTTCTCTATTCCTTCGGAAGGAGTCGCTACTTATGTTTCTTTATCTCCTTTTGTTATCTTACCCTTTCTGATCTCTAGAAAAGTTCTTTTAATCTCTATGGTTCCCTTGTAAAGCACGTTTCTACCCGAGTTATTTACTGTCTTTACCATACCTGGATTGTCTTCGTCTTCTATAATTCTTCTCCACCGTTCTTATGTGTCTTCTTGATATTTTTTTTCTAGAAGTGGTGGGTCTATTAGTACTCCCACACTAGTGAGTGTGAGTGGATCTCGGTCTTTAGGACCTTACACTTCAGTCCACCCGGAAGTCTTCGTAGTGATGTTTATTTTGATCTCCTCCACTACCTTAAGGTCAACTCGACAAAGTTTGGGATTTTCTACTACCACACTTTCACGACGTGAGTTATACGGTTGTTTTAACCTTTTGAGTCGTCACCGGTGTCCTGACCTTTTCCAGTCAAAAATAAGGTCAGGGTTTTTTTCCGTTACGGTTTCTTACGAGTTTGATGGCGTGTTAACGTGAGTAGAGTGTACGATCATTTCATTACGAGTTTTAAGAGGTTCGGTCCGAAGTCGTTATACACTTGGCACTTGAAGGTCTACAAGTTCGACCAAAATCTTTTCCGTCTCCTTGGTCTCTAGTTTAACGGTTGTAGGCGACCTAGTAGCTTTTATGTTTACTCAAAGTCTTTTTGTAGATAAGGACGAAATAACTGATACGGTTTCGGAAACTGATCCACCTAGTGTTATTTGACACCCTTTAAGACTCTCTCTACCCTTAGGGTCTGGTGGACTGGACGGAGAACTCTTTGGATATACGTCCAGTCCTTCGTTGTCAATCTTGTCCTGTGCCTTGTTGTCTGACCAGGGTTTATGCTTTTCCTCATGCAGTTCCGTTATATAACAGTGGGACGAATAAATTGAATATACGTCTCATGTAGTACTCTTTGTGACCGTACCTCCTTCGTCTTCGACCTTAGTTCTAACGTTCCTCTTTATAGTTATTGGAGTCTATACGTCTACTGTGGTGAGATACCGTCTTTCCCTTCTCCTTGATTTCTCCGAGAACTATTTCCACTTTCTCTTCTCACTTTTTCGACCGAATTTTAAGTTGTAAGTCTTTTGATACTAGTATCGTAGTGACCAGGGTAGTGAAGTACCGTTTATTTACCCTTTTGTCACCTTTGTCACCGGTTGAAATAAAAAGACCCGAGGTTTTAGTGACGTCTACCGCTGACGTCGGTACTTTAATTTTCTGCGAATGAGGAACCTTCGTTTCAATACTGGTTGGATCTATCGTATAAGTTTTCGTCTCTGTAATGAACCGGTTGTTTCCACGTAGATCAGTTCCGATACCAAAAAGGTCATCAGTACGTACCTACACTCTCCACCTGATCTTTCTTTGGACTCGTGGCTTCTTGACTACGAAAACTTGACACCACAACCTCTTCTGAGAACTCTCAGGGAACCTGACGTTCCTCTAGATTGGTCAGGTAGGATTTCCTCTAGTCCGGACCCACAAGTAACCTCCCTGACTACAATTTCGACTTTGAGGTTATGAAACGGGTGGACTACGCCTCTCGACTGAGTAACCTTTTCTGGGACTACGACCCTCCCTAATCCCCGTCCTCCTCTTCCCCTACTGTCTCCTACTCTACCAACCTACCGTAGTAGCTGAGCTACCTGTACCCAAACCCACCTGAGGTCTATAACCACTACCTGTCCCTTCGGACCACACGTCGTCAAGTACCCCAGTGTTTGTCAGCCTGTACTGACTCGCTGATTTGACTTGACTTTTTATAAAAGGACTCTTTCCAAGATATCCGTAGTAGTAAGACGGTTACCCTATTATTCAATTTTGAGAGAATAAAATCTGGTTGAAGTTCAGGTAGAAGAGGTCACTCGGAGGAGACCGGTGAGGTCAGACAAGAAAAAAAAAAACCGGTACGGTACACCGAACACCCTAGAGTCAGTGGGGTGGTCCCTAGATTGGTCTTGGGGTCGTCACTTTCGAACTTAGGATCGGTGACCTGGGAGTCCCTTAAGGGAGGACGGAGAAATTTACACCCTCCAGGTGTAAGAGTTGGTATTCATATCTACCCGAACCCTCGACCGTCGGTGGTAGAACGTACCGCGAGACAAGTCCCACCGTGACGGACAGACTGACCAGACCGGAGTCCTAGGGTTTGGAAAAGAGTCGGGAAGACTCTTCCGGTGAGACTTTACCGTGTCTGCACGGTAGTCAGGAACACGACATCTATTTACTTCCCAGGGGATTACTGACGTGGGGTGACTAGACGGAGTCTATAGTTCACCTACAGTAGGACTAAGGGGTGTGTACTGGGTAGAGGGATCGGTACCGACTACCCCGTCCCTGTTTGGAAGCTAGGTTCGTTCCGGTTAGTCTCGACTACAGACCGTCTTCAGAGTGACGGAGGAGGTGGTCCTCCCCTTTACGTCTTTCTGGAGTTTTACTTTTCGCTACTCGTAGGTCTCTCTTGATCTTCCTGTTTATTTGGGGAGAACTCCCTGAGGACTCTTTCTGAGGACTTCAGGACACATTGTCGTGTGATAACTTAAGGGTTCTATCAGTGGACTGCCAAATGTATTCGACACAGAGAAATGATAAACGTCGGTTTCTCCAAGGTAGTTGGGGGTCTTAGGAATGTCGATCGATGTTTCAGTCGTCTGTTCTTGAAACTAGGTGTCGGAGCGAGTGTGGAGAGGAAAGGAGACACTTTGTCCGGAGAACGTAATAGGGTAAAGTTTCTACCGTCTTTCTCCGACCCTCTGACTCCTGTGAAGACCTGACATCCCCCCGCACTTGCCGAGCCGAACCTACGGACCGAGGTGTGGGACAGGGCAAGGACTGTTGGGGTCCGGTCTTCGCCACGAACCTAGTTGAGGTCTCCCCACAGCCTCAGGACCAAACCCTTGGTCGAATTCTCTATTAGAAACCCTGTTCACGATTCCTGAAGTCGTGCATCGAGGGCTTCGGGGAGTCGAGTGTTCAGGACACGGCCCTAAACAATTTCGGGAATAAAATAACTCGTGTTGGGGCCCAGCGGGGGTGAGGCGTTTGCAAGCCCAGGGTGAGGCGCTCCGTGATGGGGGAATGTCTAGGGTGGCTAGGGAGGGGCAGGCTGAGAAGCAAGGCGCAGGCGACGAGGTGGGCGAACGAAGCGAGGCGGACCTTCGGAGAAGGCGGAAGAGGGGTCGGTCGGAACCGTGTGTGATGGGAAAGTGGCGGAGGATCAGCCGGAGGCGGTGGGAGGGCAGTGGAGGAGGTCGAAAAACCGCAAGGGACATTGTTTGTGCTAGAAGAAGGGCCGGTTCCTCCGGCGGTACGACTAGGGGTCGATGGGCCGTCCCGGTGGCCTTCAGGAAGACGAAGCTCAGCGTCCGTGAAGGCTGATGGCCGCCTTCCCCTATTACGCCAAATGCTGGACACCAGGGTCCTTCCGTAGGACACCAAACACAACGCACCGGTCCCGACGCCGCCGCTGCCACCGTTGTCAGCGTCGGACCCGTGGAAACCCGTCCTTGCAGAGAGACCCGCAGGTCTTAGGAACGAGTCTGGGGGAAAAGACCTACTCGTCGGACCCCGGGGGCTCCCGATCTTCCCTCCTCTTCCCGAACGGTAGGGAATAGCCTTAACGAGCCCAGATTGCCTGTGACCTCCAACTGATCGGGGAGGGCGGTTTCGGTCTTCTCTGACAAAGATTGGTGGACGGGGTGAGGACAAAAGTGGGTAGAGACCCTGTCCCCGTGGCTCCTTCGTTTCTTTGGGAAGCACGGATGGAGCTCCGGACACTACTTGACGGATCCGAGACCTGCTAAGCGGAAGTGACGGCCGTGGAGATTTCAGAGAGTCTTGACAAAGGAAGTCCTGTTCCCGAGAGTTTGGACCCAGAAATAGGACTGGAGTAGAAGTCGGGCCGAAGGAATCGAGGCGGAACGGACGCTCGAGACTTGATGGACTGACACTAAAATTTGAAACGTATCGGAATTAGATCGATGCAGAAAAGTGGGTACAGGGTCTGAACCTTGAAGTCATAAATTTGAGGAAATAATGCTGTAGGGAGGTCAGGGAATTTAGGCAGAAAGCAAGAGTCGGTTAAGAAAAGTAGGGGTTGTGTCCTTTCTCATCCTTCACCGGGTCTTCTGGGTGGAACGCTATCCGGAACTGGGTGACGACTGTGAGTGTGACCCCGTACAGAGAGGAAGTACCCCGTCTAAGTCCCGGTCGAGATGAAGACCACTCCGTCGAGGACAATCCTCATAGTACCCTTCAGACTTCTCGACCTTTACGAACCTACTTGATAAAACAAATAACAATTTCTGTAGACTAGTAGAGCTAATAGTCTAAAAAAAAAAAATGTACGGTCTTAAACAGGAACCTCTTGTATATATAAACTTGGGAAACGAGTTACTGACGGTATCACCCTTATAACGTGTCCGGTTTTCCGTAATGACACAGGATTGTGTCCAGGACCTTAAAGGGTAAGATGGTATACTAGGGAAGGATGACCCACTAAACGGTTAGAGAAACCTCAACTGTATCCTTCATCACCCAATCTAGTCCTTCACCACGGGAACCAGATCCAGTATACAGAAGGAGTACTTCAGTACCACTTAGAAGTCCGTACACTTCTACCAAGTGTTTTCTCCAAGTGGAGTCGTTTCGACTGGAGGACTGTCCGATCTTTCTCGAAAGGTCCCTTGTATATTCGTGGATATGACATGGTGGACTCATATCCGTGGACCACATGGTGTCTGTTCTTGGTGTACCATACCAACCATACCAGTCGTGTTTCTGTCAGTCTCGGGACCTCCGACTCTCTTGGTGGATCCAACCAACTCCCGAGGAGTCGTTCTACACCCTCATGACCTTCACCCATAAGTGAGAATCTCACTCGAACTGGAGTGAGATTTAGACTACCGGAACCCCCTTAAGGGACCACCAGATCACCAAGTCAAGTCAAGTCAAGTCAGCGAGTCAGCACAGGTTGAGAAACGCTGGGGTACTTAGCGTCGTGCGGTCCGGAGGGACAGGTAGTGGTTGAGGGCCTGAGATGAAAGTAACAACTCCTATACCCTTGATTCTAGGACGTTTGGTTAGTTCGTCAGTTAGTTGGACTTCCAGAAACTCGGGTTCTTGAACCACTCCTCCCTCCTCTATACACTTATAGTTTTTGACATACTTCTTCAAACACATACACACTAGAAATTAGTCCTAGGGACCAACGTTCACTGTCTTTAGAAGAATCCGTTGTTCTTCTGTTTTGTCTCTGTATCACTAACGAAATGGATTGACTACTAGGTTGTATATTTATCCAAGAAGCAACAAGACTTGTCTTTACTTTCCCTAACGTAATGAGGAATTTATCTGAAACGATCTTAATTTTACACTTAAAAATAAAGAAATCGATCCTAATACTACCTTATTAGAGAAACCTTGACGTGAAGGGAGTAACACCTCCTATGATTCAATTCACTTTTTCCTGTTAAGAACGGAAGTTTCCTCTAATAGTCCAGGATAATTAAGATGGAGACTTTATCAAGGAAAATAAATAAAAAAATCATAAACTTACCAACGTGTGTACGAAAAAAATTGTAAATAAAAATAAACCGACGTGGTCCAGAATCAAAGTCAACACCGTATACCCTAGAAAGCAACGCCCTTCACCCGTGATCAAGGGACTGGTTCCTAACTTGGGAATGGGGAACGTAACCTTCATGGGGCAGAATGGGTGACTCCTTCAGGGAGACCATAACAAATGACAAAACTTTTATCTGTAACCAAGTTAGGAATCAGACCCTTGACTTTTAGGGTGCTCGACACTCGGTTTGGTCTTTTTTTTGAGGATTTTGTATTTCATATGTATATATATGTGTGTGTGTGTGCTGACTCAGTTACACGACATGTCGTCTAACTAATTCTTTTTTTCAATCCCGGAGAGGTAAATCACTCCGGTCCCGCCCCGGCTCTCCACCCGCCCCAGATCTATCCTTTGTCCTCCCCGGTCTACCCGCAACCCGCCCCGGACCCTCTAGGGCCCAAAGTCCCACTTGCGCGACCTTCAGTTGCAGTACCACAGGGGGCACCACATGAACCACCACCGCCGAGACGAACAGCCCCAATAAGACAAGGACTGAGCGTCGGCCCCAGCCCGCCGTCGTCCATCCTCTACGGCGGCGCGGTCCCGGCGACCCCGGCGCTCAGGAGAATAGAGGAGTCGGAGACATCCGGCACCTCGGCGCCCAACACGCGTACGCGCCTGAACGGGCCGCCGCGACTGGTCTAGAGGCGCGGAAGGCAGAGGGCGTCCGGCGTGCGGACTCGTACGCACGCGTTTCGCCGCTGGTAGTCCCGCGGCGTCACGTCTACAGTCGAGCGCCTGGCTCACCGTCCCAGGGATGCGGAAAAAGGACCGGGGATTTCTCTCGCACGGAGAGTAGAGGAGTAGAGAAGGGACTCCCGGTCCGGGACCGTCTGTGATGACAGGAAGTCGGCCCGTCGGGGGACGACGCAGGCGACTCCTTAGATGTCCCCAAAGAGTAGGGACGGTCCGGCCGAGGTCTCGTCGACTACTCTTCCCCCGGTGATTCACAAAAGATGGATGGACGCTCGTCTTTTCTCATACTCCACCGAGGTCCTTCGAGAGAGGAATGGGGAGTTCTTGCAAGTGGGTACACAATTGCGTGGGAGGAACAAAACGTGGGGCGGCCCTTCCGGCACAGTCGACGGTCCCGTGCATTGTCTATGTGGACAGTAGGAGGTGGGACCGGGGGAGGGGTAGTAAAGAAATAGCCGTATTCTCAAACACATATACAGGGAGGGGAAGGAACCCGGGTGTTCGAAAAGCCTCGTAGACGGTCCCCGTCCCCTGTCTCTTCGACTCCATTCCGTTTATCAGTTGTTCAGAAGGACCCTCCTCTCAGAAGGGGCAGCCCAGACGAGAGACTAACCTCAAGGTCTATTTTGGCACCGTCCACCACCCTCCGTTTTCTAATTATGTCAGGACGACACCCGGAAGTAAGTCTACTCCGGACCTCTCCAGTTCCACCCGAAGACCTTCTCCATCTTGTCGAGGTAAAACGTCCCACCATCAGAGGACTACCCAGTCGACTTTTGTACCCCGGAATTCTCCTTTCTTTCCATAGTTGTCTCCACCCTCCTTTCTTCACGAGAACGACGTAACCTGGTTCCAGTCCCAAACCCAATACTTTCTGAGGTGTCAGTGCGACTCTTTAATCCTGAAACAACACCGTCGTCCTCGAACCTCCTTCAACTCGTCTCCTACCACTCCGAAGGTCCTACGACAAGGGGGACGGTTCTCCACTCAACCTGACGATCTCTCTTAGTACCACGAAGTGAAGGGATGTCGACAGGTTCTCGGAAACGTGTTACTTCTCCATGGTCGTCATCGTCCGGCTCACCGAGCCGGAGTCGGGGATCTCGGGCTCCTCGTCTCTCGATGTCCGTCCGGGGCCGCGGCCTCTCTGGACCCGTCGGCGAACGTCCGGGTCGCAGCTCGGGTCGCTCACCGGACCCGGCTACTCTTACTCCTCCTCGGGTAGTAGGTTCCACTCTCCCCGGGCCGGACCACCTCTTCCCCGGACCCAATCTTTCACTCCACTGGGGTTTCGACCCGTTTTCTTACACCACACTTCGGTATCACACCCTCCTTACAGACCCTTAGTAACCTAGTATCCTCTGTGAAACAACAACAAATCAACGATTCAGCACAGACTGAGAAAACATTGAGTTACCTCAGGTGACAGGACCCTAAAGGGTCCGTTCCTATGACCTCACCCAATGGTAAAGGAGGAGGTCCCCTAGAAGGGCTGGGTCTCTGGCTTGGGTGCAGAGACGTAACCGTCCACCTAAGAAATGGTGACTCGATGGTCCCTTCGGGGATCTCCTCTGAATCCTGGGTAGGAAACAACGGACCCCTGATCGTCGAGACCTGGGACTAGGGATAAGGTAACCCGGTTGGGGAAGAAGGAAGTAAAACCGAGAGTCACAGGTTTGTCCTCCCGTCCTTAGAAATCTCATTGGATCTCTTAAGAAGTCAGGTGAGGAAGATAGGGTCGTGAGAAGGAACAACCCGTGTAAGTAAGAGACTCCCGAAGTGAGTTCCTGAGTTCATGGGAGAAATACCGATACATCGCAGATTACAATAGTAGACAAAAGAACGGGGTACCAAGGGAGTGGGGAGAGGGTTTGGATTGTGTGTGTGTAAAGACGTACAGTCTCTGCAATTTTCCTCTCGACCCGATCACCATAAACGTTCACTCACTTTCCTTTAGGGGGAACTCCTCTCGTTGTTCTCTATTCCACTGATAGTAGGTAGAAGACACCGGTCCTAGACTGCACAGAAAGAGACTGGTATGAGTCGGGTTCTCCTTCTTCTGTATCTCTTCGGTCACCTTTGAGTGAACAGTCCCTTTTAACCTCGGTTCTTTGATGCCTTCGACCTCCTCTTTGTTCGTGCTTTTCGGGTCGCACTCCGTTCGTCCTCCCTACCCCACGTCGAGACTCTCCACCCTTTCCCGGGACGGAAGGTACAGAGGATACATCGTCTGGAAGGGGAGTACGACCCACCCACAAACTACGAATGGACTGAGGCAGAGGACATTGGTACCAGAAACCGGACTGGACCGGACAAACCCTTCACCCGTCCGAGACTGTCCTCCACCTCTACACGGTTGATACTTTCGGAAAGAGGTCCGTCTCCTCCGACTCGCACTCCTTGCCTTTGCGGAACTCAGGGTCGCACTTCGTCTCACCTTCTTCCTCCTCCTTGCCGAAGCGGACCTCCTCCTCGTCTTCCACTCGGTCCGGGGTCTACGACTGAAGACAGACGACGGGTCCGTCGGAACGAAGCACAGACATACACGCACACGTACGGGTGCGTGCGAGTCACCACAGGTTCAGAAACATTGGGGTACCAGACATCCGGTAGTCCGAGGAGACAGGTGCCTTAAAAGACCCTTTCTTATGACCTCGTCCAACGGTAAAGAATGAGGTTCCTTAGAGGGGCTAGTTTGGGTGTAGAGAACGTAAGGAACGTAATCGTCCACTTAAGAAATCGTGATCGCGGTAGACCCTTCGGGAGAACGAAGGGTGCGGTGAAGGGATGTGGACGTCGGATCCTCTCCCCGGCACTCGGTCCATGTCCGGGACTAAATAAACAAGGAAACAAGACCCGTGTCGAAGAGATTTCGACGACGACTTTTTATTCGGACTTTGCCTTTAAAACACGTACATTAAATAACTTGTGTGGACTTCGTAAACTTCTTGCAACTCTGTCTCACCGATTTCGTCCCATTCCTTCTTCCTTTCCCCAGTCTCTCCACTCCACCCCACCCCCCTGAGACTTAGGACTCCGGGAAACCCGGTGATTTCTTGTAACATTCTCTACCACCTAGTATAGATATCGTCCAAGACAAGTCCCGGACCGTATCTCTTCTACGAACCTCTTACCTCTGGTGACGTCATTCCCACCACTTAGTCGGAAACAAACGGTCCACGAAGGAAGGAAAACTCTTAGTCCACGGGTCCTTCCCGTGATGGTATTTCAACACCCCATATATCTCATTCTCGGACCCGACGGGTCGACCCTTCTGGGGTATCTGACCATGGAAACCGGAGACTAACCGGAACAATAAGTCCCTGTGACCTACAGGCCTTTCGGACCGAGACCTACGACACTGTCTACCCGACCTTGTGTCGTCTTCTAAAGTCAGTGATTCAGTGCAGGTGGAGACGCTAGGACACCTCACGTCGTACGGTCCGAGGAGACAGGAGGTGACAGAGGGTGTCAAACGAGTTTAAGTACAGGTGACTCAGTCACTACCATAGATTGGTAGAGTAAGAGACGACGGTGGAAGAGGAAAACAGAAGTTAGAAAGGGTCGGAGTCCCAAATGGAAAGACTTATAACTAAGATTATTACGTGGATTTCACGTAAGACCCCGAGAAGAGGGGATGTGGGGTTAAGGGAATGATAGTTGTAGTATGGAATGTGGAATGACATCATATAAAGAATGTTGATTATTATTAAGTAATAATTCACTTAAACTGTGTAATAGCCCTAAAGTAATCAAAAGAGGTTCATAGGAAAAAGAAAAGGTCCCAGGGTAGGTCCTATGGTGCAATGTGAATCAACAGTACAGAGGAATCCAAGGAGACTCAACACCATCAAAGAGTCTGAAAGAAACGAAAACTACTGGAACTGTCAAAACTCTTGACAACCCTTTCACAAAACATTTTACAGGGAGATAAACGTAAACCGAATACAATGACAGTTTCAATCTTACCCCCAATACCTAAAGACCCTCCTTCTGGTCTCCATCTCACGGTAGGAGTTGCGTTGTATAGTTCCAAAGTACAATAGCTGAACCGAATAGTGAACATACAATTGGAACTAGTGGACTGGTTCTAATACAAACGGTCTAAAAGAGGTGAAGGATACCAAAGAACCTTTGTTCGATGACGTGTCGGGTGTGAATTCTTCATCCCTTAATACGAGGTAGATGAATTCTCCTCTTATACATGTACTTTATAAACTTTAAGTAAACATGTCTAAATAGAAAAGAAATAAATGAGTTAACAAATAAACATATGTACCTGAATCCTTATAGATAAAATGTGAAACACAATATTAGGTTCACGATAGAAAAAAAAACCGGCACGGTGTACCGAACACCTTAGAATCAAAGAGTTAGTCCCTGACTTGGGTCCGGAAGTCGTCACTTTTACGTCTCAGGATTGGTGGACTGATGGTCACTTCAGGGTAGGTTACGATAGAATAAATGAAAAAACGAATCTAACAAGATCGAAACCGATGACCCTCACGAAAATCAACCGGGGACAAATGGAAACTGTATGGGAATAACAAAAAGAAGAAACTCATGAAAGAATGAAAACTGTGACTTTTTACAAGGTCCGAGTAGGACATATAAGGTACAGAATATCTAGAAATTCTATCTAGAAAGACTTTTAAGACCTTTTACCTAACCAAACCCCGTTGTGACAACGTGATCCACCGCCACCTACCTAGTTCGTCAAAAGGTCTTCAATTTCTTTCTTCACCATCTACCTCGGAGTAAAGACTGGTCCCGTCGACCGGTCTATCGACATTCTAAGCGATTCGGTTCCCAAGTCCTCCTCATGGTCTACACACCCCTCATCTAGTGTCCCAGAAAGACCCTGTAGTAGTTAAACTCCACGGACACTCTATCGGGTCACCCACACGGTACACCCGTCAGCACACAAACCCCTCTCGTTAAACACATCCCTATGTTGTCGTGGTTAGTGATCGTGAGTCTATGGGAATGATAATTGTAGTATGAAATGACACCATATAAAAAATATGATCATTATTATGTAATAATAATTCACTTAAATTGTGTAATAACCCTAAAGTAAGTAAAAAGTAATCCCGTATTAACTACGACACCCGTATCACTCCATCGGGTCTCACACCTCCTCTCTCTTCCCTGACCCGACTCACTACCTCCTCCACCCTTCTTACTGGGTTTTTTGCCCCCCTTTAGGTCCTCTCCCATCCCAGACTTTCGACTCTCTACCTTCTCCTCTACCATCCGAGACGGGTTCCGGTGACTCTCCTGGTCCCATACTCCGGACTACCAACAGGGAACCGAAACCACCCATCTCCTGTACCCACTCCGGTATCGTCCTGAATAAAACCACCTCGACTCACACGTCTTCGGTCTAACCTCACCCGATCTCCCTACCAACTGACTACCCTTTACCTTGGACTCAAAACAAGTGTTTCGAACCTGTACTGTCCCGTCCTACACCCTCCCCCACCGACCTCCTATAATATCCCGCAAGTACCGTCCTAAAAGTCCCTCTCCCTACGACTCGTCATAGACCCTCCACTATCTTGACTAACTCTTCTCCCTAGCACGACAAATCGAATCCCCGGTCTCCCTAGCTCCAGAACTCCCTCGAGACAGGGACTCGAGACAGAGACCGGAGACTCTCGTCGTTTCTGGTTTTGTCTCATCCCACCGGTGAGATAGACTGAGAACGGAGGAGACACAGGTGTCCTTCTCCTCCTCTCCTTCCGGGTCCTCCTTGTCCGGGTCGCCCTCGTACTTCTCATAGACTTTGACTTCCTCTGGAAGCACCACCTCCTCCTCCCACACCCGCTCTGGTACTGACTCCTCGTCCACCCAGGTGGTGGGGACCCTTTGCAAGGGACTCGGGTCTTTCCGTCCTGTGGGGGTAGAGTCTGTGGGACACCGAGGAGCGCACGAAGGGACCGGTAGGTCACTCTCCGCCCACCCGTAGTCTTAGTCGTCCGAGATCACCGACTCTGGAATAGAAACCCTCTCCACCACGGAGCTAGGGGAGGGGTGTCCTCCGAGACGACGAGCGGATCCACCAACCTGTCCGTGAGTCGACCCGTCCACCCATCCGTATCTGGGAACACCGGGGACGGTCCCCCTGAGAGTAGAACTAAAGAGACGAAGAGATCAGGGTATCGAAGGACCGGCTTAAGTAGTTGATGTAATTCCATTCTTTACGTCTCGTCTTGGACCCACAGTCGACGACGAAGAACATACATACAACCCAAGTAGAAGTCCCGGACCTCCCCCATCCGGGTTCGCCCCAGACGTGTGTACAGTGAGTTCGAACACGCCCTCACCTGTCCACCCGGACGATCACAGGACCGGTCCTTTCGGGGAAGAGGAGACTGGGGTGTCCACCCCTTCCTGGACTAGACACACCCTCCATGCTCGCGAAGGAGTACGAACCCCAAACTGTCAAAGGGACGAGAAGTCTGGGGTGCGACTCACTCAGTAACACAAAAGTTCAAAGAAGTGTACACAAAAGATGGTCAAGACAGTATGACTCCTCTTCGGTGTAGGGGACGGTGCACAAGGACTGTTCCTTGAGCCCAGAAGGCGCCCTAGGATCTCCTACAAAGGAAGCCTTAGATCCCGTCCCATCGTCCACACGGGGGAAGACAGACGTCGACGTCACGCCCGGAGGACTTATGACGAGGCCAACGTATTCGCACAGGACGAGACGAAACGACGATTCGTTGAAGAGAGGGTGTTTCCTACGCTACTCCCCTCTCCAAAAGTTCACGTCGAGTCCCCACGTCTCCGCCGACTCCCTTCCTCATGTCTCCCTCGCCTCCGCCACCACCCCCACCATGATCCCCACGGTTCTTCGGTTCCGAACGTATTAGGGGGGGTAGAGAGGGTCTTCTCTCGTCCCAAATCTGTGGAGGATCGACGTTCCCCGATCCGAGTGTCGGATCCCCGACCCCCAAGGACTCTCCCTCTTCCGAGGGAGTCTGATACTGGTAAGGAAAGAGTATCTCAGGTAAAAGGTGGGACCGTGTGAACTAACTCCCGACGTTGGGACCCGTCCTATACAATGTGAGAGGACGACGATAAACCTCGAGTGACAGGGGTGGGTGAGTCACCCGTCGTTGTGTCGGGTCTCAGAGAGAAGGTCCTTCGGGAGGACGTAGTTGAAGTCAGGGGCGGAGGTGTTCCGTCTCTGGACTCTTGGGGGTCCCGTCAAGGGTAGGAACGAGAGTCGTCGAGAGACCTCCCCGGTAAAAGACCATAAAAGGTTCGAGAAAACCTCAAGTCATTTTCAAAGAGGTCGAATACGATCGACTAACAGGGTCTCGAGGACAACATCCCTTTTCCTCTTGAAAGTTTTGAGTTGGATGGTGGAAGGAGAACCGAATTCCTCTACCCGGGAAAGTAGGATCCCAAAGTCTTGATCTCCCTGTAAAGACACACGTCGTCAATGTACTCCGAGTCGACATCAAACTATAACAGCCAAGTGAAAGGGAAGACTAACCCAACCCAACCAACTAACTAATCAAAAAGGTCTGTATGAAAATCGCGGTTGTTGGGGAGTCCAAAAGTCCCTGGTGAACCCCACTGAGGTATTAGGGTGAGACTCGACAACGACCCTCGGGTCGTGGGTGAGAGACGAAACATCCATTTCCGGTCGACCGGTCCAGTGGACCATGAACGGATGTGGCACCGGGTTGACGGTAAGTGAACGGAGGGACGAATGTATAAGTCAAACCGTAAAGCTTGTCAGAGTGCGGTAGACGTCGACCCCTCCACAGTGGTACAGTCAGGAGGGGGTCGAGTAAACGACACCTTCTAAGTGTCTTTACGTCTTCTAACGGAAGAGTGTTCAGTACACGAGAAACAAAACTCCCTTTGCCCCGTCTACGTCCATCTTGGGTCGTCACCTGGGAGTCGACGTGGGGGACCCTTGATTTCAAAGAAGACTCCCACACTCCCTTCGAACACCCGTGTACCGACACACACTTTGACCGACCACAATGACTGTCAATAGAACTCCCGAGGATGTCACACTTCTCCTACCACTGTCCTTCATACCCGTACAGTCGCAACAGCACTATAAGCCCGATCCCTTGTCACTCGTTTCCACTCCGTTCTGATCGACGGATCCAGGACCGAATAACCCCGATAAATAGACGAGAGAAGAGGGGTAAGAGTGGAAGAGGAACCGTCCCGACACCCGGTACAGGACAAGTTGTAACGAAGAGGGTGTGGAAGAGTCACGGACCAGGACCGTTCAAGAGTCGTTTGTGTTCAGGGTCTTTTCCAAAAAAATTTATCGAAAACCACTAACAGTAAGGAGGGGAAGTAGAGACACCGCAAAGGAGAAGGTTGGACAGGTTCTATAATCTTTCTGTGGAGACCAACGTCTCCTCTTCGGCCGTCGACACGAACCAAGAGGTCCACACAAAGACAGAGTCCCACCAGGTATTCGTCCCCTTGTCCTCTCAAGTACTTACACATACAGAGATATGCCCACTAACCCTCTCATACACTCATCACACACTCCCCTTGTTCCGAGAGGGCATCCTAGACGTGTTACACACAGATCGATGGGTCTCGTCTCGTCTAGTCTTGGTTGAAGTCTCCCAAGGCCACGACTTTTCCTAAACGGGTTCGAGTCGGAACGTGGAAGAGGAGGGAAATAAACATCGTCAGGTTCCAGCACGAGAACCTTCTGGACCGAAGGGTCCACCCGGATGCATGAGTCCATTCGGGACGTTCCACCGGACATACACCTCACGTCGGTACCTTATACACACCGACAGTCTTGTCCGGAGGGGATTTCTACTTCTTCTCAGAGTTACGAGGAAGGGGGATGGGGGTTGGTTCTCACTTATATGACATCCTTAGAGAACAGTGGGGTCCGTAGGACGGAAATATTGATCAACCTTTCGTCAGTCCCTCTTTTTTTCTTTTTCCAGACTTGGGGTAGTGAGGTCGTCGGGTTTAGGTTAATGGATCTGTCGACAGGATGTTGTCCGGTATGGTCGG
Source organism: Capra ibex (assembly GCA_006410555.1). NCBI lineage: Eukaryota > Metazoa > Chordata > Mammalia > Artiodactyla > Bovidae > Capra > Capra ibex. The sequence goes on from SJYO01011531.1 coordinate 742,700, forward strand.
AGGAGTCGGTTTACAATGGTGAAGAGAAGACCAACCTTCCCTCGGAGAAAACCCCATCCCCCACCTCCCTAGGACGGTCTGGGGTCCTGGTCTCGGGGTAGGGAGATCCCGGGAGGTTTCCTCTGTGCACCTCAGTGTAACGTCCCACGGGTACTCTTCCTCTCCTCTCCAAATCAACTCCACCCTCCTTCCAACATCCACGGAGAAGACCCCCGCCGTCGCGGACAGGGATGAGACTCTTGACAAGAGGAGTATCCTGTGGTATTTGGCGTAGGTCCTGGACGACCGACTCCCCTGAGAATGTCCACTCTCCTCCCGTCACAGTGACGCCCGGAACCGGAACCCCTCACAGATCGGCACACCCCGACGTTCCGATCCTACTCGTGGGACCCACCCCCTCGTCCCATGTTCCTCCCCGGGACTCTTCTCCTACGTCAAATTACTCCTCCTAGGGTTCCGGACCACTACCGAAACCCACTGTCCTGTTCGTTCCTTCGGACTACACTGAGCGGTTTCAACCTATGTCGACCCTTTCCGGTTCGTCCGTCTGTCCTCCTCACCCACCCAGCGACTCGTACACCCCTCCCGAGTCGTGGTGTTGGACGTACAGGGGTGTCCACACTAACTGCTGGCCCCGTTCAAGTAGATGTATTGGGGCCTCCTTGACCGACGCCACCGATTGAAGTAGGCTGTCGCCCCGGCCCATAGGTAGTGACTCGAACGGGTCCGGTCGTTGAGGGAGTAGCGGACCCCGGCCCTCTGGGGACGAGTCCGGGGTCGGACTGGATCCGGAAGGGATAACCTGACTCTCGACCGTACCGGATGGACCGGTATGTAGAAACAAGGAAGAGTGGTAGAACCCCGTCTACCTCACACCGGTCCGTCAATGTCTAATTTCCGGGTTATTCATGAACACTCGAACCACACCGAACCACACCGTCTTCCGGACCGGACCCCACGGTTTACTCGACCACTTTTAGAGTAAAACCTTAAATAGAACCCCCACCCCCACCCCAGGAAACCTTTGTCTACGTTCAAGGTAACAATACTTACGTACGCAAGTTTTTTTGGACTAGTAAATGAGACAAGGAAACACGAGACGTTCGGGTCAGGGGTTCCGGACCTACGCCAGAATGAGGGGTGGGGGGATGGAATGGTCTCGGTATCTCTCTAAGGAGAACCCGGTGTAGAGGGGCTTAACTCCTTCCTCAAGAGTGGTACTCTCGAGAATACTTCTTCTCAATTACTCTCCACGGTGTCTATTCTCAGGATCTTTTGTAGTCGGAATTCTCCCTCCCTTCCCTCCAGTCCCTCCTCTCTCCGACCCGGTCGACGAACACCCTGTCCCCCTTTCTTCCCTTCTGGACGAACTCGACCTACCTTAACACGTCACCTCCCTGGAACGAAATATATCCTGAAGTGTACTTAAGTCAAGATGCAAGAACTGTTTTTCAAACTTCCACACCCGCTAAGGTGGGTGACCCCCTACATTCCTGGTATACAAGTCCTCATCCACACTCTACCCTCTACACACAGAGGGTATCCCAGTCAGTCACCAAGGACACCCGACAAGTTCCGTACTCGAAGGACGACACGACTCCCACTCCGTACACAAATTTACACATAAAAAATACGTTGTACCGGGGATTTGTGTTAGTGGATGAATTGAGACCACGGACCACCTCTTTCTCCGTCGAAAGACAAGGTCAGGTCCTCCTTTGATGGATGCACCTGCCACTACCCCTCTATCCCGTAGTCCGAGGGTCTTGTCTGGGAAGACTCCCTAATAGTTCCCACTAAAACTGAGTAAACTAAGATATTCGTTTTTGATATCTTGAATATAAGGTTCACGTCGCCCTGAGACCATGAAGTCAGTCGCTACCCGACTCTTCACGATGGACGTAACAAACCTTCCGTTCACCCTCGAGTGTCAGATCCTTCTTCCTTCTTGATCTGTATCTATTGGTGTCACACTCTCTCTCTTTTAGGTTCCCCCTCTCTCCTCGACCGAATGTCAGTCTCGTCACCGAGAGTCGGGACCAACGAGTAATTTTGGTGGACCCCTCGTATGGGATGAGAGTACGGTCCGACATGGGACCTGGTCAAGTCAGTCTTAGAGATTCCCACCCGAGTCTCTCTTAGTCATTCTCTAAGGTTACTCATTGGTTCCAACTCTCGACCACCACCTCCACCCCACCTTTCCGTCCGGCTTTTCAACGTTCATTAATTTTAGGTATCACCTCTCCCGAAGGTAGGAAAGGGAGTCGATGACGGTAGGTGTATTATTCTGTCGCTACCGTCGGGGTCGGTGATGTAAGATAGGAGTCCTGTGACGGGTATTCCATCCTCACACTTTTTTCGTATTGGGAAGAAGGATAGGGTCTTCAGAAGATTCTAAGAAATACAAGGTTGTCGAATCACACCTCTTCTTGGATATTAGGAAACAAGTAATAAATCATTAGTCAGATGATCAGATTGTTTAAATAATTTACTTATGAGGAGGTCTGTCATTCACTAATCACAAAGTTGTTGATTATCTACTTTTGAAGGTCCAAATTGGTGAATCTGTTTAAAAGTACGTTTATAATTAATAATGAATTTATGAAGATTCTTAAATTTGAGGGGTTCACTCATGTCAACTGGTTGTTGTCTTACAACCCACGTGACCGACCGGGAGTTGTGTCCGTTTATAGACGGACACATTGAATACCGGTCAGGAGATAGGTTTCAAGGAGGTATAGACACCAAGACGTAGACGTCCAAGTCAGTTGGTGTCTAACACGACGTGGTATCATAAATACGACTTTTTTTAGCGGAGTATTCACCTAAGTTCGTCAAGTTTGGGTAAAACAAGTTCCCGGTCGACATATACTTTAATAAAAATTTATGAAAATATGGAATTTTTCAACTGGTCTGTGTGTTGCCAATGTAATGACTAGACATGAACGTAACGATTTTGACTAATATTTGTAAAGTCAAGTGACCTAAATGTAAACGAATAAGTGATCGAGACAAAAATGAATATAAAAAAAGGCCTCCCATGTCAAAAGGGAATAGGACTTCGTGCTTCCACTAATAAAGTTGACCGCCTCCCATATTTACTGACCTCCGACCACTAAGTCTTGGTCTCTGGGTAGACTCAGGAGTTGTACAAAACACCGAGGAGAAAGTTTCTAAAAAGGAAAAGACAGTCCTTGAGATCTGACTACCGAAGTTGGTTGGTCTATTCAAAACCTCAAACATTGGGGATTTAATGTGTCACGAACAACACGAAGAATGTCCACGGAGTAGAAGTGTCGGGTCGGGTTGTCCAGATAAAACTTTCGTGAAACGAGCGTCATCTCAAACCAAGAAAGTGTCGAAAAGAAAGACCCCGGAGTAGTACGTCATCTATCCCAGAATCTAACGACTGGCCTCTACCTGGGACACGGGGAACGTCACCTTCACGTCTAAGAATTGGTGACCTGGTCTCCCTTCAAGGTATCGTAAAGAAAAAATTACGTGGAAGTTCCACATAACTTTTCGTGACCAACCTCTTGGTACATTATTTGAGCAGAAAAGTTTCATCAACAAATGTTTTAAATAGTTTTCAAATTTTTGATAATTTATGACTCATACTTACTCCGTCCAAGGGGTCACTTGGTGTCATTTATTTTGTACCGGAGTAGGTGTCCACCCCCGTCCCGTCACGATAATTATATTGTCCCTCTGGTAGTCAATAGGTCGGTTGTCCACGTACCCGATATGAGTGTTCCTCTCCGGACACGACTCCCCTTCGGTCCACATGTCTTACATTTCTAAATAGCAAGTGTGTCATTTGACACCTTTTAAGACTTTCTCTACCCTTATGGTCTGGTGGATTAGACGGAGAACTCTTTGGATATACGTCCAGTCCTTCGTTGTCAATCGTGACCTGTATCTTGTTGTCTGACCAAGGTTTATCCTTTTCTTCATGCAGTTCCGACATATAACAGTGGGACGAATAAATTGAAGATACGTCTCAGGTAGTACTCTTTGCGACCCGACCTTCTTCGTGTTCGACGTTAGTTCTAACGGTCCTCTTTATAGTTATTGGAGTCTATACGTCTACTGTGGTGGGAATACCGTCTTTCACTTCTCCTTGATTTTTCGGAGAACTACTTTCACTTTCTCCTCTCACTTTTTCAACCGAATTTCGAGTTGTAAGTCTTTTACTTCTAGTACCGTAGGCCAGGGTAGTGAAGTATCCTTTATCTACCCCTTTGTCACCTTTGTCACAGTCTGAAAGAAAACCCCCCGAGGTTCTAGTGACGTCTACCACTGACGTCGGTACTTTAATTTTCTGCGAATAAGGAACCTTCCTTTCAATACTGGTTGAACCTATCATATAAGTTTTCGTCTCTGTAATGAAACGGTTGTTTCCAGACAGATCAGTTCCGATACCAAAAAGGTCACCAGTACGTACTTACACTCTCAACCTGACACTTCTTCCGACTCACGACTTCTTAACTACGGCTTCTTGACACCACAACCTCTTCTGAGAACTCTCAGAGAACCTGACGTTCCTCTAGGTTGCTTAGGTAAGACTTCCTCTAGTCGGGACCCTAAAGAAACCTTCCTTACTACGATTTCGACTTTGAGGTCATGAAACCGATGGAGTACGCTTCTCAACTGAGTAACCTTTTCTGAGACTACGACCCTCCCTAACGCCCGTTCTCCTCTTCCCCTGCTGTCTCCTACTCTACCGACCTATCGCAGTGACTGAGTTACCTGTACTCAGACTCACTTGAGACCCTCAACCATTACCTGTCTCTCCGGACGACGACGACGACGATGACGACGACGACGATTCAGCGAAGTTAGTACAGGCTGAGACACGCTGGGGTATCTATCGGGTGGTCCGAGGGGGCAGGGACCCTAAGAGGTCCGTTCTTGTACCTCATCCAACGGTAAAGGAAGAGGTTATCCCTCCGGACCGCACGACGTTAAGTACCCCAGCGTTTCTCAGCCTGCGCTGACTCGCTGACTTGATTTGACTGACTCCCTGTACCTCACAACCCACCTTTTTTCCCTTACAACCCCAGTTTCTACTCTCTTCCACATTTCCCTCGAACCCTGGGTCATCCCTTCTCGACTCGGGTCTCTAAACCCGATATAAACCATTTCCCAGCCCCCTACAAATTAATCACAAAATTTAGTGATTGAGTAAAGAACTCGGAAGAAACGTTAGACACATAGGGTGTTTAGAAACAATGAGACAGTGGAGGAGGGAGGTATGGGGGTAACATGACGATCCCCAATGACGTCGTTCGGAAGTACTCACACACGACGTCCGTGGAGGTCAGGATTCAGGACCGGGGTTCTAACCTCTACTTATAAGATGGTTCCGACACAAAAAGTTTGAAAAAACTGTCATAGAGAATGATTCTTTTGGTAAAATGTAAGTCCTGAACCATGACCATGTGAGTCATGAACCATGAAACACACACGTATACATATCTACTACTTGTTCGACTTCAAAGTGTCATTAGGAAACGAATAGTACCAAACTACATACAACTATAAACAAAGAGACAAGAAAATTAAAAAAAACCGGTGGGGCGTGGACACCCTAGAGTCAAGGGACTGTCCTTGGTTTGGACCCGGTATTGTCTCTTTCGGACCTTAGGGTTGGGGATCTGGTGGTCCCTTAAGGGATAAAGAGATAAAACAAAGTGACGACTACCACTGATTTAACTAACATATCGAGTAAGTGTCTAGAACTGGATGTCAAACTTTTTACCCCAAGATTCCTCGGATAAGGAGTACATAACTGTCTCGATTCCTCGTCATAGACTCACTTCTCCTCGTGTAGTATATTGAATTTCATCAGTGTCTCAACATTGTTTTTGTCAGATTTGACGTCACCCCTGTAACTTTTGTTTAATAAAAGGAATCAGACTGTTAAAAACTATGTTAACTCAAGTCAAGTCAGCGAGTCAGTACAGGTTGAGAAACGCTGGGGTACTTAGCGTCGTACGGTCCGTCGGGACAGGTAGTGGTTGAGGGCCTCAAGTGAGTTTGAGTACAGGTAACTCAACCACTACGGTAGGTCGGTAGAGTAGGAGACAGTAGGGGAAGAGTCTCAGAAAAGGTTACTCAGTTGAGAAGCGTACTCCATCGGTTTCATGACCTCAAAGTCGAAATCGTAGTCAGGAAGGTTTCTTGTGGGTCCTAACTAGAGTAAATCTTACCTGACCAACCTAGAACGTCAGGTTCTCTGAGAGTTCTCAGAAGAGATTGTGGTGTCAAGGTTTCGTAGTTAAGAAGTCACGAGTCGAAAGAAGTGTCAGGTTGAGAGTGTAGGTATGTACTGGTGTCCTTTTTGGTATCGGAACTGATCTGTCTGGAAACAACCGTTTCATTACAGAGACGAAAACTTATACGATAGATCCAACCAGTATTGAAAAGAAGGTTCCTTATTCGCAGAAAATTAAAGTACCGACGTCAGTGGTAGACGTCACTAAAGCCTCGGGGTTTTTTATTTCAGACTGTGAAAAAGGTGACAAAGGGGTAGATAAAGGGTACTTCACCATCCTGGCCTACGGTACTAGAAGCAAAAGACTTACAACTCGAAATTCGGTTGAAAAAGTGAGAGGAGAAAGTGAAAGTAGTTCTCCGAAAAATCAAGGAGAAGTGAAAGACGGTATTCCCACCACAGTAGACGTATAGACTCCAATAACTATAAAGAGGACCGTTAGAACTAACGTCGAACACGAAGAAGGTCGGGTCGCAAAGAGTACTACCTGAGACGTATCTTCAATATATTCGTCCCACTGTTATATGTCGGAACTACATGTCAGTATGTATTAATCAGTATGTATTCAAAACTGACCAATTACGTCATAAAATGACGAGTAATTTCCACTTACACTTTCCCTTGGAACATTGTCTTGGATGGTTTATGACTATGGTATTGCGATTCGAACAAATTTATATTGGGAAACGTATATTGGACGATCTAAACGAAACTGGTTCATCAGTAAACTTGAAAGAATATACTAAAATATTAAACTGAATTTAAAGATTTTACTATATTTTTTTGTTTAGGTAGTAGTAGTAGTATGCTTTTGATTTTGGTCATAACAAGGTTGACATAGTATTAACTCATTGACTCTATTTATGAAGACAACAAGATAAAAAGAAATAAAGAGTAGTCACTTCATTTAGTTCAGTGAAAAATAACACGATTTGGGATATCATCCACACACCTGTGTGTGAACTATAGATCGAACCGTTGACAGAACTACGGAAAAATCAAACAAGTATAACCTATATACTCTTTACACCTGGGACTTCCATCCATTATTTTTAAAAAAAATTGGTGGGGACATGGATAGACGTTACAATTACATGTCTCAAATGTCTCTTCTGAAACACGACCTGTTTAAATGGGGTCTAAAATGTTTTTAAATAAGACCATTGTAAAAACCTCAAACGACCAAAGGTATTTTTGACTAATCTCCAAACCTGTACTGATATTAAAGGTACAACGTTATTAGTAAATTTTATGACAAAACGAACTCCGAAATTCTTCCTGGTTGTACAAAGTGTTTATCTACACTCATGTATTTTGAGTGAACTTTACCACCCACCCCACAACTGAACATAAGGAAAAATGGATAAAGATTTATTGAACGTTACTCCAAATATAGTATATTCATGTCTATTCAGAGAAACAGTCATATTTGTTTCGTAGTTAATATATTTTTGTCTTTTCTTTTTATAATGTTTTTTTTAAGGACCTCTTGTATTTTCGTATTCGGTAGAAGATAGAAACCATTTTACACGTTAATCATTTCTTATCATCATTTTTTCCTCTTGTGTCAGATTATTACAAAAACATAAAAAGGAAAGCGAAAGGTAAAAGTGCCCGGGTCCCACACACACACACACACACACACACACACACACACACACATTTGTAGTAGTCCAACATTTTATGGGGTAGTATGAACCCAGTAGTTGTAAAGTCAATTTCATAATATAACCAGATCTATTGGGGGTTCTGAAAATGACCAGTAAGGATCCTTAAAAACCGTGTCTAAGTCTCCAAAAATAAACAAAATACTTCGTTCGTGTCGATCTTTTTCGAAATCACGTTTGTAGGTTTGAAATCGTACCTAAACTAACGGACGAGAGGTAAAACCGTAGATCTCTATGACGGGTTAGTGAGGTCTCTTCTTCGGAGATTGAGGGAAGACCTATTGAACCACCCATCCACACTAGGGTTTCCTAGTGTTGGCTGACGATTAAACCATCCAAAAATAAACGTATAGAAGTTATAGTCGACTTCTACAAATGTCGACGAATAACCGGTAAACATAAGACACTTACTACACACACACACACATATACATATTATATATATATATAAATTTTATATACGACCCAAAAACAACACAGTATGTCCTAGAGTAAAGGACTGGTTCCTGACTTCGACCCAGGGGACGAAACCCTCGCACCGTAGAATTGGTGATCTAGTGGTCCCTTCAAGGCTACTATAAAGACAGAAATGGGTAAAAAGATATCTAAGTCCCTAAAACACCGGAATAAGTAGTAAATTTTTACTTACAACTTACAGACAATGTACGAACGTAATCAAAAGATCACTACGACATTGTTTAATGGTGGTTGAATCACAACATTTTCTTATGTCTAAATAGTAGAACATCAATACATCTTTAGGTTGTGTCCAGAATGACCCGATTTTAGTTCCATCCCGATACAAAGAAAGACCTCCGAGAAAAGGTAGACATTCTCCAGTGAGTGTAAGGGTCTCGGAGGTAGGAGGTAGACGTTTCGTTCGATACAACATAGGGAGTTTGGTATGAAGATATCAGTGTAGAGGGGGTGGTAGTGGGTGGATGATTAAGGTGAAAATTCCTGGGAACACTAATGTATGTCGAGTGGACCCATTAGAGGACTAAAATTTCAATAATCTTTTGAAGTAAGATAGACGTTGGAATTAAGAGGAAACGGTACATTGGATTGAATCAGTGTCCAGGACCCTTAATCCTGAACCTATAGAAACGAATGATCTCATAATTCTACCCTTACGACACGACCCACTACCCTTACAGGCTGAGAAACACTGGGGTACTTGACATCGGGGGGTCCGAGGAGACAGGTACCCCTAAGAGGTCCGGTCTTATGACTTCACCCAACGGCACGGGAGAAGGTCCCTTAGAAGGGTTGGGTCCCCAACTTGGGATCAGAGGGTGTAACGTCTTCCTAAGAAATGCTAGACTCTGTGGCCCCTTCGGGTTCTTATGACCTCACCCATCGGATCGGGAAAAGGTCCCCCAGAAGGAGTGGGTCCTTAACTTGGTCCCAGAGGACGTAACGTCCGTCTAAGAAATGGTCGACTTGATGATCCCTTCGGGTTCTAGTCTTATACCTTAAAATTTATTTCCTAGGACAGATGTATCTACGATAATTATATTTGATCACCTCTTCTGCACTCTTCCGTTACCGTGGGGTGAGGTCATGAGAACGGACCTTTTAGGGTACCTGCCTCCTCGGACAATCCGACATCAGGTACCCCAGCGATCCTCAGCCTGTGCTGACTCGCTGAAGTGCAAACGAAAAGTGAAAGTACGTAACCTCTTCCTTTACCGTTGGGTGAGGTCACAAGAACGGACCTCTTAGGGTCCCTAACGACTCGGATCACCCGAAGACAGATACCCCAGAGTGTCTCAACCTGTGCTGACTTCACTGAATCGTCGTCGTCGTCGTCACCTCTTCTGTTCACCAAATAGTTAGTGTATTAAAAGAAGAAAATAGAGTAAACAGTCTAAAACCGTAATTCTGATAAGATGGAAATATTTTATTTAATCGAAAAAAATTTTTAATTTCATATCAACTAAATGTTACAACACAATTAAAGACGATATACCGTTTCAATGAGTCGATATATATCTATACATATAAGAAAAAAATTAAGTTTGAATTTTGAAAAACAAAACATAACCCCATATCGGCTAATTTTTGCCAGACCATCAAAGTCCACTTGTCACTTCCCTGAGTCGGTAAGTATATGTACACAGGTAAGAGGGGGTTTAGGGAGAGGGTAGGGTCGACTGTTTAATACAACTCATCTTAAGGTACACGACATGTCATCAGGAACAATGGGTAAAACTTATATCGTCCCACATGTACTGGAAGGGTGTGAGGGATTGATAAGGAAGGGGGACCGTTGGCATTCAAACAAAAGATTCACACACTCAGAGAAAGACAAAACATTCATTCGAGTAAACATAGTAAACAAAAATCTAAGATGTATATTCACTACAGTATACTATACAGAGGAGAGAGACTAAATGAAGAGAGTCATACTGTGAGAGATCCAGATAGGTACAACGGCATTTACCGTAATGAAGACAGAAAAAATTACCGACTCATTATACATGGTGTAGAAATAGGTAACGAGACAACTATCAGTAAATCCAACGTACGTACAGAACTGATATTTGCCACGACGTCACCTGTGACTCCACATACATAGGAAAACCTAGTACAAAAAGAGGTCTATATAAGGAACCTCACCCTAACGACCTGGTAATGTCAAATAGTGTCCTATAACTTATATCCAGGGAGATTACATGTCATCCTGGAACAACAAATAAGTAAGACATATATTATGAACGTAGACGATCAGGGTTTGAGAGTCAGGAAGAGAGGAAGTGGAGGGGAAGGGGAACCGTTGGTGTCTAGACAAGAGATACTCAGACAAAGACAAAGCATCTATATAGGTACGTACAGTGTAAAATCTAAAGTATATATTTACAGAAAGACTGAATGACACGAATCACACTATTAGAAACCCAGGTGTCTCTCGAAAGGAAGAAAAGGACACCAAATCTCGCTGGACAATATATCCAACCATTTTGAGTCAGATCTCGATCACGGCAAATTTTCTCATCTAGAAACCCTGAAAGGACTACCAGGTCACCAAGACGTGAAGGTGACGTCTTCCTTACCCAAACTAGGGACCAGTTCCTTGATTCAAGGATGTACTGTGAACCGTACCTGGGGGGTGGGGTTTTATTTTGCATCTAGATATTGTTACGTTAAGAAAGACATCAATAACTAGAATAATTTTTGATGTTAATTACAAATTTATCGGTAAAAAGATAGACCTTCGAAATCAATCATGTAACTTTTTCTTTTTCGAATTTTTCTTTTTCTTTTTGTAACTTTTTCTTTTCGAGTAAAATAATATCTATTTTACTAAAGTAGGATCTTTAGAGAAAAAAATTGAAGTCCGAGCGAGGGGTAGGAGGTCAAGACATAGAACTCACGTGGAGAAGTCGTTCCGGAAGATGGAATAAGACTTAACCCTAGGGGACGTTAGAGTTGAAGAGAAATCATGAATGGTGAAAGATTAAGTAACATATAAAATGAATAGCAGAGAAGGATGAACTCACGTTTGAGGTAATCCCGTCCCTAACAACTCGTTTACACATTATAAAATTATCAAAACATTTAAAAGTCTCAAATGAGTGGACAAATAAGAAGATCCGTTTGAAGAAATGGAATTTTATTTCCAAAACAAAAAAAAAAATTTGTTTTCATTGTGTACGAACAACATTTTTACGTTTGTAATGGTTTCACGGATCTCAGGGGAGAAGACGGGACGAGGGTCTTTAGGGTGGTAGAGTTCCATCGGTGACAATAATCAAACCACACATAGACAGGTCTGAAAAGATACGTACATGCATATATGAGAATTTTTATTATCTTTTTAATTCTCATATCACACATATGTACAATAAGACGGTGAACGAAAAAAACCTGAACGTAACGTAACAACGTAACAATAAGTGAACTAGTTAGAAGATGATTATCTTTTTGACAAAAAAAAATGATAATGTTGGTAATACAGTTACTGATCGAAGAATGTAGATAATATAATAAACACTACCATACCATAAAGAAGGTCTTTACCTTAACAACCCAAGTTCCTATATTACGTAAAGAGTAAAATTATTTAGTGGGTTAACAGAAGGGTTTTCTGACATGGTCAAATATGGGAGTTTTTATAAAACGCTCAAGGATAAAAGGATGTCGGAGTGGTTGTACCTCAAAATTAAAAACAATCAGACTATATGAGAAAAAAAAGAAAAAAACCGGAAGGAGTACCAGACGTCCTAAGGGGTTGGTCCTTAACTTGGGTCCAGGAACCGTCACTTTTACCTCAGTATTGGTGACCGGTCCCTTAAAAGGACGATAAGACTATATGAGAACAAAACTAGTGAACGAGGAGTGGGATAACCACTCCGTCTCTAAGAGTGAAATCCTAATACCCCTATCGGTTTGTGTTATGGACCGTGACTCGTCCACTCTAACTGTTGTGTATGTGAGTGTCGAGCCCTCTCTTGTTGTGGTGTTCGATGTGTCCCGGTGTCTCCACAACGTGATTCCTTATCTCACTTGTCGGTCTCTGACACCCTCCGATCGGAACATCGTCGTTCTCCCACTCACGGGGGACCAAGAACGTCCCCTATACTAACCGAAAAATTTTATTTAGACTCCCGACTATCTCTTAATTCTGGGTGACGTCATGAGTCTTTATTCGTCTTAGACATGGAGTAGGTAAACTATTCCTCCTAACAAACTGATCCCGGTGAAAACCAAATCCGGTAACCTTCGGGAGACCCAAAATGGTCTACAGTTCCATCGTGTTTTATAACTTAGAATTACAGTTGGAAAGGATCCATTAATACTCTCAAGAATGAAATGAAAACTTACTGAAAAACCGTAGATAAAACTACTAACAAAAAAGAGTAAATTCAGTACCTAATTCAAGAACATGTTATTATAGATTAAAATAAAGGAACTAAACATAAATCCTAAGGGGGTGGGGTTTGACTAGTCATACTGACCAAGAAAAAGATAGGAAGAAGGAATTAACCATTAACCATATTTCCCTTACCACCGAAGTATTTTACTTTATGGTAAAAATGAAAAGACCCGAGACTATCTTTAAAGCTTCCACTTCTAATAGACTAGTGACTTTCAAACTTTCTTAAGAAGGTAATTTGGTAGACCCGGAGCTTGGACGAAGTCTGCAGAAAGAACCTATCATAAAAGTTGTAGAAAGAACAAAAACATTAAAATAAAGGGTCTTTTCCCAGGCATAGTAATTTATAGTTCCAAAGGCATACGTAATCTTGTCTCAGTCTATACCATAAGAGAAAAGACCACAAGGATTCTACGTTTTGGTGTAAGAATTACTGTATTCTTGTTTCTTGATATTTTTCTATAATTCAACTCTAGTTCTGTCTCTATCTACCTTTTTGCTTTCCTTTGATTTTACTTGTCTTACTTTACAAAATAAACTCTTTTATCTTATGGGAATTGACACTTTTAATTTAGTCACTACCACTTTTGGTTTTTGAACTCTATGACAGGGGTCCTAAATCTCTTTTCCCTGTTTCTAAATTAACTATCACCATTAGGTCACACTATTAAAATCTCCTTTTTTTTTTTTTCAGGTTTTGTTAGACAAGTATCTTACCTGTTCTTGTATGATCTTCTCTGGAAAAGAGTCAACTTTCCTTCTGAAAAAAACAAAGACTTTTAAATTATCTTATTACGGATATGATTCTAAATATGACCCAAGTTAAGGACCAACCCCTTAGGACGTCTGGTACTCCTTCCGGTTTTCTTTTTTTGTCACATAGTCTGATTGTTTTTAATTTTGAGGTACAACCACTCCGATATCCTTTTATCCTTGAGCGTTTTATAAAAACTCTCATATTTGACCATGTCAGAAAACCCTTCTGTTAACCCACTAAATAATTTTATTCTTTATGTAATATAGGAACTTGGGTTGTTAAGGTAAAGACCTTTTTTATGGTATGGTAGTGTTTATTATACTATCTCTTTTTAGGGTTATTCATGGTCCGTTAAACGAGCGGATTTTCTCTGGTTAGGTCGAAACGATGGAAAAAAACCTCGATGTCATATTAACTGTAAATTATAATCAAAGTCTACATGAACGATGATAAAATTCTCGGCTTCTGTTACCCTATACCTGTTCTCTTAAAACTCCCCCTTTCAGACTCTAAGTTCTTAAGATATTGATCAATTCGGTGGGACACACATTCCTGTCGTCTTTCCCTAAGAGTGGATCCCGACGACGACGACGATTCAGTGAAGTCAGCACAGGTTGTGACATGCTGGGGTATCTACCGTCGGGTGGTCCGAGGGGACAGGGACCCTAAGAGGTCCGTTCTTGTGATCACCCAACGGTAAAGGAAGAGGTTACGTACTTTCACTTTTCACTTTCACTTCAGCGAGTCACCACAGACAATCGCTGGGGTACCTGACGTCGGATGGTCCGAGGAGACGGGTACCTAAAAGGTCCGTTCTGATGACCTCACCCCACGGTAACGGAAGAGGCAGTGGATCCCGTTTCTGAATCTTTTTACATTGTAGGACCTTAAGTAAAACTTTAGTGATCAGTTCAACCCTCTACCCAGACTTCCTCCTTATCTTTTTAATCACGTATTCTTTGACAGTCACTACAATGGTTAATTTGTTTAGTAACCGTTTTCGGTTTTGTTAATAACTTTTTCTCCTAAAACACTGAAAATTTTTTTCACATTTATTTTTGACTCAGACAGTAGGACCTAATTCACCTGTTTATATTCATCACACTCCCGTCGTCCGGTTCTCTACCTTTAAAGAGATGTGTCCTCCTTGTATTTTTACTTACTAGACAGTAACTGAAATTATTAAACACTTTTATTCGAAGTAAAAATAAACTATTTGAATTACCGTTGTTAGTCTTAATTTTTGTCCGAAAGACGTAACGTCTAGTGATACCCTCTATTTTCGTTTATACCTTTTTAAGTCTTTTGTCCTTTATCTTTATTTTTGAAATTTATCTTACTGTCGACTGGTTTGTTTAGTAGACATTGTCATCTCCATGATACAAATTTACGGTCGTCTCACCTCTTTGACGTCAAAAATCCAGTCTAGGAAACACGGAGTTTCTAAAACGATTACGACTTGGGATCCGGACCGAACGACCAGATAGGATAAGGTTCCACTTCCGGAGGCAAGGTCTGTCTGAAGGAGGGCCGTCAGGAGGACCCGGTGGACCCCGCCTTACTATTGGAGAGAGTGTCTGGACCGTTGGTACACGCTTCGACCATGAGGTATAGTCTGTGTTGGCGGAAAAAGGGAGAGTGATACTTCCCGGTTCCGTAGAACGGTCCAAGCCAGGTGTCCTACTTCGTCAGTTGGGGACGAGTCAACATTACTGGGACGAGTCAACATTACATGCAGAAAATGGACCAGCGGGAGGGAAGGGGGGTTGCTGCCACTAGGAGGCACTTTTAGTTCAAAGTTTGGCCGAGGCTGCCGACTGCCTTCCTGAGTTCCTGGGAGTTTTGGAATGTTTACGGGCGGGCGAAGAGGGGCGCGGACCCGGCCAGAAGGTTCCCGCCACAGCATAGGTGGGTGCTACCGAGCGGGGCGGGGGTGGAACGTCAGATCATCATTCCAGAGTTCCACAGGCGACCCTTCGGCGCAGGGCTTTTCGCCCTCGCTCTCTCCTTATCCCGCGCCCCGAGCCGCAGATCTCGGGGAAAGGGTTGAGTCTCCTCAACGAGGAACAGCGGTTTCTACACCCCAAGTTCTTCCCAGACAGGATAACCTAAATTCTCCTCTCTGACCCCCCGACTCGGGTTCTCATATCTCCCAATTGTACCTCACACGTCTCCCGAACCCCGGCCGAATCTCGAGGGGCTTACGCCCACCCACTTGATCTCCACAGGGTGCGCGCCCGGTCCCGCGTCGCTATTTCCCCAATTCCGTGACCCGGGGAGGAGTCGGGTCCCTAACCGCTCGAACCCCCCGCACCGACCTCCCGCCTGGACGCAAACGGCGTCGGCGCCCACCCGCCCCGGGCCCGCCCCTCGCCCTCCCCGCGCCTCGCGTCGGCCCGGGCGCGGAGCGCGGGGCGGCCCGCCCGAAGACCGGCGCGGTCGCTCGGCCAGGCCGCCGCGGTCGCGGCTTCTGTGGCGCGGCCTGGGACTCCGTCTCTCATTCACTCCGTCTGGGTGGCGCCGCGGGGAGAGCTGAGGCTGGAAAGCGGAACGGGCGATGTGGCGCTCCGAGCAAGCCAGCCTGGGCCTCGACCCCTCCCCCTCGCAGGGTGACGACCCTAGGGTCCCTACTTCCCTCACCTCTACTCCGGCTACTACAGTACCTACGAAGCGTCCCGGACCCCCTTCCACCGCCGGCCTCCCCCACGCCGGGCCTAATACAGTGGAGAAGGGAGACGCGGGGCGGGGGGGCCCGGTGGGCGCAACCACTCCTCGAGGTCCTCCACGTCCTCCCTAAAGAGGGTGGCGTCTCTAGGGGGGCCTGTGGAGGAGCCCTACCGGACACTGACCCCAGAGATAGAAAACCGCGACGCCCGGCAACCCCGCTTGTGGGCGGGGGACGGTGGTGGGGGGTGAGGGCACACCCTCCGAGCACGCGCGCGCGCACACACTAGGCCCACACACACACCCCCCGCGACAGTCGGGGGAGTCAGGACTTTGTGCCCTAAATAGCCTCGGTCCTAGATCCCCTAGCCGGGGAAGGGGGAAACAGCGGTTCTCTTCTACTTAGAGGGGAGTGTGTAGGGTTGGTTCTTCAAGACCTCTGGAGACGTGGGGGAGGGGGTTTCGGGGTATCACGGGGACTATGGAAAAGAAGGAGTCAGGAAGAAGGACCTTCGGGTAGGACTAAAAGGATAGCCCTAAGTAACGGAGAAACGTAACGAACATTGATCCTAAGAGGGTGTACGTAAGAGAGACGTAGAGGAGGCTTAGTCCCGTGTCTCTGGGGTTCTAAGACACCGAACAAGGGGAGGACCCCCGTGGGTGTCCGGTCGGGGTCTTACTTTAAAGGGACCTCACCGGACTTGGTTCACGAGGTTCTCGGGAGGGGGACCCATCTAGTCCCTACGACAGGACCCTCCGTCATAAACCCAACTAAGAATTTCCCACGTCTTACCCATGTCTCTCGACGCTTCTCTAAAACACATCACACCTCTCCCTGAGTTCAGTTCCCTTTATCCTACTCGTCGTCCTCTCAGGAACCCCCGGGACGACGTTCGACACCAAAACTCCCGACTCTCCTTACGGTCCGTAGATGGGTATTATGTAAGTTAAGAGTTCTAAGGACATTCCATCCACACTCTTGAGTTTCACCTTATTGGACGTACGTTAAGGTGGGGATTAGTCAACTTGACCCTAAAGGTGAACCTCGACTATGGAGATATTCACAGATATAACGTGGACGACGTTTTCTTAAACCCGTTTCGTACCTGTTCTAGCCGGAACAGGAAATCTTTGTCAGAGAATCATCGACGTGTCCCCTCCCTCACGTCTTGTTCTCTCCCGTCACTCTTCGGGCGTCGTTCCTACGACCGTCCTCCCCGACGATTCTAGAAATCCCCCACTTACCCGACTCGAACACCGAGACTCTGGGGTCCCCTTCCCATATCACAATGATCGAAATCCTCCCTGTGTGTACACCTCCCCGACCAACCAGTGATATCCTACCTTCCTGGACGGGTAGATTGAGGGTCCATATCAGATAAACGGGGGAAGCACTGGTGATTATGACACACATTACAGGGTCCGTCACTCCCACCTATCCTGTCTTTATCTCCGTCTGAGTTCGTTATCCGACAGTAGGGTCCAACAACTCGATTACGGTACTCCAACAGACGTCTGGTATGAGTCGATGGACCCGATCAAGTCCTGGAACTGGGTGTTTACTTCGAGTTTGGGAAGGAGACCTGAGTCAAAGACGGATAGTCCCTCTATGTACGGGAAGTAACAGAACGGTCAGGGACGACCTCTAAACATCTTTCTTCAACGTCGTCAGACTCGAACCCCCTCCGTTCCCCGTCTCTTGTGAACGTATCCCAACTACCATTATCCAATCTTAATATTATTCTTCGAGAAGTTCCTCACTCCGAGGTTGCTCTCAACGTCACCCAACCATCAGTTACTAAGGGTCTCTTTCTGGTGTTCCTATCCTCCGAGTCCTTTGTCAAAACCCTGGAGTAAAGGTAGGTAGGTCCTGAGACCCGTGGGTCCGGAAGTCCACTGGTGTGTGTTAGGTCCCTTTGGTATCCCGTCCCACCGTATACTAGTCGGGGTTAGATACCAGTCTCAGAGGAAAGGACCTAGAGTCCCTTCCATCATAACGTATAAACATGACGTGGAATGTCAAACGTTTCGTGGAAGGATTTGTAATAGGAGAGTGAAAGTACTGGACTCCAAACGAGGCCGGGTGTGGGTCCGAAGACCACCTTGGGGGAACGGATCAAAAGAGTAGAGTGATAGCTGTGGGAGAAAATCGTATATTGGTGTGAGTCCAAAGATGGTACAATTTAAGATTTTAATCTTTTCTCGGGAACCTAAGGTTTGGTGGAATTTAATGACGGAAGAGTTTTCTCTTCCCTTGAGAAAGGGAGGTCTGGGGGTGGAGGGGGGTGAAGACATCAGACCGAGACGAAACGTGGTGAAAGGGTTTTAGTAAGAGAGTAACCGTGATCACTACAAAGGTGGACGGTTTAAGTCCCGTGGGAGAGGTTAGGGTCAAAATACTTATTCGGGGAAACAATTGAGGTCCTCACGGGGATGGAAGAACTTCGTATGAGGTAGAACCAGAAGTCCCGGACGGAAGAGGACCAGAAGAAGGACGAGAGTGAAGAGGTGGGTCCGAAACCCCCGAGACGGTGACCTCGAGGTACGACCTCGGGTGGGTGTAGTACGAACTTGCGAGTACTGGATTCAGAGAGAAACATAGACTATGGACTCTCTATAGAAAGAGACCAGAAGGAGTTTCGTGGGTAAAGGGGTGTGTAAGAGGACAGTGTAATTCCCATAGTATGGGTAGGACCACAGGGTCAGGTCTGCGGAGGGAACGGGGTGGGGACCTGGGGTAGACATACTACAAAACAGTCAAGAAGCAGGGACTGGTCTACAAGGGTGACAAAGATTCGGAGTCTTGTGGGTCGGAAGTGGGAAAACTGAGGGGTCGACGAAGGATGTGACGTAGGTCTCTACCGTTCTCTTCCCTCAGTACAAATCCTACCCTCCCCCTATAAGATAGAGGTATAAAGACAAGTAATAGCCACTCGTGTCGTAGTTCTAAAGCCGTCGTCGTGGATCCCGTGGTCTACTTTCATTCGTGAGTGAAAGTGGACGTGAACGTGAAACTAACCTGGGAGAGAACGAGTCGGAACACCCTACACACCTTGTCTAATCGAATTCCTTTCTTCCACCAGTTACGGACAAGAGGTGTGGACCCCACCCCCGCCCCTCTACGACCATCTTACCTTAAAATGTTTTCACCACTCCTGACCAAACACCCTCAAAAGGTTGGTGGAGCCCGACATTAAGATCCACACCGATCTTCTGTGGACTTTCCGTTCTCAAAAACAAACCAAGGGGACCAGATCCTGGGCTATAGGAGTTGTGTCGTAATGTTCACCCGTAGACCCATCTTCTGTCAAACTTTGTCGTGAGTTCCCCGGGTCCTGACGGTGGACATGGGGAAGTAGAATCGTCTGTTCCTTCTGTCCCAAATTTCCGGACTTCCCGCGGGGGACGGTAAAAACCGTGAACATAAACTCGCAGACGAGCGCCGGCCGTGATGGATGTCGGGGACGGGCCAACTTATACTCCTAGAGACCCCGTCCACAAGGAAACCACGCCTGAACTCTGTTTCCTTGGTCCTTCGTCCCGGAAGGTCTCGTGTCCATTGGGCTCCGGGGAGAGGGGTGACGAAGCCACCCGGTCGGAACCCCCCTCCCCCTGCGTGCGGGTGTCTTCCCGAGGCTCCTTAAGAGCCACTTGACTCGTCCCAGTTCCAGGTGTTCCTCGCCCCCTCCCCTCATTAGGTCCTTCAGAAGTGCTTCCGTCACTTAAGAACCTCCCCAAGACGTCCGCGCCTTAGGACCCGCGGCGACCCGCGGCTCCGAGGCGGGGACGGGGGCGGGTGGACACCCTTGGCGTCCGGCCCTCCCTCCGTTCCGTCCGCAGGAGGCGTCGGTCGCGACGCAGGAGACGGGGCTGAAGTTGGTCGAGGCCCCAGAGACGGCTCCATGACTGGCACCCCTCCCCCGGGAGAGCACGGTCTGGGGGTACGCACGTTCAACCCTTCTGGAGACCCTCCCGGGGCACGATGTGCGACGTTGGCGCCAGGGGCCGGCAGGCGCTCCCCGCCGCGTACAGGATCCACCGGGTCTACGAACGGCGGGTCCGTCGATGGCGGGTGGGATGGGGGTTATGGAGGCAGGACAGGGCGCGGGCGACGGGACCCCAAGGACCGTACGCCGTCGAGACGCTCCATCCAGGAGGTAAGGAGGGTAAAGCGTCTCCTCTTTTGACGTCAGGCCCTACCGAGTCAGCCGGCCAGGTTTCAGCGCATCGACCAAGCACGGCTCGACGCTCTCACTCCGTGTACCGGGGACGTCTGGCCCGGAGCCTCCCAGGGTCCGAACTCCGGGGTAGCCGGGGGGTGGGGGAACCTCTCCGTTCCTCTCCTAGGACGCGGCCATCACTCGGAGGTGAAGACAGGAACTGACGTTGTGGGATCCAATCCCCTGGCCCTTCCTGAGGGTAGGTGTTAAAAACCTATCCCCACCCGAAGGGAGGGAATTCAAGACTCCAGGGGATAACTTAAGTCCATGACGACAGGGGAAGGTTTGGGTAGAAGGGTCGGGTACTCCAACCCTATATCCTCAGGTCTGGGTCTCATTTCCTATGGACTCAAGACTCCAACGTCACTTCTTAACCCCCACCCACCCAGTGACTCAGACCCCCTGTTTGGGTACTTCTTCGACCCAGACTCCACCCTCAACTTCTCACCTTATGACTCATATCTACCGTTTCGATCCTCCCATCCACATACCAGGGATCCCTAACCCGAAACAGTCCACATGTTGCCCGTCGGGGATAATGGTTCAGCAGGAATCAAGGGGTCGGGGTAAGGAAATGGAACTGACAAACCCTTGAGGATCCGGGTGACATTCTTTCCCTTGTGACTTTCCGTCCAAGTCGACCACGACCCAGTCCGAACCTACCCCACCACCCTCACCCCCACCCTGACTGGAGAGAGACGAAAGGATGAACACGGGTGTCACGGGGGGACCGAATCAGTACCGCTTCGACCTCTGTGACGGACACGCACGACTGGGTCCCGCTCTAGGGGAGGACCGGAAGCGGGGAGCCGGGAGACTCGAGCCTGGGGGTCTGGGAGCGGACCGGTACCCGTCACACCCGTCACCTCACCGGGTGTGGGTCCTCAAACGGTACTTTTCACACCCGTGGGCGTGCCCCCCACCCCCGTCGGTCCCGTCAAAGGGACCAGGGGCACCGTCACCCCAGTCGTCCCTCTCCGGTCCGGCGATGAGGAGTCTCCTGTTCCGAGAGCGGTTAAGTGAGATGGAGTTACCGCTCGATGCCCCGTCGCTGGTGTGCCTGCAGACACCGTTGCACCACCCGTCGTCGCCGCCGTCGTCGTCGTCACCACCGTCACTATTCCGGGGGGGTGTCATAGCACTCGGGTCGGTGGGCGGGTTCGAGGACCGGTGGAGACCGTTCGATCTGGTCCAGTCAGGAATTCCGGAAAAAGACCCCTATCCGCCGTTGGGTCTCTTCTCCCACCCCACCCGGAAGAACCTACAAAAACTCGAAATCCCTGACTCTATCTTCGACCTAACCCCTCGGAACCCCCAGTTCAGGTCGACCACCCGGAACCCGCCTCTTAACCGACACTCCCCCAGTCCACTACCTGTATTCCATTCTGAGGTCGGTCCTCTCTGAGGGTCCTACCTCCAGGTTACCCACCTCCACCCCGACCTGTTCAGATCTAGTCTCCCTTCTCTGACCCCGGTTCCGATTCCGGGGTAGGACTACGGGTGAAGGAGAAGGAACGAAAACACGTCACGAGTCTCGGCGATCAAGCCGGAAGCCGGAAGTTCGGACAACATGGGTTCTTGAAGGTGAGGTACGTCTTGAACACGGGGGGTGTCTGGTTGCCCTGGGGACTCCCTGCTGTCCCGGGACCACCGGAGTTCCCACCTGACCTGTTCAGAGCCTGGTACTGGGGTCGCCCGCCCCCACCCTCGCCGGAGAGTCTGAGTCCGGCCTTGAGTGAGTGTTCGGACGGGTGGATGTCAAGGTCGATATCGGTCGTGGACCGCGGGGAGTCACGGAGGTGGTCGGTGTAGTTGGCGTAACCGTGACGGTCGATACCATCACCGTCACCACCACCGTCGTCACCACCCAGCCCGATGGTCCTGGACCGTTGCAGACTGTCACCCGCCCGGAGGTCGTTCTCACCCAGTAGAAGTAGGTACCCCGCTGGTCCAGTGGACCCTAGGCCCCTCCCACCTCCTCCTCCGGACGGTAAACGCCGGACGAGTGGTGGAAGCGGGTCACGAGACTAGGTCCTCGATCTCCTCGCCGACACCCTCTTCCTCGTCCTCCACCGTCGAGACGCGGCATCGGACCTCGTCTCACTCCGCCGTCACCGGGTCCACGACCTCCTCGCCGTCTTCCGGACCCTCGCACTCGACCGACTCGACGCCGTCCCGACGTCACCGTTCGACGTCGTCCACCGGGCCGCACGGGTCGCGCGGGTCGTTCCGGACGTCGATGTCCACGACGCCGACGTCGTCCTGTTCTTCGTCGATGTCCTCCTCCGTCGGGCCGACTACGCCGTCGCCCTTCTCGAACTCCTGTTCCAACGGCGGACGGTCTTCCTTGTCCGGCTGAAGGACGGGGCCTACCTCCTTTGATTCACCCTCCACGTCTGACCCCGCACCCGTAGAGGGACACAAGGGAAGAAGACAGAGAGACCTCTTTTGGTCTCATCGTCGGGTGTTGATAGCGTTCCCCTCACTTCTAACACCGGCGTAGTCAACCGTCACAGACACTCCTGGTCTCGTCAGGGTTCGAGACACTCTAATCGGTACAGCAGGGCTCAGACTCCTCCCCTGGGACTTAACAGTAAAGACGGTACTACTCGACCGGGACTCAGGACCCCGTCGAACTACGGGACCCCGACCTATACCCCCGATCTCACCCCCATTCGTCTCAAGAGGAAAGGGGGACTGAAGAGAAGAGTAGACGGGGACGGGTCCATACGGTCTTCCGACCCCTCTAAAGGGAAGACTTCGTCGTCGACTTCCTGAGCGTCCGCCTGCACAGGGTCTTCGACTTACTCTAACAACCCGACGCGAGTGTCGACGCCCTCCCGGCCCGGAGGGACGCCCTCTTCCTCCTCGTCGACGAGTCGGACTCCCTGAGGAAGTCGTCGTTTGTCCGGTCGGACCTCGACCCACTCCCTCTCGACGGGAGACGGACGGAGTTCGGTCGCGACTGGGGTCACCTGGGCCGACTCGGTGTCCTACGTGACCGGTGGACGCTCTCGCTACTCCGATTCTACGCGGCAGTCCGACCCCACCGACGACGGCGGAGGAACCAAAGGAACCTACCCCTCCACCTACGACCACCCCTCTCACCCTGCGCCCGGGACTCCGCCCTCCACCCCGCCGATGTCCGACTCGACCGTCGACTCGCCGCTCGGGCCCTCGCGGTCCCACGGTCGAAACGTCTCCTCGCGGCTCACACCGACCTCCTCTTCCTCTTCCAGTAGCTCATGGTCTTCGTCGACGTCGACTCAATACACCTCTACATGGTCGCGTTGGTCGTCGATCTCGCCGCCGACGCTCTCGCTCCCCGACGCCCTCCACGGTCGTGTGGATGTGGGGTTGTGCCCCTCCTCTTCTTTCGGACCTGGGGGAGGGCGGAACTCGCGTAACTCAGGTGTCTTTATATTCGGGGATGGACCCGTACACCGGAAAACTGTTCATGGGTCAGTTTCCGGTCTCAGGGGTCATAGGAGAAGGGACGGTAGAGAAAAGGGGTAAAGGGGACTTAGGGGTCTGGTTTCTCCAAGAGTTTCGTCGACACTGGTCCGGGGAGGGGAGGGGAGTGACCCACGGAGGGTCGAGATGGTGACGGGGTGATCCGTCGGGGTGAGTTGGGTGGAGGGTTCCTCCTTTATCCCCCTCCCGTCTCACTTACCCCGACTCCCGGGTCCGACGTCCCCTTGAGCCCGAGGAAAAGAACCGTAAGGGAACAACGTCTCCACCATCCGGAACGTCTCGGTACTCCACGGGTCGGGGAACCACCCAGACCCGACGATGACAGCCGGTGGGACACAGGTCTCTACGAGAGACATGGTTAGAGGATCCGGTACATCGGACTCCCCCTGACACACCCCAGACGGTTTCGACTGTGAGACCCGAGGACCGGAGGGAGAAAGGACGTGAGAAGAGGGAGGGACCCGTCTAACCGTCCTGTTCACCCTCGTCTACCGGACGGACGTCAACTCTCCCGATGGACGGATCGGGGAGGGACGGTTCCAGAGATGTCGGACCCGATCAGGACTCACACACAGACATACACATACAACCTCCTCCATTCCCGACTCCGACTTCCGAGCCATGGGTCCCTTGAAGACGACAGGACAAGTACCTTTCCCAGTGGACCTCCGAAGAATCGAGATGGGAGTGGGGAGACTGGTCCTAGGACATCCTGTTGTCGGGGTAAACGAATCGACTGGGGTGTGGATCCCGGTGATAGGTCGAGATTGATGTCAATAATTCACGGTAGACGGAGAGTCCGTGAGGGGAGTAGCTTAAAGACTCCAGGATACTCACAGACACTACAGAAGGATACAGAAGGGTGAACTAAGGGAGTCGGTGGAAGACGAAAGCACGAGTCGGATGACGAAAGTACGAGTCTTGTAGTAACAGGATCCGGTGGAGAAGGGGATTTGGAGTGGAAAAGAAGGTCATCTTTTGAGACGAACTAGAAACCACGTGACGGGTGAAGGATCGAGGAAACCCGGGTTCGGACTCGGGTTCCGGGAACAAAACCCCCCACCCCCCCATTGATACTAACGAGAACTTCTCGTTCCGACTTGACTCTCTTAGTGACTGGGGACCCAGGTTCTCCGGACTCCATCGGGTCACAAACGGGTCCCATCAGGACCGTACCGGTAACCACCCCCAACCCCGTCGGTCAGTGAAGGAGGAGACCCCCGGGAGAATCTCAGGTAGAGGGTTTTATTCTTCCCTTTCCGTTTAAAGATTGTGTGGTCGTTATTTTTAGCCTCCTCCAAACCGGGAGCCGGGAACATAAAAATAAAATTGAGAGAGGAAGGGTGGGGGTTCTGACCCAAACACCCCGTCCGACCTCCCTCGACCGTTGATGACACTCGTTAGGGGGCTGGGGACTGGTCGGAGGAGAGTACTGACCACTGACAAATTGCTCGACACGTGGGGTGTGTGTTTGTCCTCACGGGAACACCGGAGACAAGACGTGTCGGGGAAGACCACGGGGAATGGTCAAGAGACTCGACCCACCCCCCGACAGGACCGTTAGTGACGGATAAGGTGAGTGGGAAGTAACGTGGCCGGGGTCTTGGACCCGGACCCGGTCTCCCCGTCCTCCTTCTCCTCCGTAATCATACTTTTTTTTTAAATTTACATCTTTTTTTATACTTGTCTGAGTCGAAACCCTAAAGGTTGGTGTTTTCTTTAATATATATTTATATATATTTATATATAGAGATGGTATACACTACCTTTCTGAAGCAAAAGAAAAGGGTTTCTTTATTTTACCTCTTTCGGAGAACTCACCGTGAGAAGACCGTACGAACACAGAAACGTCCACACCCTCCACTCCGACCCACTCCCCTCACACCTCCCGTTTCGACCTTATTTGTGAGGTCTCCTCCGTACTCTGGCCTCCACGAGTGCCCCGGTACGGTCCTCCGACCTAGTTTCTGGTTAGAGGAGGTACAACAGGTCCTTCTCATCACGAGAGTGAAAGGACGGACTTCCCCGAAAGAGAAGTCAAGTCTGACAACGGTTTTCCCAAAGTTCGATCAAGGTCGAGTCTTGAACCTATGATCTGACAACCAGTCTTCCTTCCACTACGTCCTGTCAGACATCGTAAGACTAATCGGTTTCGCACTCCCGTCTTGTGCATCTATACTTCCGACTCTTAGTCAAACATTAATCACCACACCGAGGTTTCCGTCTTCCCTGGGTGCACACGAAGTTCACGAAGTTCGTACAAATATTAAGGAAACCAACCCGAGTGTTTCGAGGAGTTAATTCTTACACGACGACGACGACGATTCAGCGAAGTCAGCACAGGCTGAGACACGTTGGGGTATCTGCCGGAGGATGGTCCGAGGAGACAGGGACCCTAAGAGGTCCGTTCTTGTGCTCATCCAACGGTAAAGGAAAAGGTTACGTACTTTCACTTTTCACTTTCACTTCAGTGAGTCAGCACAGGTGAGAATCGCTGGAGTACCTGACGTCGGATGGTTCGAGGAGGGGTACCCTAAAAGGTCCGTTCTCATGATCTCATCCCACGGTGACGGAAGAGGTATGAGACGGTGTTTATTGTTGGACTAAATGTCCTGGGGTTTCTCACCAAATAAAAAGAAGTGGACTGTGTCAGACCTGTATTCATACGAGATTTACAGTCTCTACAACCAAGTAGTTCCTGGATCTGAAAGGTAGGAGGAGGGTAGGAAACGTACAACAAGAGAGGTACGGTGTTCCGTCGTCAGTGTCAAGACACTTCACTGACTCCGTCGTCGTGAAATAGTTTTTTCATTTGCCAAAGGGTCTTGGAAGTGTGGTAGGAAGGGAATTTTAAAAAAAGAAGGAAAAAAAAAAGGAAGGGAAATTTAAACCACCCGACCTTGACTCAGCCTACGAGAAGGGGGAAGTTCTCTCCGACTCTTCAACTCATAAACCGTTTCTCCTTGCCCTAACAGTGTCGACGACTCCTCTTTAATGCCAAATAAAGTAGAGGATCCGAGCAAGAGACCTCTTCCGCTACCGTGGGGTGAGGTCATGAGAACGGACCTTTTAGGGTACCTGCCTCCTCGAACCATCCGACGTCAGGTACCCCACCGCTTCTCAGCCTGTGCTGACTCTCTGAAGTTAAAGTGAAAAGTGAAAAGTGAAAATACGTAATCTCTTCCTTTACCGTTGGGTGAGGTCACAAGAACGGACCTCTTAGCCCTCGGGCAACCCGACGGTAGATACCCCAGCGTGTCTCAGCCTGTGCTGACTTCGCTAAATCATCGTCGTCGTCGTCGTCGTCCGATCAAGAGCCAAGACGACCGTTCCTGCCAGTATTAGCCGTTGAGTCACTAGACCGAAGTCACTCTCTTGAAAGAGACTCTTCCCCACAGTCACCAGACCCCGGAGTTTACGCGTGGGACTCCGTTTGTCGCGCGAGGTGTCTCGAGTCCTCAACCCTACGGTCCGAACGGGGAGCGTCACTTCACAGGAGGAATGTGACTAAAACAAATGGACAGTTCTACCACGGGACCTCCCTCGTGGTAAAGAGTCCAGGGGGAGTGTCGGGAAATTTCGTGGCTGCTCCACACTGGTGGGACTAGTCGTCAGAGGTCACGGAGGTTCATTCCCGCCAGACGACCGTTTACGAGGACCTTCAGAGCTCTCAGAGAAGGGACGGATTAACGGGTATGAGTGAGTCCACCCTCGGGGCGATGAACTCCTCCACCTCCTAGTGGGACCGAGTAGACGGTTTCAAGACCGGCGGAGTCGGTCGAGAAGTTTAGGTAAAGAGGATTGTCCAAGCATATAGGTAGTGGTTGAGAGGACTCTCGTGAGACACGTCTGCTCTTTAGACCGAATCTCTTAAATGTCCTGAAGCGGTTCCGGTATTTTCGGACTCATCGCCAAACTCTAAGCTTGGACATAGATCCGATAAGTCACTGAAGGTCTCGCTAGGTAGGTGACGCCCCAAAAGGGAGGCGTCCAGGACTGAGGCGTCACTGCAGAAGAACACCTTTTTGCAGGAACCTTTTGCGACTGTCTCAGAAAACTCGGAGCCGGCGTGGGCAGCGAGCTAGTCGTTGGCCTTCATCGCCCGTCGAATGGCCTTCACCCCCGACACTCCGGTCCCACTTCGGCCTCTTCAGAAGCACCAAGGCGTCGGACGTTCTCACCGCTCACGACAACGCAGCGGCCGTGAGCGGTTCGAGTCCACTCACTGCCGCCGGCCCCTCCTCCGGCACCGCCGCGAGGGACGGCTCAACCCGGCGCGAAGGTCCGGACTCGACGCCCGTGGACACGGTCCTGGTCGAGATCCCTCTTGGAGCCTATGGACCTCAGGACACCGGAAACCATTCGCCGAATACTGAGTCTACCATTTCTTAGACGGACGTTACATCCTCTGGGCCCAAGTCAGGGACCCAGCCCTTTTAGGGGACCTCTTCTCTAACTGTTGGGTGGAGTCATAAAAACGGATCTCTTAATGTACCTGTCTCCTCGGATCGTCCGATGTCAGGTATCCCAGCGTTTCTCAGCCTGTCCAGATTTGCTGATGGTGATGGTGAAGAATGAACATGGAACTAAAAAGGAGACACTCTGCTTATTGTCATGAACAAAGTGTCCCGAAAACACTCTTGCATTACTTTATAAAACGGTGAAGAGAATAGGGTGAAGTCACATACGCTAAGTGGACCTTTAAACCTCTAAGCCTCACACATTCAGACCCCACCCCGGGCTCTAAGACGCAAAGAGTGGTAAAAGGTCCACTCCAACTACGACGAGGAGGCGTCCGACGTGAAACTCATCGTTCCGGGACGCCGTAAACGAATCATAGACCCTGTCCAACTCAGAAATCATTTATTGTTATGTTCTATATATTGGGGGGGGGCAAAAAAAAATTTGTCTATTAAAGACCAACGTGTTCGGATTCCTATAATACCCATAGAGGGAGGCAAAAAAATATAGGCCCCTATTCTTTTTATTAACGGTACAAAGAAAGACATGTTTAGTACTGTGTCGAGAAGAGAGGATTGAGTCCCTCGAAACCCCGGAGAGGTATGGTCAATATAAGTACCCGGAGGAGTCCACTACGAAGTAACGGGTGAATCACGTCTGAGAACCTCCAAGAAGTAGGACACCTCAACCTCGGTTCACGAAATTGTGGTTGTACCTCAACCTCGGTTCACGAAATTGTGGTTGTACCGATTGGAGACACGAAATCAGTAAACAACGACGACCTTAGACTTAAATACAAAAGACATGAAATGAGTGTAAGCCACTCAGCGGATCTAAAACACTGAGTCACGAGACTTACCGGAATCCGTTCGAGACCCTACCTAAACGATGACGGATCATCTGGTCTTATTTTAACTTTTTGAGGTACGATGTATTATGTTGACTCTCTCGTTCCGTAAACCGTCAATATGTCCGGATTAAATTAAACAGTCATACCAAAAGAAGGGGTAAGTAGTCGAATATAAAAGTCCAGGGGTCATTCCGGAATAGTAAGTGGTACGTTTATTCAGTTGAAACTATGGTTTCTTAAGACTACAAAGGGGAAGTGAAAAGACTTTATGGTATGATACGTCAGAACGTTTATATCCTTTTGACTATTTTAGTTTATAAACCAACACGATTTTCACTATCCATGAACTTGACAAATAAACCTTTACAAAAGTTTACTAACACCTACGTCTATTAAATGGACAGCCCTAAAACAGTTAGGAGAGTATCTGAGGTCGCGACTCTCTTTTAGTCAAAAAACAGAAAAATTAAGAGTCCCGATGAGTTGTGTAATAAACTATTCTGTTTTCACCTCAAACTTCATAGGTAAATAAACACCATTAAAATCTTAAAATAGTCCTGTATTCACCCAATTTAAAAAGATCGTTTTCTTAGTTTAGTCTTAATTCTCAACTCTAGACCATAGACCATTTAACTTATACGACTCCCACAGTATATGAATTAGATGTCAATCGTACCGACGGAAGGAGGCGGACCGAGGGGAGGAGATTGAAGACCTGACATCAAATTTTGCTTCGATAAGCCGGAACGAGTCTGGACATGGACCTTCCACCTTTCCATTCTAAAGAGCGAGAACACTTTAGTGTAGTAAGTCCCACCAAACCCGTCACAGAAAGTCTTGTCGAAACCAACCAGATCACCACAGACTCCGAGGTGAGACCAAGAAATCCTGGGGATTTCTCCTCTACCCCTCCCCTCATAGGAACCCCGTAAATGCGATCCTTTCCCTGAAACACTTTACTACAGTGAATTTAAACTTGGAAATCGTCTCTGTACTCAATTGGTCAACCCGCAGAGAATCACAAGAGAAAGGTCGAAAGAATACCTAAGAAACCCTTGGGAATTTATTCCTCCTTGATTGAGAGGAGACACAAACAGAGATAGATCCGTTTTGTAGGACCGGAGAAAAAGAAACTTTACGGAAAAGAGGGGTGAGAAGACGAAATAACTAAGATATAGAAGGAACACAAAGAAGGGAAAGGAAGAGATGTGATGAATTATGAATAGAAGATTTCACCAACATAAAGTAAAGACGTACGCATCTATATCACAGAGACGACTTTCAACGTACCGTCTTTTCACTCATCGATGACAAACGGTAAACGTCAAACACAGACGTACCGAGATTCTAATCAAACAGTAGTGACTAATGACCCGTAGGTATCTCTTCAAGATGTCTGTCATCCTTCAGGAACATGACCTTCATTGAAAAGTTGGAAAAAGAACTCATAAATCAAATGAGAAGAACTTCTTGTTAAAGAACAATCTTGTAGTAAAAACATTTAAATTAAAAAAAGTTTCAATATACACACGTACCGAATATATCAATTTAAGGTACCACCGTGACACCAATCCTGAACCTCGAAAGTGACAGGTCCCACGTGCAAGTTAGGGACCAAGTCCTTGATTCTAAGGTATTCGGCGTACCGCACCAGTTTTTTTTCGTTTATCAAACTGTCTAGAATATTCTGATTTATAATTAAGGTAAAAACAAGAGGTCTCTGTGAAAAGTTGATAAACAAACAAAGAAAACCATAAGTAACCACATGAGATTTATTTATTGTAAACATAAAGATAAAGAACTAAAGATCTTGTAGAGATACAGGTATTTTAGAAAACTGAAGAAGCAATACTTGAACCTACGAGATCCAGAGTACATAACGACAAGTCAAAGGGAGAAAGGGTGAAGGGGAGGGAAATTGGAGGGTCATATCAAACGAGTTTTAAAAACAAATTTACCTATAAGTTCCAAATATAATCATTCTAATACATTTATAATAAATGTCGACTCGTTCCTCACATTATGCTGTTAAGAATGGAACACGTTGAAAAAAAATAACAAACCTCAATTATTAAAAACAACGACAATAACCGAACCAAAAGGTAGATGGATAATGAATAACCGAGTCGCCATTTCTTCAGTGGACGGGTACGTCCTCGACACCCAAGCTAGGGACCCAACCCTTCTAGGAGACCTCTTCCTTTACCGTTGGGTGAGGGTACAAGAATCGACCCTTTAGGGGACCTGTCTCCTCAGACCGACCGATGTCAGGTACTGCAACGTTTTCTCAGTGTGTGTTGAATTGTTGAATCACTGATTTGTTGTTTAAAGAACAAATAGGAGTCTAATAGGTAGTCTTTACAGTAAGAAGAGAGGACACATTATAGGTAGAGAAGATCGTATTTGATCAACGAGAAACACAGATGAGTGTCGACATCAGGACCTTAGAAATAGTAATAAGGACCCCAAGGAGAAATGAAGGGAAGATACAACTTGACATTTAAGACCTAGGGTATAGAGAGAACGGTTGAAAGTGTAGAAGTTAATACTATCAAGAGAAATGGAACTATGACCCCGTAGAACATTTGAGTAAGGAAGTACATCTGAAAACAGAAACTACAGAAGAAAAACAAGAAAAATATTCATCACTAATGATCACTATTGATCCTAGAATCTGATAATTTCCATACTCCCCGAAAACTCGAATGGATTGGGAGGTCAAGATTGTGAGGTCGAAGGACCGTGGACCTTTGGGATATCTAATAAACCCCCAGGAGGGGTGGGAGGACAGACTTTAGACTGAAGGGAAAAACAGAGAGGTTATGTGATCGTTACACCCTAAACCTTAGTCTATTAGAAACTACAGTTTGGGGTAAAACAGGGAATCGACACATTAGAAGTAGTCCTAAGAATCAGAACACTTCTGAGAAAAAGGAATAGTTGTTATACCTCTATTATTTTGGATGGAACGGTTTTCCATTCTTAACCTTGACTACGTCTACTTTGACGAATAAGTTCCGAACCGTGTCACCTCTGGGATTCTGTCAACACCGAGAACAAGAACACCCTAGGATCAAGGGTCTGGTCCCTAGGTTGTACGTTGAGGACGTAACCTTCGTACCCCAGAATTAGTAACCTGGTGGTCCTTTTAGGGAATCGGACATAAAAACGTTTAGTCTTTCTCGGTGTGTCAAGTTTTGTGACCTAGATATGGTCAGTTTGTAACTACTAGGTCCTTTACCAAGAAGTAAAGTCCTGGTGTATGTCATTAGAGTAATTCATTAGAATCTATTATAATTAACTTCATTGAATTTATTACACGAAAATTTCAACATAATCAATATTTTCATAAACAATTTAATTAGATACATAAGAAGATAAATTGTCAAAATTAGGATGATTTTTCCTCTTTTTCAATTAAACAGTTTCCACATCGTCTTTCAGAGGATTATCGATATATGAAAGGAAAATATATCCACATAAAATTCACTACAGTGAACAAGACAAACAAGGTGACTGATAAACATATTTAGAAAGGTACACAACTACGGACTGTGTGTGAATAAGACATTTGGTCCAATGAGGAAGACTTTTCTGTACCTAAAAAAGTCAAAAAAACAATAATATTTTTTTTTAAACAGAAAAATAATTTCAATAAAGAAGTCTAGATCAAGAGTTCTACTCTTCCTCCTGAAACTTGTTAACGAAATCAACCTGCAACACGACTGGATTTAAATCTAATGTCCAAGGTTTGTCCATAAGAATTTTCGGAACAAGACAGTTGATTTCTCAAGGTAATGAACGAAAGAGGAAACAAAGGTGGTATGGACTCGACGTCATAATTAACTCTAAGGCAAAATTCCGTATTTAGAAATTCATAGTAGATTTACAATTTCTTTTTTTTTTAGTCATGATAAAAGGACTACAGAAGATTAAAAATTTTTCAACCGGTAAACGTAAGTATCCTCATTCGATTACCAAATATCGCTTGAAAAAGACATTTCCCGGTCTATTATTTATAAAATACGAAATGTTCGGTATATAAGAGACGGTCTTAATGAGTTGAGACGAAAACATCACTCTTACGTCGGTATCTATCGTAAATTTCGTAAATTGTTTATCGGACCGATACAATTTTGAAACGAATGTTTTTGTCTACTCCCGACCTAAACCCGAGGCCCGGTATCAAACGATTGTGAACTAGATATCGTAGACCTGGGTGTCTAACTTTGAACCACCCTCTTACCAGGTGTTCGGTGTCATACCTTGATTCACATATTTCTAAACCACACTTTCTTAAGACAAGACCAAGTGTTTCTTTAATCCTCGTATGGAAGGACGGTAGGTCTCTTCGGACACACCAACCCGATGAACTTTTTTCGGAGATTGAACGGGACGTCAGGAGATAAAGAATACGATACCCGAGACCTTCCTTCCCTGACTGTCCCCTTAACGAATCCGTAAAGTCTTTTAGTAAGACCGTGGGACTCTTGGAAGTACCCTAAAAGACGTAGCACTCGGTACAGACCAGGTATAGAACCGTAGAATCCCGAGGGACTCAAAACGAACACTCCGAAACCGTAAAGAGTTCGTCTTCCTCTCTGTCATTCGTAACTCTCGTTCTCATACCGTCTCAGTAAAAGTATCGGACAGTACCAAAGCCGATATCTCCTTTTCATCTTGAACACGACGACAGTCCGTCTTATTAGTTGTGGACTGAGTGACCTTTGTAACGATTATACGGAGGAGGTCTCCTTTCGAGACGACGAGGGGAACAACAGTCGTCCCGTCAACGCACTTAACCACAAGGGACTCGGGGCGAAACTTTACGAGAAACACAGAGTGGGTACTTAACTATCAATCGTCCCGGATCCGGAAGATGGGAGGGGGTGGTTTCACGAACTCAAAAAGCCCAAAAAATTAAAAAACTCCCCATAGACCTCATCGACTTAAAAAGAAAAACTAAAAATAACCTCATGTCAACGAAATGTTACAACACAATCAAAGACGACATGTCGTTTCATTTAGTCACATGTATATAGGTGACAAAAAATTCAAAAGGAAGGATAAATCCAGCGGTGTCTCGTAACTCATCTCAAGGGACACGATATGTCATCCAAAAGTAATCAATCGATAAAATATGTATTATAACATATATAAAGTGAGGGTCAGAGGGTCAAGAAAGGCAGACGGTGAGGGGGGTGGAACCATAGGTATTTAAATAAGAGATGCAGACACAGAGACAAAAAGGAAACGTTTATTCGGGTAGACATACATAGTAAAAAGACCTAAGGTGTATATTCACTATATACTGTAAACAACAAGATAAAGACTGAATGAAGTGGACATTCTGACAGAGATCCAGATAGGTGTAGAGACATTTACCATGATAAAGTAAGGAACACTCACTCAAAAGTTCAAATGAAGGGTTCAGTTACTGATGAGACGCTATCACTAAGTCTGAGAACATCCAGAACTCTCCTTTTATCCGTAGAAGATGTTCCATGTCTTCATCGTAATTTTGTTGACTTAAGACATTAGTTTTCCTCCTTGCCCGACCCCCCCCGTCAATAACACCCATATTAACACGACTATAGTTTCTCCACCTTATCTAACGAATAAAGACAAGAATCGAAAGAAAAACCTTTAGACGAAAAGAGTAAGGACAACCTAAAATCACGTTGTCGACAGAGATTGACATTTCTTTCAGACCGGTCTCCTGTCTCCTTTAAATTTGACTCCTCGTCAGGTTTCTTGACGAGTCACCATGGGATCCTACCCCCAAAAGGACACGGAAATACATCCCATGTACCCCAAAAAGGACTACATAGGACAGAACACCAAACCCGTAAGTGATTGTACCTTGAATGAACTCACCTGTCACCATAGCAAAATTAGGTACAGAATACCACACATTTAAAATCATAATTCTATCCACCTTCGGTGAATAAGAAGTAGATGGGAAAAAAGTCATAGACCGGGTCAGTAAACACTAGGTACCGA
Organism: Capra ibex; assembly: GCA_006410555.1. NCBI lineage: Eukaryota > Metazoa > Chordata > Mammalia > Artiodactyla > Bovidae > Capra > Capra ibex. Next base: position 777,952 of record SJYO01011531.1, read on the forward strand.
GAACACTATACGGCTTCTAAAGGTCCGTGAAAGACACCTTGTGGAAGGGTTGGTCGAGATTAGTTCTTGTTATATTTGTTCTTTAACGAACCAGTCTGTATACTCCTGACACGAGACTGACGATCTTACTAGTCATGACTGTGGTCTTACCGTCGGTAAGAGGTCGACAATTTTGGATATTCTATAACCTGTAAAACGTTAGGAAAATGGATGTCACGTTGGGCTTCACACCGTACCACCTTATATTCTTCGATGTACACCGTGTTTCCTGTCCTGAGAGGTCTTTTGTCAGAGACGGCAGAACGGTCTTTTCAATTGTAAACATCGTGGAGACGAAGAACCTCCTAAGACTGTTGGCCGTTATGGGAGGGTCCAAACCTTAAGTCGTCCCGAAGACGGAGATTCCGGTCGTGCAACTTGGACGTGAGTGGGTCCCGGTACTTTTAACTACTTCTCCTATATCTTTGAAAACTAAGGGAACTTCTGGGAGCTCAAAAGGAGGTCGATTCTGGTCTCATAGTCGAAGTGTCGATATTGTCTAGACTCTGAACAGTTGGAGACAGTCAAAGTCTTCCACTTGATTAAAACGTGTTTCAGTGGTAAATAGTTCTATTAGAGGTCGGAGTTTAATAACAACTGATAAAGACATTCGACTCAAGAAACGGAGGTCTCGTTGTAGGACAAAACGACAGGTCATGGTCGAAACGAGACGAGACGGTCGACTCACACTTTTTGTATGTAGAGAAACTACGGAGTCTAGACTAGTCATAAAACTTTCGAAAACAGTCAAATCCTTAAGGAGTAAGGGTAAGTTACGATCTACACAAACTTTGTTTGAAAACGGTATTCCATACCCTTTACTCAGACCTAGTTGAAGAGAACCACCGACTGGAGACCGCCATGAACCCTGCGTCTCATGGAGCCAAAAATTTCTAGAAAAAATCAATAGAATTAAACGTGACCTTTCTAGATAGGAACAGGGTCGACTGAGTGAATTAAATATAATATCCACTTTCAGCAGTCCGTGGGGTCCTAGATTACGTTTTTGACCTTAGTAACTAGGAGTTCATATATCTAAACTAGTTAAATCTTCTCCAACCAAGTTAGACAAACCCCAAAAAATTTAGCTCATCATCAGAGAGACTTAAACAGTACGCCTTTAAACCTCTAGACCGAACACGACTGTACGTCGTAGACTCATCAATACGGAATCACTTATAAGAATTTTACAAGGCAAAGTGAGTACACCTAGTGCATTTAAAGTACTTCGTTAAACCTGTCTAACGAGGAGTCGCTTAAGGAAGGGACCCTCAAGTCCCACAGTACGTGGACTGAGACCGGACGAGCCGTAATGCGAAGGACCTACTTTCCCATTACTTACGACACCGACGAAGAAACGGAGGATCCCATCGTATGACAGCTTCATTTCTATAACGGTTCTAAGACACCAGTAAACCTTGAGACTTAATATTCGGTGGGTTACGTCTTCTCAAAATAAGATCGGACCATTTACTCTAAGTGTCTTTCTACGAACTCAAGTTAGCTATGGGTCTTGTGGACGAGTGCACGAACGACCCGGACCGTAAAAGACTCATGAAAGGTCATCTCGAGTATCTAAAGCGAAACTCAGGTCCCAAACAGTCCAATCGAGTCCTCTCTTCATTCAAACTCCAGTGGTTCCTCGACATATGAGAACTACCATGTCAACCGTAACTTACAGGTCTAATGTCTCCGTTAGCAGAATCAAGAGTCGAAGTTGTTCTCCCCAGTCTTTACGATACCTTAAATCGTTCCTTCCTATACTTGAGTTTTGGACTTAAGGATCTTCGAGAGAAAAATGAACTCTGGTACAACCCACCCGGGGTCATACAGTTTGTGGTGTACTAAAACGGAGTATGGGCTAGAAGACTAAATCTCCAAGTCGAACTACAATTGTACTTCGGTAATGGTAAATTGTCTCTTCGGTATGGTTAACTTCTACATCGGTTCAATTCCGAATTCGTACACCCTCAGTCGGAATGACTACTAAACTACTTAGTCGATGATTTTCCCTTTAGTTTTCCCGTAAGGGTCCCCCTTTAACTCAGTCTGTTACCCGTCGTCGGGAACTTTAATCTCCTCCTCTCCCGATTTGGACACCCTCCAAGGGAAACGTTATTCCATCTGTCTAACCCCCGGTAGGGTTACCGACCGGATAGGGGTGGCTGGACGAACGTCCGGGGTGTTCACTTCGACCGATAAGTTAACTGTTTGTCCTTGGTCATAACGATACCAAGGTCCCTAGACGAACCTGACGTATTATACTTCTCCGCCGTCGACTTAGTTGAACCCATGGCACACCACCTCAATAGAGTGACCCTTACCGAGGGTGATGACTTTGCTTGAGCGAATCTTTTTGACCGTAAAGAGGTACTCTTCCACAAGTGGAGACGAGAGACTTCCCGGAAAGTCCCAGTAAAGATGAGTATTTACGACATCTATACGTGACATGGTCCACAACACTTTGTCAATGTTTTCGGTCTTACATCTAAACCATTATTTTAATAATAGACAACTCTAATTCAACATGGGACAGACACCGTCTATCTTCGATTACATGTAATGACACTTAATTAATATTGAACCAGGTCAACATATTCAACGACGATTAAACATGTCCATTTATTATTTGTAGAATTTTATACCAGTTTTTTGAGGAATAAAAGGAAAGACAAATGATCGGAGTAGAGTACTAACGAAACTTAAAAATCCTATTTTCATATCAGTCCGTAACAGATTTCGATTAAAAAAATTTTACCAAAAGAATATAAAACCAAAAAAAAAAAATATAAAACAAAATTTTATTCTTAGAAGACGTCGAATAGAACATGCAGTATCAAGAAGGGGCTGCACACAAAAGAAGTGTGGGGGATCTTAATTTCAGGAAAAGTAAAAGGAAATCTAAACCAACCAAGGACAAAATTTCTCGGTAAAGTCTTCATCGAATTATAGAAGGGGAATCGAGGGAGAAGACGTAAAGATGAAGAGAACGTATTAAGAAGGATTGGGGAAAGGTTCTCTATAAAAGAAGGATTTGAACCTGGATCCTCTCATCTTAATATACTCACGGACCACCCGGTCACCAAGGGTTTAGACTACTGATCCATCTTCTTACAAAAAGTACCGTTCGTCGAGGTTGTTCTTCCTTTACGTAATGAGGGTATGATCCTTCAAATCCCTCTAAGTCCAAACATCATCTCGGTGTCTGTATTCTTCTTACATATATACACTCTTTGAATTATGTTCATTGAAAATATTTACGAACTCCAGATACTTTTTGGAAATTTTACCTGAGGAGGGCGACAATAAATCCAAAGGGAGTTTCCAGCGAAGGGGTAGGTACGATTGATGTTGACGGAGTGACCGGACACTAGTACGACACAGTGGGAGTCCAAACAAAAGGGGCAACGTAAGTCGTAATTGTTCAATAAGGAATAAATATAAACAACTAAAGGGACAACCTTTCATCCGGGAACTCAATTGAAACAGATCTTAAATAGAGGTCACGGATCCTATCACCCAGGACCATGTATTATTACAAGTCACTCACTAGTCCCTTAATTACCAACCCGTAACGACCTCTCAACCCACATCTCCCTTCCCTCTCCCACCCCGATCTCTCTCTTTTTCTTATACACCCATTGTTTTCGGATACTGGAACGACTTCTCGGATCCAAATGTCCCTGATCTCACGGAGCCTTCCCAGGATTCAGTCCCTTATAAACGTGTCTAAGTACAAAATCTTTACAATCCCCTTTTCGTCCTGTCTTGATCCAACTCCCCACCCCTACACACTCTATTCCTCTTATAAAGTGTTTACACACGTTGTCGAGTACTCTTTACTACTTTCGGTTTTAATACTCTTACCTTTCAAATGTAAAGTTTCTACAAACCCTCCCCTTTTTCTGGTGTTGAACGATTAATTAACCAAACCCCCTACTTTTACTCTTAAATTCACGGATCTGACTATCTCAGTAGTGGATTTGAACTCTGTTTTCGTCCTGTGTACAAACCCATTTCTCAATTACGACTCTGACGGGACTAGTACGACTCCACGCGGAGACCCGTCTTCTCAAATCCGACCTCAGAGTTGACCCGTACTCCAGTCTACCGTTTTTGGTACTCATTTTAACGGCTCCTGTCCACCTTTCATCCAATAACGTCCATCCCTGTCTTTTCTACTGGTTGTCATCTTATGGTCCTGAATTTCCTTCCAGTTTCGTTTCTCTAGGTCACTATTTCTGTCTATTAGTCCTTTTTTATCCCCATATCTTCATTCAAACCAGAGAGGTTCTGGTGAGTGATCTCTCTTTTGAATGTCAAATAGTATCACTTTCCTACGTCTAATTTTTACCATTTTCTTTTTCCCTGTACCACATCATAGATCCTCTCTGTTCAGTGTTCGAAAATCAACAGAAAAAGGTAATCTCTGTATGTCTGTCGTGAATCAATTTGGGTCGTTACTAAAAACGGTTGTGCATGTCTATAACGGTCAGTCCCTTCGAGTCCGGAACCACACGTCCAGTCAGTCCATCTGTATTTCACTCACGGGTGTGCGAAATGGAATCAATGAGTCAAGGGTCGGGGACCTCTGTAACTCGAATAATATCGTTTTCTGTTTTCTGTAAGTCGAAGTCAAGTCAAGTCAGCGAGTCAGCACAGGTTGAGAAACGCTGGGGTATTTAGCGTCGTACGGTCCGGAGGGCTGGTAGTGGTTGAGGACCTCAAGTGAGTCTAAGTACAGGTAGCTCAGTCACTACGGTAGGTCGGTAGAGTAGGAGACAGTAGGGGAAGAGGAGGACAGGGGTTAGGGAGGGTCGTAGTCTCAGAGAAGGTTACTCAGTTGAGAAGCGTACTCCATCGGTTTCATGACCTCAAAGTCGAAATCGTAGTAAGGAAGGTTTCTTTAGGGTCCCGACTAGAGGAAGTCTTACCTGACCAACCTAGAGGAACGTCAGGTTCCCTGAGAGTTCTCAGAAGAGGTCGTAGTGTCAAGTTTTGGTAGTTAAGAAACCGTGAGTTGAAAGAAGTGTCAGGTTGAGATTGTAGGTATGCACTGGTGACCTTTTTGGTATCGGAACTGATCTGTCTGGAAACAACCGTTTCATTACAGAGACGAAAACTTATACGATAGATCCAACCAGTATTGAAAAGAAGGTTCCTCATTCGCAGAAAATTAAAGTACCGACGTCAGTGGTAGACGTCACTAAAACCTCGGGGGTTTTTATTTCAGACTGTGACAAGGTGACAAAGGGGTAGATAAAGGGTACTTCACTACCCTGGCCTACGGTACTAGAAGCAAAAGACTTACAACTCGAAATTCGGTTGAAAAAGTGAGAGGAGAAAGTGAAAGTAGTTCTCCGAAAAATCAAGGAGAAGTGAAAGACGGTATTCCCACCACAGTAGACGTATAGACTCCACTAACTATAAAGAGGGCCGTTAGAACTAACGTCGAACACAAAGAAGGTCGGGTCGCAAAGAGTACTATATGAGACGTATCTTCAATTTATTCGTCCCACTGTTATATGTCGGAACTGCATGAGGAAAAGAATAAACCTTGGTCAGACAACAAGGTATAGGTCAAAATTGACAACGAAGGACTAGACGTATATCCAAAGAGTTCTCCGTCCAGTCCACCAGACCCTAAGGGTAGAGAGAGTCTTAAAAGGTGTCAAATAACACTAGGTGGGTCAGTTTCCGAAACCGTATCAGTCATCTCGTCTTTATCTACAAAAAGACCTTGAGAGAACGAAAAAGACACTAGGTTACCTACAACCGTTAAACTAGAGATCAAGGAGACGGAAAAGATTTTGGTCGAACTTATAGACCTTTAAGTGTCAAGTGCATAACGACTTCGGACCGAACCTATTAAAACTCGTAAATGATCGCACACTCTACTCACGTTAATACACCATCAAACTCGTAAGAAACCTTAACGGAAAGAAACCCTAACCTTACTTTTGACGTTTGAAAAGGTCAGGACACCGGTGACGACTCAAAAGGTTTAAACGACCGTATAACTCACGTCGTGAAAGTGTCGTAGTAGAAAGTCCTAAACTTTATCGAGTTGACCTTAAGGTAGTGGAGGTGATCGAAACAAGTATTACTACGAAAGATTCCGGGTGAACTGAAGTGTAAGGTCCTACAGACCGAGATCCACTCACTAGTGTGGTAGCACTAATAGAACCAGAACTTCTAGAAAAAACATGTCAAAAAGACACATAAAAACGGTGGAGAACAATTATAGAAGACGAAGACAATCCAGGTATGGTAAAGACAGGAAATAGCTCGGGTAGAAACGTACTTTACAAGGGAACCCTAGAGATGAAAAGGACTTCTCTAGAGATCAGAAAGGGTAAGACAACAAAAGGAGATAAAGAAACGTAACTAGAGACTCCTTCCGAAAGAATAGAGAAGAACGATAAGAAACCTTGAGACGTAAGTCTACGAGTATAGAAAGGAAAAGAGGAAACGAAAAGCGAAGAGAAGAAAAGTGTCGATAAACATTCCGGAGGGGTCCGTCGGTAAAACGAAAAAACGTAAAGAAAAAGAACCCCTACAAGAACTAGGGACAGAGGACATTTTACAGTACTTGGAGTCAGGTATCAAGTAGTCCGTGACATAGATAGTCTAGATCAGGGAATTTAGATAAAGAGTGAAGTGACATATTAGTATTCCCTAAACTAAATCCAGTATGGACTTACCAGATCACCAAAAGGGGTGAAAGAAGTTAAAGTCAGACTTAAACCGTTATTCCTCAAGTACTAGACTCGGTGTCAGTCGAGGACCAGAACAAAAACAACTGACATATCTCGAAGAGGTAGAAACCGACGTTTCTTATATTAGTCAGACTAAAACCACAACTGGTAGTCCACTACAGGTACGCATCTCAGAACACAACAACCTTCTCCCACAAACGATACTCGTCACGTAATAGAACCGTTTTGAGATAATCGGAAACGGGACGAAGTAAGACATGAGGTTCCGGTTTAAACGGACAATGAGGTCCACAAAGAACTGAAGGATGAAAACGTAAGGTCAGGGGACATTACTTTTCCTGTTGAAAAAACCCACAATCAAGATTTTCCAGAACATCTAGAAGTTTCTTGACAAGTTGAAGTCGAAGAAGTCGCAAAGACCAACCCCGTATCTGAACCTAATGACACTATGACTTACCAAACGGAACCTTTGCTTGTCTAGTAAGACAGCAAAAACTCTAACGTAGGTTCATGACGTAAAGCCTGAGAAAACAACTGGTACTACCGATGAGGTAAAGAAGACTCCCTAAGGACGGGCGTCATCATCTATATTACCAGTAGACTCAATTTAAGTGGGTAAGGTCAGGTAAAATCAAGCGACTAAGGATCTTACAGTTGCAAGTGAGAACGGTAGAGGACAAACTGCTGAAGGTTAAACGGAACTAAGTACCTGGACTGTAAGGTCCAAGAATACGTCATAACGAAAAATGTCGTAACCCGGAACGAAGATAGTGGTCAGTGTAGGTGTCGACCCATAACAAAAACCAAACCGAGGTAGGAAGTAAGAAAGACCTCAATAAAGAGGTGACTTGAGGTCATCGTATAACTCGTGGATGACTGGACCCCTCAAGGAGAAAGTCATAGGATGGTAAAACGGAAAAGTATGACAAGTACCCCAAGAGTTTCGTTCTTATGACTTCAACAAACGGTAAGGGAAGAGGTCACCTGGTGTAAGACAGTCTGACGAGGTGGCACTAGACGGGGAGAACCCACCGGGGCGCCCGTACCGAATCAAGGTAACTCAATCTGTTCCGACACCAGGATCATACTAATCTAACTGATCAAAAGACACTAATATCAAAGTCACACAGACGGAAGAGTACGCGAGAACGTTATGGATGGCAGAATGAACCCAAAGAGAATGGAACCTGCACCCCATAGAGAAGCACCGACGAGGTCGTTTCGTATCGGTGACAAGGAATGGAACCTGCTCCCCATAGAGGAGTGGCGACGGGGAGGACTGGAACTTGCACCTTATCGAGGAGATCCCGGAGGACGCGGGTGCGTCGGTGGTGAGGAACCTGTACCCCAACGAGGAGGGCCGACGGCGGGGACTGGAACCTGCACCCCATCGAGGAGAACCGGTAAGGACACGGCAACGTCGGGCCGTGAGAACCGGCGACGGGGACTGGAGCCTGCACCCCATTGATGAGAACCGGCGGCGGGGAACCCGTACCCCAGGAGGGCCGAAGACGGGGACTGGAGCCTACACCCCATCGAAGAGAGCCGGCGCGATACACGTGGCCAACGTCGGTGTCTCTTCAAGGAAATCGTTCAATAAGGTGGTATTTAATGTAACAATCACATTTGACAGACCACAAATGGAACCCACACCGGGTTCCAGAATTCACTTTCACTTCAGTGAGTCAACACAGCTGAGACACTGGGGTACTAACAACGGAGGCTCCTAGGAGGCAGGTACCCTAAAAGGTCCGTTCTCATGACCTTACCCAACGGTAAAGGAAGAGGTCCCCTAGAAGGGATGGGTCCCTAGTTTGGGTCCAGAGGGTGTGACATCCGTCTGTGAAATGGCGGACTCGGTGGTCCCGGGAGTTCCGGGTTCCAGAATCCACATATATTCTGTCAGAATAGTCCGTGACATAAGGTTTCCGAATCTCTAATAGAGAGTCCTGTAAAGAAACGTTATACTTTCTGAACTTTTGAGGTTTAGATGACTCAATTGGAAAGTGAAGTGTCTTTGGTCCCCATTTCGGATGAAGTCTTTCCTTTTCCATACATAAGAGTCAAGGAACCTTCTCTTTTAATTCCGTTCTTGATCTTTTAGAAGTTAGTCAAATCGTTTAACCGGTAGTCACTACTGGAATTGAGATCGTTAAACAAACATAAACAAACAAAACTGACACGACCCAGAAAGAACACAAGTCCGACGAGAGTTCAACACCGTCAGCCCCGGACGAGAGCCCAACACCACGAGTCCGAAGAGTGACGGCACCGAAGAGAATGACGTGTCACGTCCGAGACCTCGAGAACCCGAAGCCATCAACACCGGGGGTTCGAGATCTCGTGTCCGAATTACCAACCCTACGTACCCGAATCAACGAGGCGTCGTGCACTCTAGAAGGGTCTAGTCTTTAATTTGGGAACAGAGGACTCGGTGATCCCTTCGGGTTGATATCGTTAAACTTAATGTAACAGTACCTTTTTCGGTCTAACGTGTGGACACCTTCCTTACCTAATGTTTATACTCCGTTATCGAACTCTTGGAACTTCCCTACCTCTTTGAACTCGTCCTAAATGTTACCCTGATCTTAACGGTCTATTCAATGTCATACGGGTCAATTTAAACTTAAAGTCTATTTGTTGTTTATTACAAAAGATTTTACACGTATTTTAACCGGTAAAATTTGTCACATGGTAAGTCACTATAAATCATGGAACTATCATAACACATCGGACAGTAGTGACAGATTAAGGTCTCGTAAAAGAAGTGGGGGTTTCCTTTGAGACATGGGAAAATCGTTAACGAGGTCTAAAGGGGGAAAGAGTCTGGGACTGTCGGTGATTAGAAACGGAGAAACCTAAACGTATGTACCTATATACTTAAAACATATTTGCCTTATACGTCGAAAGACACAGACTGAAGATGAATCGTATAAAAGTCCCAAGTAACTATGATATCGTACAACAACAACAAATCAGCAATTCGATACGAACTGAGAACCGTTGGGGTACCTGACATCGGGTAGTCCGAGGAGACAGGTACCCTAAAGGGTTCGTTCTTATGACCTCACCCAACGGTAAAGGAGATGTTCCCTAGAAGGACTGGGTCCATAGCTTGGACACAGAGGACGTAACCGAACTTAAGTAATGGTGACTCGGTGGACCCTTCAAATAATATCGTACATGATCATGAAGTAAGGAAAAACACCGACTTATTATAAAACAACGTACCTATATGTCATAAAATAAATAGATAAGTAGTCAACTACCTGACCCAAAAAAAAAGGGGAAAATCGACAACACTCATCACGACGACATTTAATCAAGTCAAGTAAAGTCAGCGAGTCCGTACAGGTTTCGAAGTGTCGGGGTACCTGACGTAGTATGGTCCGAAGGGACAGATAGTGGTTGAGGGCCCCGAGCGAGTTTGAGTACATGTGACTCAGTCACTATTACAGGTTGGTAGAGGAGGAGACAGCAGGGCAAGAAGAGAACGGAAATTAGAAAGGGTCGCAGTCCAAAGATTACTCAGTCGAAAAGTGTAGTCCACCGGTTTCATAACCTCGAAGTCAAAGTCGTAGTCAGAAAGGTCACTTATAAGTCCTGACTAAAGAAAATCCTACCTGACCAAACTAGAGGAAGGACAGGTTCTCTAAGAGTTCTCAGAAGAGGTTGTGATGTCAAGTTTTCTTAGTCAAAAAACCGTGAGTCGGAAGAAATACCAGGTTGAGAGTGTAGTCATGTACTGATGACCTTTTTGGTATCGAAACTGATATACCTGGAAAAAACCGTTTCATTATAGAGACGAAAAATTATACGACAGATCCAACCAGTATCAAAAAGAAGGTTCCTCGTTTACAGAAAATTAAAGTACCGACATCAGTGGTAGACGTCACTAAAACCCCGGGTTCTTTTATTTCAGAGAATGACAAACGTAACAAAGGGGTAGATAAACCGGTACTTCACTACCCTGAACATACGGTACTAGAATCAAAAAATGTACAACTCAAAATTCAGTTGAAAAAGGTGAGAAGAGAAACCGAAAGTAGTTTATGGAGAAATCGAGGAGAAGTGAAAGACGGTATTCCCACCACAGTAGACGTATAGACTCCAATAACTATAAAAAGGGTCTTTAGAACTAACGGCGAACACGAAGTAGGTCGGGCCGTAAAATGTACTACATGAGACGTACATTCAATTTATTCGTCTTAGGCAACAAGGTACAGACCAAGATTGACAACGAAGAACTGGACGTATGTCTAAAGAGTTCTCCGTCCAGTTCACCATGAGGGTAGAGAAATTCTTAAAAGGTCAAAAAACACTAGGTGTGTAGTTTCCGAAACCACATCAGATATTTCGACTTCATCTATAAAAAGACCTTGAGAAGAACGAAAAAGATGATAGGTCACCTACAACCGTTAAACTAGAGACCAAGGAGACGGAAAAGATTTAGGTCGAACTTGTAGGTCTTCAAGAACCAAGTGCATGTCAACTTCGGAACGAACCTCTTTAAAACTCATAATGAAACGATTGTACACTTTACTCACGTGGACACAGCAACAAATTTGTAAGAAACCGTAACGGAAAGAAACCCTAACCTTACTTTTGACTAGAAAAGGTCAGAACACCGGTGTCGACTCAAAAGGTTTAAACGACCTTATGACTCACGTCTTGAAAGTGTCATAGTAGAAAATCTTAAACTTTATCGAGACGACCTTAAGGTAGTGGAGGTTGATCGAAACAAGTATCACTACGGAGGATTCCGGGTGAACTGAAGTGTATAGCCCTACAGACCCAGATCCACTCACTACTGTGGTAGCACCAATAGACCCAGTAATTCTAGAAAAAATATATCAAGACACATAACCCGAAGGGACTATCTAGTCAACTATTTCTTAGGTGGACGTCACCACTGACCAATCTAAGGACTTAGTCCTTCTAGACGACCTTTTCCCTATCCGATGGGTGAGGTCATAAGAACCTGAAGGGAATACCGAGTCGACCATTTCTTAGAGGGACGTTACACCTTCTGGACCCAAGCTAGGGACCCAACCCTTCTAAGGGATCTCTTCCCTTTCCGATGGGTGAGGTCATAAGACCGGACCTCTTAAGGTGTCTGATATATCAGGTACCCCAGTGTTTCTCAACCTGTACTACTCGTTGAGAGTGAAAGACACATAAGAACGGTGGAGAATTATGGAATACGGAGACAATCCAGGTATGGTAAAGACAGGAAACAACACGGGTAACCGAGTCGACCATTTCTTAGACGGACGTCACATCCTCTGGGCTCAAGTCAGGGACCTAACCCTTCTAGGGGACCTCTTCCCTTTCCGATACGTCAGGTCATAAGACCGGATCTCTTAAGGTACCTGATATATCAGGTACCCCAGTGTTTCTCAGTTTGTGCTGACTTGCTGAAAGTGAAAAATGAAACGTACTTTACATGGGAACCATAAGACTAAAAGAACTGCTCGAGAGATCAGAAAGGGTAAGACAACAAAAGGAGATAAAGAAACGTAACTAGTGACTTCTTCCGAATGAATGGAGAGGAACGATAATAAACCTTGAGACGTAAGTCTACCCATATGGAAAGGAAAAGAGGAAACGCAAAGAGAAGAGAAGAAAAGAGTCGATAAACATTCCGGAGGAGTCTGTTGGCAAAACGGAAAAACGTAAAGAAAAAGAACTCCTACTAAAACTAGTTACGGAGGACATGTCACAGGGTATCAAGAAGTCCATGAAACAGATAGTCTATACGACTATCTGTCGAGATAGTCGACAAAACTTATAAGTGAATATTTAAAAACAAACTTATGGACAAAAATCACAAAAATTCATATATCTTCATTTAACGACTCAGTACATAATTAAGACACACACTGAATAACTCCTTGGAGGTCTGAAGGTACCACCGATATGGTAAAATGTAAGGATCATGGAGTCTTACATGATCCCAAGGTCAAAGAGGTGTAGAAACAATAAACTTTTTTATCGGTAGGATCACCTACACTTCACTATAGAATAACACCAAAACTAAACGTAAAGGGATCCCTGAGTATTACGAATCATAGAAAAGTTAGTATTACAGTTTAACAGATCGGGTACTTGTGTCCTACAGAAAGTCAAAACATGGAAGAGTCAATTTAAATAGGGGTTCATAATAAAAACTACGATATGATTTACCTCAAAAGAATACAAGGATATACTGAACGACTAACGACTCGGACCACCCGACGGCAGACACCCCAGCGTGTCTCAGCCTGTGCTGACTTCGCTGAATCGTCGTCGTCGTTGTCGTCACATATCTTTATGTCGACTGAATGGGACGTAGAAATACTTGAGAAAATTCACCCACACACATATAAGAGACACTAAAAGATATATACCCCAGAACAGTAGACACACAAATCAAAATGAACAAGGAAAGATGAAACCTACGGAAAATTAAAGTAAAAGAAGGATTAACGAGATTAATCTTGAAGATCATGTTTTAATTTAACATCACCACTTTCGTCCGTAGGAACAAAATAAGGTCTAGAATCTCCCCTACGAAAGTCAGAAAGTGATATCTGATACTATTATCTGGGGTACCTAAAAAGTATTTACGGGAAATGATATAAGTCCTTTAAGATAAGTATCAAACGACTTACACGTTATTTATTAAAAAATTACAATCATACAGGGTTCATCATGTACCTTGTAAGAATATGATTTGTTTAATAGTTGGTTTTTTTAGGTAAAAATAGGTTTAAATAGGTTTAAAGTATAAATTCAGCTGTAAATTTAAAAAATAAACGATTTAACTATTGGGATTCTTCCTGTTCCGACCTAAGAAAATCCACCAGCTACCTCCGTCTTCTCTGAAATTACAATAAACGTATAACTCCTTTCCTAGGTTATCAGTCTCTATTCAAATTCTAAGTTCTCTCTCCGTTCTTGTCTACTTTATTCCGGGACCTCCCCTCCCTGTCTCAATCCCAGTCTAAACACGTACTTCTCGAACCGACGGAATGGAACCAAGGGTGTATTCAAAAGACTGAGACGATAATTCCACAATTCATTTACCATAATCTTGGGAAACGGGTAGACACGGAACAAAACTAGGATGTTTTAAAAATTCTCATTTTTGACACAGGTAAACACGGATCGTCACATGGAACACGTGTATAATTCGAGAACTTCTAACGAGGTTCATATATTACAACGTTCGAAGAAAACCTGAATCTGGACACAAGACCGGAAGGACACAGACTCTGTCGACAGAAAATAAAATTGATCGGTATTCTCTTTACTTGTGTTCAGTCTAAAAAATGAATCTACCTGCTCATTGAGTTAAATCTTTAATATTGTTCATTCTAACGAGGTTCATATATTGTAACGTTCGAAGAAAACCTGAATGTGGACACAAGACCAGAAGGACACAGACTCTGTCGACAGAAAATAAAATTGATCGACATTCTCTTTACTTGTGTTCAGTTTAAAAAATGAATCTACCTGCTCATTAAGTTAAATCTTTAATATTGTTCATAATATGAAGAAATTTCCGACTTCACGGGTTAAATATTTTAACGAGTCACGTAACCATAAGGTGGGTGAGAAACTCCGATTTACGAAAAGAGAATAAACTGTCCATCAGAAGAGAAAAAAAACTAGAATATTGGACAAACTCGGATCAGAAATTTTATACACATAGACGGTCTTAATGAAAGGTAATGTAAAAGTACTTTGAGTTTTTAGTCAAACATATTGAGTCGATACCGTTGAAGAAACATTCGGTTTCCTTCTGCCTACATCTCCACAAGTCTTTCACAGTACCAGTGGAATAAGAGAAGATTTAATAGGGAGGTGTGAAGGGATGAAGATCCAAGACTCAGAAGTCGTTGTTTTTCTAAACGAACCGACGAACTTCCTTTGTGTCTGTCTTTGGAAACTCTATTCTACTGGTCAAACAGGGTCAAACGAACCCTGAAAGGACAAAAATCGTGACTTTTAAGGTGAAAGACTTATCTGGTATACCAACCAGTGGGAGGGAGACCTAGAGAAAAGTCATGACGAGAACATGTAAGGGAAGGAGTGAGACTCATGTCCCTCCGTCTCCTCTTTACAGACAGAGGTGAACCTGTAGGTCAAGACATAGCCGACAATCGACACTCTTCATGAGACTCGTACATAGACCTCGGAATAAGAATGAATATAGTAGGACACTGGGGTCCTTGGGTCGGGGTAACAAAATAGTTGAATGTTGAGATTTGTATGTTTTTCTTTTGAAAAGATGACTCAGTATAAATAGTAAATTCACTGTCCATGTGGTTCTTATTCGTACTACCAAACAAAGTTCAAACAAAGAATGTCACACCCAACAACAACAACAAGTCAGCGAGTCAGCACAGGTTGAGAAACGTTGGAGTACCTGACGTCGTGTGGTCTGAAGGACAGGAAGTGGTAGAGGACCTCAAATGAGTTTGAGTACAGGTAACTCAGTCACTCCGGTAGGTTAGGAGACAGTAGGGGAAGAGGAGGACGGAAATTAGAAAGGGTCGTAGTCCCAGAAAAGATTACTCAGTCGAAAAGCGTAGTCCATCCGTTTCATAACCTCGAAGTGAAAGTCGTAATCAGGAAAGTCACTTATAAGTCCTGACTAAAGGAAATCATAACTGACCAAACTAGAGGAACGACAGGTTCTCTAAGAGTTCTCAGAAGAGGTTGTGATGTCAAGTTTTCGTAGTCAACCAACCGCGAGTTGAAAGAAATACTAGGTTGAGAGTGTATAGATGTACTGATGACCTTTTTGGTATCGAAACTGATATACCTGGAAAAAACCGTTTCATTATAGAGACGAAAAATTATACGATAGATCCAATCAGTATCGAAAAGAAGGTTCCTCGTTCGCAGAAAATTAAAGTACCGACATCAGTGGTAGACGTCACTAAAACCTCGGGTTCTTTTATTTCAGAGAGTGACAAAAGGAGCAAAGGGGTAGATAAACGGTACTTCACAACCCTGGTGAACGGTACTAGAATCAACAAACGTATAACTCAAAATTCGGTCGAAAAAGTGAGAAGAGAAAGTGGAAGTAGTTCTCGGAGAAATCAAGGAGAAGTGAAAGACGGTATTCCCACCACAGTAGAAGTATAGACTCCAATAATGACAAAGAGGGTCGTCAGAACTAAAGTCGAACACGAAGTAGGTCGGACCGTAAAATGTACTACAAGAGACGTATATTCAATTTATTCGGCTCACTGTCATCACACCTATCACCTTAATTTGACCTTAGAAGTCAATTTCCCGAATCTAGACCCACTCCTTGAAATTCTGAAGACACCATTATCACACAAACCTAAATATTTTATTTTTCTGTCATGTACCCTAGGAACACTACTTTGATAAAGCATAGAACTGAAACCGTGTGTGTTTCACTAATGTATCTAGACACGTTTCTTATTTTAACGTATCTTGAATTAGGTGTCTGTTTGTGTTTACTCAGGAACATTTTGACCACTTTAGACTCATTTTAGTCACCTAGCATAGTAACAAGTAAAGGACCATCATTACAACATGAGAGTGATACATTCTACAATAGTAACTCCTTTGACCAATTTCAATACTCTCTAGAGAAACATAACAAAGAATTGGTGCGTGTACCTAAATGTTACACTACAATTTTTCAAAGTAATTTTAAAAATTTTATCTTATAAAAAATCTTCCATCGAAACTTTAGGAACACTCTATAAGTCATTATAGAATATGTATCAAGTAAAAAGAGGAAGTACAAGAATTTCTTAGGAAAGAAAAATCTTTTTTGTTTTACAGTTCCCTTTTTGACTCTGACGATCAAATAAAGATTCAAACAGGAAACTATAAGAAACTATAGAAGTCTTTCGGTAAACGCTTCTATCCGGGAGTACATCATGTTTTTCCTATCACGTTTGTGTAGTTGGTCTCCTTGCCCTTTAGGAAACTTCCCAGTTAACGGAGATTCACCAAGTTTTAACGATCACAGTAGATCCTCCAATTACCTACTGAAGAGTAAATCACAGTAAAGAGAGGGATCAATATTCCAAAGATACTGAAAGCAGACTTGTCATCGAAAGTTTATGAAAATGATGTGGTGAATCATCCTTTATGTAAAAAGTAGTTTTGGGTCTTATCTATATTAAAGTATACATGTATATAGACTTTGATTTCAAAGTGCTTTGTGACTAGTGGGAGTACATACTATATAAGACTGAAGAAAGATAAAATGAATTAAAAAATTTTACGACCAATATCGAGTCATTAAACTCAAGAACTAAGAACTAGATGTCAAACCTTTTTATAACGGAGTCGGGAGGTCCATTTCATCAGATTTCGGACAACCGTACTGTAAGCCCCGGGAAGGGTCGGGAAGGAGGAGGTCGATTCACCGCATAAGTCGTAAAGGACCGACGGGAGTGTGACGGGACGAGGACACGGAACTGAAATGACCGGAAGAGGATCACGGAAAGGGTAAAACAAGGACAAG
Organism: Capra ibex; assembly: GCA_006410555.1. NCBI lineage: Eukaryota > Metazoa > Chordata > Mammalia > Artiodactyla > Bovidae > Capra > Capra ibex. The sequence goes on from SJYO01011531.1 coordinate 795,214, forward strand.
AACAGAGAGCCGAAGATACCGGCTCGTATAGAACGTAAAAATTATAAACGGTGATCATCTATCACAGACAGGAAGCTTCAACGGGTACTCAAATCGGTACACGGAATCATCAGAGATCAAGTCTCCAATGAGGACACTCAAGAAGGGACTGACAACCGTCCACAAAAGTCAGAAAAAGCAGTTTTCGGTGTCCTACAAAATACACCTTGTATCATACATAAACAATGTACATAAACATATTTTGACTTTGTTCAGAGTACTGTATTACGTGATACACGTGAAAACATAATACACGAGAAAATCAAGTATAAAGAAAAGAAGTTGGGTATTGAACTAAAATTTTGTTTAACTTTTTGTAACTAATCTGGTAGGAAGGGACGAAACTCACAGTAGACACTTTTTTGAAACATAATGATGGACAATGTTTGGAAACATAAGGTATTAGTGTCAACCCTCTCTAAAACATTACGAAGTTCTGAACTCCTGTCCTGATAAAATAGAAAAAAAAGGAGTGTTTTTCTGAATGTCTCTTATAAATAACGTCGAAAAAAAAAAGTATCAACTCTTTTTAAATTTATATTCATTCCAGTCACCTCTTTATTTGAGACAAAAATCATCATGTTAACTTATGATACTTCTTCAATTTTACTTGTCTGATCTATATGTGTAAAGTTGTACCTTTTTGAATTATTGTAAATTATCTTTTCGTTTAACGTTCCATTATATGACATTTAATAGTCATTACATGTAAGTCAAGGCAAGTCAACGATTCAGCACAGGTTGAGAAACGTTGGGGTGTCTGACGTTGTACGGTCCGAAGGGACAGGAAGTGGTAGAGGTCCTCAAATGAGTTTGAGTACGGTAACTCAACCACTACGGATTGGTAGACTAGGAGACAGTGGGAGAAGAGGACGGAAGTCAGAAAGGGTCGTGGTCCCAGAAGAGAAGTCCACCGGTTTCATAACCTCGAAGTCGAAGTTCGTCGTCAAGAAGGTTACTCATAAGTCCCAACTAGAGGAAATCCCAACTGACCAAACTAGAGGAACGACAGTTCCCCTAAGAGTTCTCAGAAACGGTCGTGGTCTCAATCTTTCGTAGTCAAGAAGTCGTGAGTCGGAAGAATGCGAGGTCGAGAGTGTGGACATGTACTGATGACCTTTTGGTGTCGAAACTGATATACTTGGAAACAACCGTTTTACTACAGAAACGAAAAATTATACGACAGATCCAAACAGTATCGAATAGAAGGTTCCTTGTATTAAAGTACCGACGTGGGTGGTAGGTGTCACTAAAACCTAGGGTTCTTTTACTTCAGACAGAGGTAAAGGTAAAATAGGGATAGACAAACGGTACTTCACTACCCTGACCTACGGTACTAGAATCAAAAAACTTACAACTCAAAAAATAAAAATTTAATAAATAAATCACAGACACGGTGCGTCGTACACCCTTAGAATCAAGAGACTGGTCTTAGCTTGGGTACGGGGACCGTAACCTTCGTGTCTCAGAATTGGTAACCTGTGGTCCCTTCAGGGTTTACAACTCAAAATTCTGTCGTAAAAGTGAGAAGAGAAAGTAGGAGTACTCCTCTGAGAAAAAGAGAAGTGAAAGACGGTAATCCGAAGGGACCATCGAGTCGACCATTTGTAGACGGACGTTACGTCCTCTGGGGCCAAGCTAAGGACCCAACCCTTCTAGGAGACCTCTTTTCTGTCCGGGTCATAAGAACCCGAAGAGACCACCGAGTTAACCATTTTTTTTTAGGGGGATGTTACTCCCTCTGAACCCAAGCTAGGGACCCAACCCTTCTAGGGGACCTCTTCCCTTGTCGATGGGTGAGGTCGGAAACGGGACGAAGTAAAACACGAAGTTTCGATTTGAACGGACAAAAGGGTCCTTAGAAAACTGAAGGACGAAAACGTAAAGTCAAGGGATACTACTACGACCTCTTCCTTTACCGTTGGGTGAGATCATAAGAACGGACCTCTTAAGGTACCTGTCTCCTGGGACCGTCCGACGTCAGGTACCCTAACGTCTCAGTCTGTGCTGACTCACCAAAAGTGAGTGAAGTGAGGGATACTAATTTTCCTGTAGAAGAAAACCACAACCAAGATCCTCTAGAACATCCAGAAGTATCTTGATAAACTGAAGTCGAAGAAGTCGGAATCACCAACCCCGTATCTGAACCTAATGAAACTACAACTTATCAAACGGGACCTTCACTTGGTTATAGTAAGACAAAACAAAAAAAATCTAACGTGGGTCCATGACGTAAAACCTGAGAGAACAACTGACACTCCCGACAAGGTAAGAAGTATTCCCTAAGAACGGGTGTCATCATCTATATTACCAGTAGACTTAATTTAGGAAGGTAAGGACAGGTAAAATCAAGTGACTAAGGATTTTACAGTTACAAGTGAGAACGTAGAGGACAAACCGGAGTAGGTTAAATGGAACTAAGTACCTGGATTGTAAGGTCCAAGGATACATTATAACAAGAAACGTCGTAACCCGAACTGAAAGTGGTGGTCCGTGTAGGGGTTGACCCGTAACAAAGGTGAAACCGGATCGGAGAAGTAAGAAAGACGTCGAGAAAGTGGTGAGAAGGGGTCATCGTATAACCTGTGGACCGTTCGGTTCCAACCCCCCACCCAGAGTAGAAGGTCAAAAATATAGAAAAACGGAAAGGATGATAAGAACCCCAAGAGTTCCGTTCTTAGTCAAGTCAAGTCAACGAGTTGGCAGAGACTGAGAAACACTGGGGTACCTGCCGTCGTGCGGTTCGAAGGGACAGGTAGTGGTTGAGGGCCTCGAATGAGTTTGAGTACAGGTATGTCAGTCACTACGGTAAGTTGGTAGGGTAGGAGACAGTAGGGAAAGAGGAGGTCGGAAGTTAGAAAGGGTCGTAGTCCCAGAAAAGGTCACTCAGTCAAGAAGTGTACTTCACCGGTTTCATAACCTCAAAGTCGAAGTCGTAGTGAGGAAGGTTACTTATAAGTCGTGACTAAAGGAAATCCTAACTGACCAACCTAGAGGAACGTCAGGTTCCCCCAGAACCTTCCCTGAGTTCCCTCAGAAAAGGTTGTGGTGTCAAGTCTTCATAGTCAAAAAGCCACGAGTTGAAAGAAATATCAGGTTGAGAGTATAGGTATATACTGACGACCTTTTTGGTATCGAAACTGATATACCTGGAAACAACCGTCTCCTTACAGAGACGAAAAATTATACGACAGATCCAACCAGTATTGAAAAGAAGGTTCCTCGTTCGCAGAAAATTAAAGTACCGACGTCAGTGGTAGACGTCACTAAAACCTCGGGGTTTTTATTTTGGAGACAAAGATGACAAAGGGGTAGATAAACGGTACTTCACTACACTGGTCTACGGTTCTAGAATCAAAAGACTTACAACAAAATTCGGTCGAAAAAGTGAGACGAGAAAGTGAAAGTAGTTCTCCGAGAAATCAAAAAGAAGCGAAAGACGGTATTACCACCACAGTAGACGTATAGATTCCAATAACTATAAAGAGGGCCGTTAGAACTAAGGTCGAACATGAAGTAGGTTGGGTCGTAAAGAGTACTACATGAGACGTATATTCAATTTATTCGTCCCACTGTCATATGTCGGACTACATGAGGAAAGGGATAAACCTTGGTCAGACAACAAGGTATAGGTCAAGATTAACAACGAAGAGCTGGACGTATAACTAAAGAGTCCTCCGTCCAGTCCACCAAAAAGGGTAGAGAAATTCTTAAAAGGTGTCAAACACCACCTTTTGATTGACACATCTTTTCCGTCTCCTTGATCTCCAGTTTAACGGTTATAGACAACCTAATAGCCTTTTCGTTCTCGTAAGGTTTTTTTGTAGGTGAAGACGAAATAACTGACACGGTTTCGGAAACTGAGACACCTAGTGTTCCGTTCTTATGACTTCACCAAACGGTAAGGGAAAGAGATCACCTGGTACAAAACAGTCCATGTAATTACTCTGTTTTTGTACCGTTTTACAATCTAAACGATTTAGATTCCCCACCTATATTCTCACAGATGATATAATAAAGAAATAGGAAATTAGATTTTATAAAACATTACTTTTAGAAAATTATTTTTTACTATACAGTAGACGAATATTTAGAAATAATAGAACGATAGAATATTATGATATAACAGACCGAGGTTCGACGAACGGACTTGACATCCCGTGAAATCGGTACTAGACACAACGGGCTAAATATGAGTCTAGACCAGAGAGAATCTTCGGTTTAAACCTATTCTTTGAACATCAAACATTCATAACATATATGACCCGTCACAAACGTCACTCAAGTCCATCATATCGATAAAGGATCCGTCTCGACTTCTCTGTCAGAAGGACATACTCTGGTAAACGTAAAAGTACGCCACTCAGTAAGAAAAAAAGACGTAATTCATAATTCCGTCCTTTATGAACGGAAGTTTTTAGTCCTCACAACTTTAGTCTCTCCTCTCTAGTATGTTTCTACAGTCACCGTTGGTCTCAGGACATCTTAGGACTCCACAAATCCGTAGTGACAAAGGGGGGTTTTATAGTATTAAATATTCAACAAAAAAAAATTTCCTAGACGGTGAGATTAGGATATTAACGTGTCAGTCAATAAAGTCAAACTAAAGATCAGGATTAAACAAAAGTTAGTGAAAAAGGAGTCAGTAATAAACGAAAAAAAAAAAAACAGAAACGACGACGTGTGTTGAAAGAAATCAACGCCGTTGTCCCCGGTGAGAGACCAACACCATACTCCCGAAGAGTAACACCACCGAAGAACACAACACCGAGTGTCCGAGATCTCACGAGTCATCAACGGGATTCAGTACTCCCTAGAAGGACCTGGTCCCTAACTGGGGCACAGGGGACGTAATCGTCCGACTAAGAATTGGTGACCTGGTGGTCCCTTCAGGGGGTCAGTAAGAAATAGTAATAATAATGGTGAAAATAATAACAAAAACCTGATAAAAAATCTCGTCCAAATCCGAATGTCTTTTTAACTAGTTTATTAAAAACTACCCTTTACCCTTAGTCTCTTAAGGGTACATATAGGAGAAGGAAGGTATATCAAAGGGATAATAATTGTAGAACGTGTTCACACCAAATAAATAATATTAACTATTTGGTTATAACTACATAATAATAATTGACTTCAGGTATCAAATATAATTCCAAATGAGAAACATAACACGTTAAGACACCTAAAACTGTCTACACATTACGGTAAATAATGCCATAGTATGTCTTATCAAAGTGGTGAATTGGTAAAGTAAAAATAGAGATGAGGTCACGAATCGTATCCCGAACATTTATAATGTACGTACACGTTACTATAAAGTAGATTTTAATTAAACTGGTTAGTTTAAATCATCTCAAATTTTTGGTAAATTTCTTGTTAAAAGATGGTGGTTTATCTCGGATATAATCCTTATTTTTTTACCGAATTTTAACATTTTATACAATATAGAGTAATTAGACAGTATATTCTTTTTACTTTGAGTTATATATCTCTGTTAGTCTTAAGTTTCGTATATTACATGCACAATTCAGTGAAATCAGTACAGACTGAGAAACACTGGGACACCTGACATCGAACGGTCCGAGGAGACAGGTACCTTAAGAGGTCCGTTCTTATGATCTCACCTAACGGTATGGGAAGAGGTCCCCTAGAAGGAGTGGATCCCTAGCTTGAACACAGAGAATACAGAGGACGTAACCGTCCACCCAAGAAATGGTGATCACGGTGGACCCTTAGGGGTTTCGTATATTATAAAGTCAGATTGTTAGTCGTAGTACAATTTTTGATCTCCGTAAAAGATTACCCCTGTTTTCGAACTGTTGAGATTATAATAAAGTACATTAAGACCGTCAAGATCGATTATATCATTCTACTCTCTTTATTCTCAATGGTAAAATTCTTTCTCCGAGAGTAACTCTAACATCTTTGGGGGGGTTTTAAGGACTTTTAAACAATTTTAGTTACTCAAGTCATTTTATCGATTTATGTATTATTCCTATGTTTTACTTTTCGAAAGGATTATACGTCATTGACCAATCTTTTTAATTGTCATATTTTCCATTTTTAGACCTCTTCCTTTACCGTTGGGTGAAGTCATAAGAACGGACCTTTTAAGGTACCTGTCTCCTCGAACCACCCGATATCAGGTACCCCAGTGTTTTCTCAACTTGTGTTGAATCGGTGATTTGTTGTTGTTGATAGGTAGGTATAAGGATGGACAATCTCCATTAAGTACAATGAGAAAACCTCACTACGATTTATTGAACAAACAATTGTACACTTAAGTTTCGTGATTGACCAAACGAGAACCTCGTAGACTTCGAAGGTCAAACTCCTTAAGAGTCCAAAGAGATCCTTCTCCGTACTAGGTACTTAGCCCTTACTGTTGTCGGTTCAGTTCTCCAGGGGGCTCCCGGTTCCAGTCTCTCCAGTCTTGGTGTTCTCCTACCAGGAGCTCGTCCCACCTCAGTCTCGGTTTCCCACCTGTGGTGGGGAAGGGGTCGACACCGGTGACGTCCTTTCAAGGACTCTCAGTGTCCAGGTGATTGGAGGAGCGGTAGGTTTACTGACAAGATGACGAAAGACACTCTAGTCAGAATGTCTTTGTCTCAGAGACAAAGTATTTACTACCTTGAGACATTTGTATTTTTTATCTATTTATTTTCCATTTTAGACGAATTAAAATTAGAATCATCATATTATCATTTTTCAACGTTTGTTGATTTTACAGGTGGATTTTCTCCTACCAAATAATAAATATGGGGTAGGATAAGGTTTTACTAAAATTCCATCGAAAGTGTTGTATGGAATAATGTATTTTTATTCACTTCTTAAGTCCGTCTCTCTTTAGACTCCCAACCCGGTGTCTAAAGTAAGACTCAAAAGATCACGGTTTCATTTCTAACATTAGTTAATGTACTAAGTATAAGTATGAATGTTATGACTCAACTAACCTTCTTCGTTGACAAGATTATGACTCTGGTTTTTCTCTAAAAAGAGAGCTCAGGATCTCCTATTGGTACGTCTTATTTCTTACTAGTAAAACTGTTGAAATCTCTCGACAAAGTATATTTTAAGGAACGATTATTGGTGTGTCTGGTTACTTTATAAACCATTTCTCATATACTCGAAGGGTCCACCACATCACCATTTCTCAGATGGACGGTTACGTCCTTTGTGTCCTCTGTGTCCAAGTTAGGAACCCATACCTTCTAGGGAACCTCCTCTTTCACCGTTGGGTGAGTTCATCAGAACGGACCTTTTAAGGTACCTGTCTCCACGGACCATCCGATGTCAGGTACCCCAACGTCTCAGCTTGTACTGACTCGTGCGTGTGTACGTATACGTCACCCCGCTCCTTACGTCATTACCAATACCGATCCTACTTGCACCCCTACGAAGTCATGTGACGAGACTCCTCGACGAGTTACCTCATTATGTAAAATCTCTGATTTTAATACCGAGAGTCAACTACACACCACGGTGACACCACAGGACACTTAGAAGTGTCTAGGTGGTGACTCAAAAAGATTTACACAATGTAAATAAAAACGATGTCTACTCCTAGGTGTAACGATTCTTCAGACAGTCTACCACCACACCCTATACTTACGTCGTCGGTAGTCCCCTCGGTCCGTCCTCCGTTCTCCATGATGAATCCGGTCGTGATTTTTCTTAAGTAACACTTACCTGACTTGTCAGAGATATTTATAAAAGAGTTTAATCTAAAACCATTCACGACACCTCTCGTCTATCCGACACAGACCAGTCTATGTCCAGGTATACGAAATTATCAACTGAATCTTTAATTGGAGACGGTCCACCGCGATCACCATTTCTTGGGTGGACGGTCACGTCCTCTGTGTTCTCTGAGCCCAAGGTATGGACCCAGTCCTTCTAGGGGACCTCTTCCCTTACCGTTGGATGAGGACATAAGAACGGACCTCTTAGGGTACCTATCTCCTCGGACCGTGGTAGGTATTCCAGTGTTTCTCAACCTTTGTTGACTTCGTTGAAGCGTGCGTATGTACTTCCAACTCTTCGGAGTACTCCGCTCTACGAAGTTGTCTACAACGTTTCTCATCAGTTCCAAAGATTTAAGGACGTAACATCTCCTATCTACGTCCCAAAAGGACTACCGATTCACTATTTCTTAGGCGGACGGTTACGTCCTCTACACCCAAACTAGGGACTCAACCTTTCTAGACCTCTAATTTTGCCGTTAGGGGAGGTAATAAGAACGGACCATTTAGGGTACCTGTCTCCTCGGACCATCTGATGTCAGGTACCCCAGTGTTTTCTCAGTCTGCACTGAATCGTTAATTTGTTGTTGTTTTCTCGTATCGGTGTAATTAACATTCAAACCTTCTTAACTAAAAAAAATCCAAAACTATGATTTGGATCTATATTCATTATCCTCCCTTTTTCCAACATTCAATAGGCATCTTATAGACTGAAATTCGGTATATCGAAGGACCAATTAGGAAATTCCATTTAACACAGGTTCATCTGTTATTGGTCTCACCAAATCTTTATAAATCTTAGACTTAGGATGGAAATAGAAAGTATCTCAGAGTCAAAAAAGTAGACGTTTTATTCCTATAATCATGGGTAAAATCTCGATTAGTCAACCATTCTAAATTTAACTTACTTTTGAGAATACCGGAGAGGACCGGTGGTAGTGGTCGGTTCCTATGGTGTTTTTCTTCTTTAATGTCCGGTCATAGTGACTACTTGTATATACATCTTTATGAGTTGTTTTACGATCGTTAGATATAGGTCGTTATGTAATTTTTCTAGTATGTGGTACTAGTTCACCCTAAGTAGGGTGTCTCCGTTCCTACAAAGTCGTAGTTTTTTAGTCACACTATGTGGTATAGTTGTTTAACTTCTTATTTTCGGTATACTAGTAGAGTTATCTATGTCTTTTTCCAAAACTGCTTTAAGTCACGGGTACATATTATTTTTGGAAGGTCTTTCACCCATATCTCCCATGTATGGAGTTGTATTATTTCCGGTATATACTGTTTGGATGTCGATCAAAGTATTAATCACCACTTTTCGACTTTCGTAAGGGAGATTCTAGTCCTTGTTCTGTTCTTACAGGTGAGAGTGGTGAAAATAAGTTGTATCAAAACCTTCAGGATCGATATCGTTAGTCTCTTCTTTTTCTTCATTTCCCTTAGGTTTAACATTTTCTTCAATTTGACAGTGACAAACGTCTACTGTACTATGATATGAATCTTCTGGGATTTCTACGATGGTCTTTTGATAATCTTGAGGAGTTACTTAAACCAATTCAAATTCCAATATTTTAATTATGTGTCTTTAGTCAACGTAAAGATATGTGATTGTTACTTTCTAGTCTTTCTCTTTAAGTTCTTTATTAAGGTAAATGGTAACGTAGTTTTTCTTTTTATGAATCCTTATTTGGATAGATTCCTCTGTTTTCTGGATATGAGACTTTTGATATTCTACGACTACTTTCTTTAGTTTCTTCTGTATTTGTTTACCTTTCTATATGGTATAAGTACCTAACCTTCTTAGTCATAACAGTTTTACTGATATGATGGGTTCCGTTAGATATCTAAATCACGTTATGGATAGTTTACTGGTTACCGTAAAAAGTATCTCTTGTTTTTTTTAGAGTCTTAAACATACCTCTGTGTTTTCTGGGGTCTATCGGTTTCGTTTAGAACTTTTTATCTCGACCTCCTTAGTCCGAGAAACTGAAGTCCGATATGATGTTTCAATGTCAGTAGTTTTGTCATACCATGACCGTGTTTTTATCTTTATATCTAGTTACCTTGTCCTATCATTTGGGTATTTATTCGGACACGTGGATACCAGTCAATTAGAGACTGTTTCATCCGTTTTGATGTGTTACAACCTTTCTGTCAGAGAAGTTGTTTACCACGACCCTTTTGACCTGTCGGGGTACATTTTTTTTTTTTCTTCAATCTAGTCAGGAATTGAGGTACGTGTTTTTATTCAAGTTTTACCTAATTCTTGGATTTATACTCTAACCTGTCATATTAGGATCTCCTTTTGTATTCCGTCTGGTGAGACTGTATTTAGTGTCGTTGTAGTAAAAACTAGGCAGAGGGGTTTATTACCTTTATTTTCGTTTTTATTTGTATACCCTGGATGAATTCAAGTTTTCAAAAACGTGTCGTTTCCTTTATTATTTTACACATCTGTTGAGTGTCTAACCCTCTTTTATAAACGTTTACTACAAGGGTTATTCCCTAATCAGAGATTTTAAATGCTTGTCGAATACTACGAATTATCGTAGTTTTATTTTATTGGGTGAATTTTTTACCCGTCTGCTGTACTTATCTAAAAGAGGTTTCTCCTGTATGTACACGGTTATCCGTGTACTTGTCTACAAGTTGTAGCGATCAAAAAGTCAAGTCAAGTCAGCGAGTCAGTACAGGCTGAGAAACGTTGGGGTACTTAGCGTCGTACGGTCCGGAGGGACAGGTAGTGGTTGAGGACCTCAAGTGAGTCTAAGTACAGGTAGCTCAGTCACTACGGTAGGTCGGTAGAGCAGGAGACAACAGGGGAAGAGGAAGACGGGGGTTAGGGAGGGTCGTAGTCTCAGAAAAGGTTACTCAGTCGAGAAGCGTACTCCACCGGTTTCATGACCTCAAAGTCGAAATCGTAGTAAGGAAGGTTTCTTTAGGGTCCCGACTAGAGGAAGTCTTACCTGACCAACCTAGAGGAACGTCAGGTGCCTGAGGGTTCTCAGATGAGGTTTTGGTGTTAAGTTTTCGTAGTTAAGAAACCGCAGGTCGAGCGATCAATAATCTCTTTACGTTTAATTTTGATGTTACTTTAAGGAGTGAGGTCAGTCTTACCGATAGTAGTTTTTTAGATGTTCGTTGTTTACGACCTCTCCCACACCGCTCTTCCCCTGGCATGACGTGGCACCCACCCTTATATTTAACCACGTCGGTGAACCTCCAAGGAATTTTTTGATTTTTACCTCGATAGTGGACTGGGACGTCAGGGTGAGGACCCGTATATAGGTCTCTTTTTGTACCGGGGTTTTCTATGTACGTGAGATTACAAGTAATGTCGTGAGAAATGTTATCGGTTCTGTACCTCCGTCGGATTGACAGGTAGCTGTCTCCTGACCTACTTCTACACCATGTATATATGTCACCTCATAATGAGTCGACAATTTTTCTTACTTACTCCGGTAAACGTCGTTGTACCTACCTGGATCTCTCACAGTATGACTCACTTCATTCAGTCTCTTCCTCTTTATAGTATACTGTGGGGAACACACACCTCAGATTTTTCTTTACTATGTTTACTTGAATGAATGTTTTGTCTGAGTGTCTGAATCTTTCGTTTGAATACCAACGAAACCCCCTTCCCTATCGATCCCTGAAACCCTACCGGTACATGTGTGACAATATAAATTTTACCTATTGGTTGTTTCTGGATAACATATCGTATACCTCGAAACGGGTCACAATACCCCGTCGGACACCCCCTCTCCCAAAACCTCCTCTTACCTATCTACGGACATACACCGACAAATGGACTTTGATGGTGTCGCAACAATTAGTCGACATGGGGTTATGTTTTATGAAACTCACAATTTTTTATGAATTTTGTTTGTTTGTTTGCGATCACCGGAGAAGATTCAGTAAAACACATACACGAAGGGATTGGTCTCAACACAAAAACGATGATCTCCCAGAACCAGATTACTGAGTGCTTTTCTCACTCGGAACACAAACGACTCTGTGTCAAGTCTGTTGAGAAAATTTAATGACGTGACTAACCTTCCCGACAGGTTAAGAGATGAAAGTCCATAGACTTCACTTTAAAAAAAAAAGGAAAAAAAAAAAAAAAAATTCTAAAAAAATTTCAATACTCTATCGTTTTCAAACTTTCGGGAACAGGAAAAGTAGGACCAGTAGAGAGTTCAGGTCAGTGTTCTTGTCCATAGATCACTATTGGTTCGGTGTCCAATTTCCGTTTCCCGTCAACAGGACTCCCGTCAGTTTAGACTCGTTGAGGTAGAGTACGATGGTAAATGATGTAACCCATGAGTCTATTCAAAACTTCTGAAAAGGTAAATAGAAGTATAAGCGTCCTTTCGAGGAGTAGTACTGAGGTTCTTCTGGGGATGGGTCGAAGAAGACTAAGACTGTAAATATAAGAGTCGATTTATTTATAGTACTATCCTTTTTATTTAGTTTCAATTTTCTGGTGTCACACTTTACAGATTCTTCCATTGTCCTCTATCCTCCTTACATATAGAACCACCTTAGTCACGGAAGGTGATTCCTTAGTTTAGTCATGGAGTTACCCAATTGTAACAATGGAGACGGTCTCAAACAAAAAAAAGAGACTTTCAGTCTCTTTTCTGGATTCCACACTTGACACCCCTATCTCTACTAACGTAAACAGAATGATTATCCTTTGTGAAGAGTCATAAAACTATAACATTGTGTCAAAGATAGAGATATAAAAGAATGGTTTCAGCAGAAGATAGTCCCGTTTCTTCCCTCCTCTGTTCACGAACACCGTCACTTTTCTTTTGGGAGTGTTTACGACCTCGACCGATTGAAGTGGTCAAATGGATCCTGGTCGAATCAAGACGTGAACGTTTAACCAGGACAGTGGTAGACAACTATAGTATAATAGACAAAAGGAAACCGTTTAGAATCCGAACGAAAGAATCCTTTTTACAAAACAAAGGAACCTAACTTGATATATTAGTAAATATTAACATATATTAGTGCGAAGTCAGCATAAGTTGACAGGCCGGGATACCTGATGTCGGACGGTCCGAAGAGACAGGTACCCTAAGAGGTCGGTTCTTGTGACCTCTCCTAACGGTACGGGAGGTTACCCTAAAAGGACTGGTGCTCTAGCTTGGGTCCAGAGAATGTAGATTGAACGTAACTGTCTACCCAAGAAATGGTGATCACAGTGGACCCTTCGGGATATATTAGTAAAATTATGAAGACATAATTTGAATTGAGTCACCGAATTAAAAAGTAAATTTTGTTTTGTTTTTCAATTGTTCTTCGGTGACGGGATGAACCCACCCTCTTAAATTCCTTTACGACAAGATTTACTCAAGATCAAAGGACTGGTTTTCCTCCGTGTATGTTCCCGGGACTCTTATAAACCTCTACATTAAGGAATCTATGATTAAAAACTCAATAATACCTCTTGTCCCTACAATTTTCGGACCTTTGTAATTTTGTTAGAAGGTTTTTTCCTCAAGACAGTTGTCAGGTACAACTAAGGTCCTGTCTAAGACCTTCCGACCGTTTCTTTGCCGCACATACGGAGGTCTTTACTCTTCTTGTTCAAAAGTCGCGTCCAAGACTTCTTTCTGACCCTCTGAAATCCGGTTCCTAAAAGATGAGGTAGTCTAAGTAGAGAGAGAAAATTATTATGTATAAAACATTACATGACAGGACTTAAATTTCAGTTTCTATTATATTGGAATGATACATCAACATTTTGTTTGTGTATACACACGTGTGTTTTCTGAATTATCATTAAATTTCATCTGTAAAATTTCACACTTTTAAATAAGAGTACACACTTACAAACCTATATTGGTATGACCTTCCGTATTTCCTCATTAGTTCCCTTAAGGGAACACCGAGTCGCCAATCCTGAACCGAGAAAGTGACGAACCCGTGTCTAAGATAGGGACCAACCCCTTGATTATAGGGTGTTCGGAGAACCGTACCGGTTTTTTTTCCATTAGTTTTCGAAAATGGTTGTATATCTTAGTGGATCTTACGTCTGACGATGTTTACACCTGACAGTCTATATAATCGTAAAGAGAGGCACTACACCAAAAGTCTTCACTTGAGGACAACCATTTTTGGACTTCATTTACTTGATACAAGAAGGATATTAAATGTACCTTCAAGGGAAGAATCTTTTAAGATGTACATAATTTTGGTACAATCTTTTATAAAACACAAGTATACATCCTGTCTGTATCCCCGATTCGACTCTATTGTTTGGAAGTTTTCAGAGTACCGTCTTGAAGTAACACGTCTTCGACGAATGATTTTACAACGTCTTACGGGTTACACGGACCGGAGACGTTCATCAGGGATGACTCGTGCTGTTGTGTTTCTGAAGTCTCACCGGGACAGGGATGACTCTCAAAAAGCACCGGAACACACAATCTACCCTTTCGTACCTTACCGACCGGAAAGGTCGGTACCTCAAGTCACCTCAAGTCTAGGTAACCTCTCCGAACGGGGACCCTCCCTACAAAGATTACCGAAGGGACGAAGAGATATCTCTTATATTGTTTCCGACAACCTGTAATCATATAATCAGTAAAAGAAAGAAAGTCACAATAACTCGATATTAACTGTGTGTTGTAACATATCAAATTCCCCATGTTGTATTACTAAAATATATATATATATATATATATATCACTTTACCAATGGTATTGTTCGAATCGATTATAGAATAGTGGAGTCAAGTCAAGTCAAGTCAGTGAGTCAGCACAGGCTGAGAAACGCTGGGGTACTTAGCGTCGTGCGTTCCGGAGGGACAGGTAGTGGTTGAGGACCTCAAGTGAGTCTCAGTGCAGGTAGCTCAGTCACTACGGTAGGTCGGTAGAGTAGGAGACAGTAGGGGAAGAGGAGGACGGGCGTTAGGGAGGGTCGTAGTTTCAGAAAAGGTTACTTAGTTGAGAAACATACTCCACCGGTTTCATGACCTCAAAGTCGAAATCGTAGTAAGGAAGGTTTCTTTAGGGTCCCGACTAGAGGAAGCCTTACCTGACCAACCTAGAGGAACGTCAGGTTCTCTGAGAGTTCTCAGAAGAGGTTGTGGTGTCAAGTTTTCGTCGTTAAGAAGCCGCGAGTCGGAAGAAGTGTCAGGTTGAGAGTGTAGGTATGTACTGATGACCTTTTTGGTATCGGAACTGATCTGTCTAGAATCAGCCGTTTCATTACAGAAACGAAAACTTATACGACAGATCCAACCAGTATTGAAAAGAAGGTTCCTCATTCACAGAAAATTAAAGTACCGACGTCAGTGGTAGACGTCACTAAAACCTCGGGGGTTTTTATTTCAGACTGTGACAAAGGTGACAAAGGGGTAGATAAAGGGTACTTCACTACCCTGGCCTACGGTACTAGAAGCGAAAGACTTACAACTCTAAATTCGGTTGAAAAAGCGAGAGGAGAAAGTGAAAGTAGTTTTCCGAAAAATCAAGGAGAAGTGAAAGACGGTATTCCCACCACAGTAGACGTATAGACTCCAATAACTATAAAGAGGGCCGTTAGAACTAAGGTCGAACACAAAGAAGGTCAGGTCGCAAAGAGTACTACATGAGACGTATCTTCAATTTCTTCGTCCCACTGTCATATGTCGGAACTGCGTGAGGAAAAGGATAAACCTTGGTCAGCAACAAGGTACAGGTCAAGATTGACAACGAAGGACTGGACGTATGTCTAAAGAGTTCTCCGTCCAGTCCACCAGACAACATCAATGTAAAAAAACATACACAACTTTTGAAAATTCCAGATGAGAGAACCCTCGAAAGTATATACGTTATGTCATAACAATTGACATCAGTGGTACAACATAAAATGTAGAGGTCTGGAAGAGAAAATTCATCTTCAAACATGAAAAACTGGAGGAAGTAGCTAAAGGGAAAGGGACCTATAACCAGTAGTTTTACTGATGTCGACTGGGAACTTGTCGTGTCCGAACTTGACACGTCCAGGTGAAATATACCTAAAAGAAGTGATTTATGTATGGTGTCATGGTGTGTTAAACTCCAACCAACTTAAGTGAATACACCTTGGTAGTTATGTCTCCCGTCTGATATTTCAATATACACCTAAAAGTTGTCAACACACCTTCCAGTTACGGGAATTAGGGACGGAACAAGTCCCTAGTCAACCTAAAGTTGATCTACAAGAAAATTCTACAAAAAGTTGAGATTCTAAAAGATAAAGAGTTATTATTATAAAAAATGAGAAGATTAACAAAAGTGAGATTATTTTGTATTGACGTAATTGTTCGCAATTTACTTTCTCCGTATCTGGTGATACTAATAAAAGACACTGGGAAAAGTAAGATTTGGAAGACCGATTCATTAGGAGAAAATGAAACTCGAGTAGATGGAAACCCTCTTTCGTTACCGTGGGGTGAGGTCATGAGAACGGACCTTTTAGGGTACCTGCCTCCTCGGACCATCCGACGTCAGGTACTCCAACGCTTCTCAGCCTGTGTTGACTCGCTGAAGTGAAAGTGAAAAGTGAAAGTACGTAACCTCTTCCTTCACCGTTGGGTGAGGTCACAAGAACGGACCTCTTAGGGTCCGTGCCCCCTCGGACCACCCGACGGCAGATACCCCAGCGTGTCCCAGCCTGTACTGACTTCACTGAATCGTCGTCGTCGTCGTAGATGAAAACTGGGAGGGAAAGGACAACCCTCGAGGAACGTCTTGACTATCCGGGAACGAAGGTGACCTCGAAATCTTGTTGACAGTCGATCTCTTGGTTTGGTGTGTTAGACGTTTTCTTTAGAGGGAACATTAGTAGCGCACAACATATCTTTCTCTTATTTATATCTGGTACTCTCACATACAAACAATGTAAAAACAACAATAAGACAAATTGACAGTAGAGAATCCTTAGTTGAGGATTCTGAAATCTAAACTTAAAATTGAACAGATTATAATTCAAAATAAAAAAGTAAATTCCGATAAAGACTACGAACCTTCGATAGGAAAGTCGGTATTTCTACCATTATTTAGAAACGGAGGGTGTCAAGTCTGGTTCTTAAATGACGTTGTTCCATTTGTCTTGTTCATATATGTGTATTTATTTATTTACTGTAGACAAAAAGTACAAAAGGGGGTAAAGGACGGAACATATAATTCTGTCAAGTCCGAATTACACGAAAGTGGGAGTAGCAAAGACTCAGATGGTCTACTATCAGCCCATTCGTACCCAGTCCGACGCGGAGATTTCAGTCTATCGTGACAATGTTCGACTCAACACTGAGTAAAACACCTCCCAAGAGAAGAAAGGTCAAGAGTAGTTAAATGGTAACTACTATTTAAAATTAAAGTGAGTTCCAGTCTCACTTCCACCTTTAAGAGAGTGACGACAAGAACGATTGAAGAGTACGATCTTTATTACCGAATATAAACAATATACCTAAGGAACACAAAATAATAAACTTAATTCGACGAAGGGAAAAACACGTTTCCTCCCATACAAAGGTGTCAGGTCTCGTCCTTCATTCCTTTGAGGTTCCCCTCTTAACTTGAAGAGCGCTCAAACCTTAAAGACGTACGTCGTGTAATAAAGTCCAAGGGTCTATTAATTCGACTGAGGAAGTCTGTCACTATGGAATTTTAAAGGTAACCACTACTGTTCATAACCTTTATCATTCTCCCTCTTTTTCGATGAGTATGAGAGTGGGAATCGTGTAAGTGACAAAATTTAAAGGGTCAGAAAACACCAGGAACAAGGATACGTTTGAAAAAAGGGGGTCAAAGTAGTAAGTTTCTAAATGTTCTTCCAGGAAACAACACGGAAGGACCCCTTTGACAATGTTAACTATCTCAGGTTTATGTTTTAACCTTTGAAGTCACATGTAGAAGTAAAGGGGGATTTAGACATGTAAAAGTAGGAGACTTTAAATTTTTATTCTAAATTTTTTCGAACATATAGACGACGAGAAAGTATCTCTGCAATAAAACTTCCCTAAAACCAACCAATCCGTCAAAACAACGAGCAAAAAATTCCTACCCGTCATAAATCCCCGTGTCAACGGGAGTCGGAAAGCAGACTAGAACCTGCGTACGGTTTTTTTCTTTTCCTTTTGGGTCCTTTTAAACTATATTATCTCCTTTAAAGTACTCCTGGAAGTCTAAAAGAAATCTCAAAATGATCTTCACTGTTCAAGAACTTTTGAGTGGAACTAAATCTCGAGTAGTTTAGTTACACTGAGTAAAAACAGGAATTTAGATCTATAGTCGACTACCGATACTTCATCTTTTAGAGTAGAGACTTCTGGACCGTTTCTCTTCAGTACCAAAATCCTGTCTCATAAAGTAATTCGGTGGCCAGACACACTGTCAAAGGAAAGGGAAGTCACACCTTTAGACATCCTAATTGTACCTAGAGAGTCGACCCCCTTCGGTCTTACAGTGACCGGACCTTTACATGTGTAGCCGGAATAGGTCGTCTCGTAGAACCTTATGGGGACTCACGGCCTGGGGTCTGGGCCTACTCGATAGGTAAGGCTTGTTCCTTCGCAAGTGAAACCACCCGTTTCAGAACAACTTTTTGGTCTCGGTTCACCATAAATCGGTGTCCCCGAAGTTCCGGTCCGGTGGAAAACCGGGTCACCTTCGGTGTGAGGGGAGGGGACGACAACACCGGGTTCTCGAGACCTTATTTCCCCGAGAAAGAGAATCAGTACACCGGGTAGAGTTCTAGACATAGTGGGTACACTGTCCACCACCACAGGGAACATAGTTCGCCAACCTCCATACCCCAGTCGGTCGGTTTTGGACGAGAGTCCTTCACTATCTGTCACAGGACGACCAACGGAGTCTCTCGGAGGGAGTCCTGAACAGAAATGTCCGGGGTCGCAACGGGTACCTCTCACTGACACTAAGGCCCCCGGTCAGACTCCCGGTCGTCCGGGGGAGATCGGATGTCCTCGACCGACTCCATTAAGCTCTATATGGACTTCTCAAGAATCTAGGGTAGTGGGACCTCTAGTACGGAAAGGGATACGACGACGGGAGTCCGTTCCAGTAACTGGTCTCGTGCGATCTCTTCACATTGGCGTCACTTCGGTGTACCCCGGCTCACGGGTCACTGGGAAAGTGTCCTCATCGGAAGTGAGGTGTGAGGGTCGGGGACGGAGTGGGGAGGAACTTCCGCGCCTAGCTGGTAAAGGACGAAGTCGTGAGGTAGGGGCCGACGGTGGACGAGCCCTCTCGTGTCTGACGTAACCGTGACTGGGGAAGAAGGTAACGAGACGGGAGAGCCTTTTCCTTCTACCTCGTCCGGCTTGTACCGGGTCTGTCATCGGAACCGAATTTACGAAGGACAAAAAGATGGTGTTCGGAAGACCGGAGTGGGAGATGGAGTCTCGTGTGACGATTCTTTTACTTTCGACGGTCACTCGAGTACCTAACGAGTTGTCCATTACGGGACAGGACACAGGTTCGGACAACAACAGAGATGAGGAGGACCCACTGGGAACCGTGACCGTGAAACAAAACACGAAACGGTCGAATTTAATTTGGTTTTAAATGATCGAATTTCTTAGTGTGTAAATATCGAAGAGGGAGTCCCTAGCTCCGTAGCGACTCGACCTAACAGACGAAATCCCAGAGGGTTCCGACGATAGTTTCACACCCGTCCCGACGTCGGTAGAGTTCCCTTCCTAATTCAAGGAACGATTTGACAACACGACGCCCGAAGTGAAGGAAAAACAGACCACCGACCTAAGACGGGAGTTAAGGCACGGTGCACCCGAAGAGTTCCCGTCGTTTGTTGCACCATCGATATATTTGGTCGGACACGTTTATTCACCTTCAGTCAGAACATCTTCGATTAGTGTCTCACTGTAGTGAAAATAACATAAGACATCGTTCGTTCAGTGACTTAGGTCAAGTGTGAGTTTCCTGTACTCATATTCCTCCACCTCAGTAACCCCCGAAGTCTGTGAAAGGGCGTGGTTACTAAGGATAAAATAAGTAATAAAAATAGGTTCTAACTTAAAACAGACTACGGAAAAGTTATAGTCAGCTCTACTATGATACTAAAAAGCAGTAATCTGGAAAATTACGTCGTTTCACTAACTATAACACGGTATAAGAATGAGTGTAGGAACATGTACGAGTCAGTTCAGACTGAGAAACGTTGGGGTACCTGACATCGGGTGGTCCGGGAGGACAGGTACTTTAAAAGGTCCGTTCTTATGACCTCATCCAACACTAAAGGATGAGGTTTCCTAGAAGGACTGGGTCCCGAGTTTGGGTGTAGAGGATTCAGAGGACGTAACCGGACGCTTAAGAAAAGGTGACATAGTGGATCGACCTTAGTTCTAACGGTCCTCTTCAGAAGTTGAAGTCTATCCGTCTACTATAGTGAGATTACCGTCTTTCACTTCTTGATTTCTCGGACAACTACTCCCAATTTTCTTCTCTTACTTTTCGACCGAATTTTGAGTTGTAAGTTTTTAGATTAAAGTACCGTAGACCAAGGTAGTAAAGTACCGTATAAACAAATAGACAACTCCCCCTTTTTCACCTTTGTCACCGTCTAAAATAGAAGAACCCGAGGTCTTAGTGACACCTACCACTGACGTCAGTGTTTTAATTTTCCACGAACGAGGAACCTTCTTTTCGGTACTGTCTGGAACTGTCGTATAATTTTTCGTCTCTGTAGTGAAACGGTCGTTTCTAGGTATATCAGTGTCGATATCAAAAAAGTCATCAGTACATACCTACGCTCTCAACCTGGTATTTCTTTCTACTCACGGCTCCTTAACTACGAAAGTTTAACTCTACGACCTCTTCTGAAAAAGTTTAGGGAACCTGTCGTTCCCCTAGTTTCGTCAGTTAGGATTTCCTTTAGTTGGGACTTATAAGTGACCTTCCTGACTCCGACTTCGATTTTGAGGTTAGGAAACTGGACTACGTTTCTCGACTGAGTAAACTTTTCTGGGACTACGACCCTTTCTAACTCCCGTCCTCTTCTCCCGTTGTCTCCTACTCTACCAACCTACCGTAGTGACTGAGTCACCTGTAATTCAAACTCGTTTGAGACCCTCTATCACTTCCTGTCCCTTTGGACTGCACGACGTCAGGTACCCCAGTGTTTCTCAACCTGTGCTGAATCGCTGACTTGTTGTTACTATTACGACACTTCATATGATCGTCCGAAGAATTATAACTTGATAATAATATCAGGACATTCTTCAAAGCAAACAAGTAAGAAAATCACACGAAGAACCAAGACAAACGATCACAAAAATAAATCCTAAAAACGTAAGTAATTACTCTAACTTGACGTCAACCCACACACACACGTGTTCCCGTGTGGTAGAAACCAGTCCAAAACCAAAGCTACTAAACAAGGTATTCTTAATCCTTTAAGAGGAAAAGATTTGAGACCTTATTGAATTATCAAAATCTTAGTAAATGTGAACCGTACAACCATTTTAAGGGGACACTAACAGTCACGAACCACGAAAACCTCTTTCGAGACTGTTGAAAAAAAAAGGAATACTTTTGATCAGACAAATCTAAAATGGTAAGAAATTTCAAGGAGAGAATCAGATTTTCCCAATGTACTAACATTAAATTTCTAATGCAGACACAGAAGAGACTGAAACTCACATTTAAAATCAATTGCTCTGAGGGTCTTTGAGGACCTTCGGAGACTCCACGTCACCCCGTTCTACTTCTCTTTCGACGAATCTGGAACTATAAACACCTTCAGAGGTAACCACAATCGGAGTTCTCTAGACAACCGCTGTGTCCTCGTGCGACTGATCACGAGGAAGTTCCGGAGTCCGACTATCGGATATAGGATGTATGACATCTTGTTTGTAAGACGAGGGATGAAACCCCATGAAAATCGTATGGCGAAACCCCTTAGGACGATAGACCGTTTAGAGACCCAAGAAAAAACCCGTCGACAGGGGTAGGGGACGACGGAAGTGGGAATCGGGTATAGGTCTCTTCCGGGAGATCTATCACTTTACCCATCTCTCCAGAAGTAATAAGGTGAGCCATTATTGACGAAACGAAATGGATTCCTCCGTTCTTCTAACCTTGTGGTTTTCTCACGTCCGGTCACCGGGACGGGACTTCTCGACTCCTTGATCGTCTACCCTTGCTCCTCTGATTCCGACAACTCCTCCCTCACCCCCGTTCCTCGTCGCAATGTTCCGACCCGTAAACGAATGGGGTCAATAAAGGAACCGTTCATCCCTGTGAAGCCTTTCATCCCACGTCAAGACGTCTACTCGGTGATCCACCGGGTCCGGACGGGTCATTAAACATGTCCTCCTCCTTTCGACCGTCTCTCGGGTCCTTAGGACTTTCGTTACACTCTACCCATTCTTGACGGTCCTTGTAGTCCCGAAATGGAGGACGATAGGACAATAGTGTCAGATAATCACCTTTGATCCCTCCTGAAAGAAATACAGACACAGATAAACTTCAATTTTCATGGTAAGTAAGACACCCCGAAGGGACCGTTAGATCACCAATCCTGAGGTGTGAACCTGACGTCCCGAGTGTACAAGATAGGGACCAGCGCCTTCACTCTAGGGAGTGCGACACACCGAACCGGTTCCTGTCCATTTATTTATTTTACTCTTATAAAAATTTTCTTCCTCTTCTTTGTGATAAAACACCAGAAGTCTCCTGAAACACAAAACCAAAAGAGAAAACGGTCTTGAGAGAGACCTATAATACCAGACACATAGAGAATTGTCCGGGTCACAGGGTACTCGTTTTTGACAGTGTTTCGAACCTTTAACGGAACTGTAGTTGGGAACCGAGGTACGGGAGGAAGTGTAGAGCCGACTGGTCCCCTGTCGAGGTCGTGGAGTCGTGTTCTCCCCCGTCATGAAAGACCTCCGGGCCGTGGTCGAGTCCATTCTCGACAGGTAGAGGAGTCTGGGAACTTGTCTTGTGACCCGGTACGGAGACCCTGAGACCTGGAGGTGTGGGTCCGAGGGGATCAAGGTTGTCGGTCCGGTAAGGAAAAGATCCCCCCTAAACGGATACTTCACATTGAGAAGTGTCCTTTCCGAAAGAGATAAATTAAGGATCATTAAGACCCCACAACCCCGAACCACTAAAACCATTCTAGATTGCAATTAATGAGACAGGACTCCTGTAAACAAACAAAGAGGAAAAAAAAATTAAAATTACATTAGACAGAGGGTAGACTGTAGACACCATGAAATACATTTACACCTCTCATTAAAGATCAACTCATACGGCAGAAGTAGGGACGGATAATCGGTCGTAGAATCTTGTCACCCTCGAATGACTAAGTTCAAAACGGATTTTACTTGAACCCTGGTGTTACCTGCTATCTGATCAGTCCTATGTTTCGTTCTCTTGGACCCCGTGAAAAATGTTCCACTTTAGACCACCCCGATTACTATTCCACATGTGAAAGAAGGAGAACGGACAGATTTGACTCAAACAAGAGTAACGAACCTAGGGTCCGGTCGAATGGAAAAGACGGAGAACAGGGGTGAAGGGACAAAGAGAGTAATACCAAGGTAGGACTAGTAAGGGTCTTGGACAGAGTAGGTCCACCGGTCGTCAAAGGTATTGGGGTCTAAACTACCAGTGAGTGGAAGAACCGTCGCAAATAACACCGAGGGGAGAGGGAGGAAGGACTTTGTGGAAGACAGAACCGGAAGGTCTACAATACGAGAAAAAGAGGTTAAAAGTTGTCATAGAGAAGTCAAAGGTAACGACTACGAAAGAAGAGAAGGTCTGAAACCAGAACCTGGGAAAAGCGATACGACACAGTGAGTTCACTCTCGGGCGAACCGGTCACTGACGGGTACAAGTGCATATCGAGGACGGAGAAGAACCTTGAGTCTGGGACTGGAGGGAAGCTCGATGAACCGTGGGGATATCCCCTTTGAGTACCTATAGAATTCACTTAAAGATTGAGTCTTGACGTCCACGGAGGTTTCGTGGGGGTTGTAGGTCAGTGACTATTTCTCGCTCGTAGAAGATTGGACATCAATTCGGGTATTGTACCCTCCAGTAGGAACCAAAGGCAGTTGTAAGGACTGTAAGACAAGTAGAAGTCCAGGAAAAAGGTGAGGAGGTTTCTAGAGTCCCTCCAGGAGAGACAAGGTAGTGAGAACGACGGTGGAACGGGACCGAGGACGCGACGAGGGGGTCTAAGGACATCGTCGGAGACGACGAGGAGACGTCAGTGGGAATGGGACGGGCAGGAGAAGTGTCTCGGAAGTCCTAGAAGAATATTACAGTCGGTCTAGTACCATAAGGTGAAGAATCTTAAGAAGGTTCTATAGGAAAACTTGAAACTTATTTCATCTTTAACGACGGACACTCCAGAACGTACAAGACGGTCTGAGAGCTTCGGTGTGCGAAAGCGCAGTGTGGAGAACAGAAAAGACACAGAGATTACCTGGTCGGAAAGAAACATGCACCATAGAGAAAGTGGAGTACGTACCGACTGAAGGAAAGTAAGAATACCGAGAAGTGGGTTCTTCGGTAGGAACGGGAGAGGTCCACCCACACCTAACTACCTCTCTCTCGTTGTTGGGATCTGTTCCCGGTACTCTTCCTTCTCACCGTCCATATCGAACCCCTCCTCCCCACCGTCCTGGACGGGTGACACCGGAAGTAAGTCCTTTGGAACACCCTTCGTACTTTCCCTCTCGGACTTCGTGTTCTTCACCCAACTACCTGCCCAACCCTCCCCTCGACGACCCGAGGTCCCGATGTCACTACGTCCCGGTCCAAGTCGTCCGTCTAGACGGTGTCTGTCTGGAGTCGGGATGGGGAGACCACTGGAGACAGGGGAGAACTGTACGAGTCGGGCCCATATAGTGTGGTATAAAACGAAAAAGGAGACGAACAGTGTAGAGTGGAAAGAACATCAAATAGTCCCAACAGTCCCACTCGAACACGGAACGAGACTGGAACCGTCGGATAGGTCCCCTTTCAGGTAGAACGACCTCTCGGCGTCCGTCCCGGGTCACGACGGGTCGTCGGGAGCTTTCGGTCGAAAAGAACTCGTAAGTAACCTCGTGACTACTAGCTCTCCTCCAAGGGTTCTAAGAGTCCGAGGGATTTTAGGAGGGGAGGGACTAGTCATTCCCCACTGGATCCCTCCCTCCTTCGGTCCGACGACGTCCCACGTCCCATCTCTTCGAAGAATAAGATGAGGTCCGTGTACGGGACGGAGGGTCTACCTCAGACCTGGCCCCTGGTGAAAGGGATTGGGACCAAACAAAAGGAGGGACTAAGTGGTCTCGTCAGACCCTCGTCGGACCCGGGACTTACGTGTAGGACGTTTTCTCACAAGAGAGGGATGAAGTTTTCCCTCGGACGCATGGTCGAAGGGACACCAGTGGAGGACACGGCCGGGACGGACTCGCTCTTCGTCGCGAGGGGCCGGTACTGTACGTGTCGGACGGTCGTCGGTAAGCGGTCGGTCCTGTAAGACGCCCAAGTGAAGACTCACTGGCCGAAGTTGGATTCTTCTGGGTAGCGACCCTCCTCGACTCCTCCTCACTAAGCCCCCGAGTTTCGAGGACTCCAGACCGGACCAGGGTCCGTGTCCCACCCCCCAACGAGACGAAAGAGGTCCCGAAAGGGAGACAGAGAAGGGTGTCACATCGTGCACCCGGACGCCTTACTGCCCCTTTCCCGGGAGGTGTGGGTGAGTTCACCGCTATCCTATCGTTTCGGTATCAAGCCCGACCCTCCCTAACCCCTCCACAGGGACGGGAGGTGACGGAGGGACGGTCTCGGGTCCCAGACGATCTCGGTCGGGGTGCGAGACTCGGTGTGAGAGACGTGTGTGCAGAGTAGGAAGTTCCACCTACACTCACACCGAGGCCTAGAGTCTCTCTCGGAGGTGGAAGTCACAGTGGGTGTTCTCCTCACGTCGCTCCTAGACACCTCACTTACTGAGTCGGGAAGACTGACCGTATGGTGAGACTCGGAATTATTTCGCTACCGACTGCGGACGGCACCTGAAGGAGAGCAGACACAGCAGTATGAGGACAGGGGGTGACGTGGGTGTGTCTCACCTTGACAGGGTCCCGTCGACACTCGTCAGTGACGTTGGGACAACCTGGTATTACACCCAGTCACTGGACTTCCCTGTCCACGGAGACTACGTCCTCCCAGACACCCACCTGTACGTGCGGTTGCCTCTCCCGACTCGTCGGGGGAGCCACCCACTGGGACCGAATCGACGTGTAACCGTCTCGACGTGACGGGAGACTCCCCCCCACATGGAAAAGACACACCCCGGATAAAGTCTTTTCTATGAACAAATATCTGACGTAGAAGAAAAAAAAGGTAAGTTTTAAAACAAAATACCTTTTATGTGTAAGGATGTTGACAAACGACACACCTCAGACAGGATCAGTACCCTCTGATAGTCACTCCTTTAGGTCACACGGCAAGAGACAAGGGAAGACACGTACAACCCCTTCCTCCTCGACTCTTCGCTACGAAGAATAAAACATGGACTCTAAAGTAGTGCTCGTGGACACCTGTCCACACCCCCCAGAGTTCGGTGAGTCCCAGAACTTGGTGAACAAGAGGGGTCGAGGGTGTCCGGACGACGGAGGTAAAACGAGATCCCCCTGGAGGTCCCCTCCTCCGGTCGCAAGAGTGATCGAAGACACGAAACGTGTGTCCTGTCTCTCTTGATATGAAGAATCTGATTACCCCCTTCCTCCTTCGAATAATTTTTAAGGTAAGAACCTGAGGTATAGATTCTGAGATCTCTCTACCCCAACCCCAATGTCTTGCACAAAAATTCCACACATACAGGTGTTTCCATCGACGTCTCTCCGTTAGGGTGGGAGGGGAGACGGAGGACCACTGTGAAGGAAACTGGAGAGTGGACTGACTCTGAAGTCCCAGATGTAACCACCCGAAAGCTCTGAGGACACACAGGAAACCGAAATTTACAGACTTTGTGAGGTCTAAGAAAGGAATAGAAGGAACACACGAACATAAGATCCTTTTCGAGGTGATAAATATCGTTTTCGTGTCGGAACCCCTTGATTATCGGATCAAGAGGTTCTCGTTCAAGTGACGACTCTCCGGAAGGGAGACCCCAAACAGGACAGAGAGGGTTGGACCCTCGGACTCCTCCGAGGTCGTGACCCAGTCGTATTTCGTGTCTCACGGATCTACTCCCATCTTAACGGAGGGGAGGACGTCCCCCGGACCACTAGACGTAAAAGTTGTGTGAAGACGAGGGGTCCCTCGAGACCCCCTTTGGTCCGGACCCTCGGGGACACTACCTGTCCACCTCTGTGTCCGTATAGGAACCTCTACCTAGGTAAACATAGAGTTCCTCAGGGGGTCTCACCTCACAAGAAAAGTGGTAGGAACGTCTTTGTGTGACTCAAAGAGAGGGGGTCGTTTACTCCTATGGAAGAGAACGACAGGATCTGAGTTTCCCATCAAACAAAGAGTGGTCTCGACCCCGGTCCGTGTTTCGTCGATTGGTAGTTTGAGTTCCTCGACCTGAGATGACTGACTCTGAGTCTTGAAGTCTGAACTACACTGGGAAGACGGGAGAGTGGACTGGTGTTCAAGACAACCCCGTGTCAAGGGGAAAAACCATCGTAAAAGAGTTGAGTTTAAAGTAAGACTCCTGTACGTTGGGACCCGGGAAACTCCCGTCCTTTGTAGGGGTCGCCGACCAGAGACTTAGTGGGAGTTTTCACGTCGCACTCTAGAGCGCGGTGTCGGACGGCAGGAGGAACCCCCGGGATCCAGGGTCAGGAACCGATGAGACGGGAGTGAGCACGGGCGAGACGGTAGCAGGAGGTCGGGGTTTTTCTTCCCTCCCGGTGAGTGTGAGGACTTCATCTTCATCCTTTTGGTTTAGCGGTTCTACTCGAGACATGGGTCCCATGAGGTGGAGGTCCACCGCAGACCCAGAACCCCGGTCCACCTTAGGGGTTCGGGGAGAAGTCAGGACGAAGGAGGGGACTCAGAGGTCCGACTCCGGCGAGTCGACGACCCACGAAAAGGTAAGGGGTCCTTTGTTACGACGGACCCAACGACATTCATCCAGATGTCTGTTTCTCTGGACGGGGACCTCCTTCGACCGACGGTCCGACGGTCCGAGGACGAATGGAGGGTGGACGTCTAACACTACGACCCGTCCGACGACCACACGACCGGGGGAAGAGGTCGGGAGAGAGGTCGGAGGTGGTCGGACGGACCGGAGAGTCAGGTGGATGTGTCCGTCCGACAAAGGAAGGTTAAGCTCCAACCTTCCCCTCACTGACTCAACCCTTAACCGGTTTCTCCGTGACCGGTCATCTCACCCATAAATTAATTTTTATTTAAACTTTTCAGGATGGTCGGTATAAACTTCATGAATTATTAGTGTCCACGACCACCGTGGGACAACCTGTCGTGTCTTTTGTTGTAAGGTGGGTGGTAGTTCCTTTCAAGATAACATGTCACGACCCGGCCTCATCCTTGAACCACTCTTACCGGGAACCACAAGGGAATTGGGAATCCTTAGACGGAGGACCCGTTATTCCTTGTACCCCACATCTCGAAACTTACCTCTCGCCCTGTCACCCCACCCCTTAGTCCATACGGACTTTTGGAAGGGATGGTGGGGTGGGGGTCTAGACCGTCTCCGGTATTGGGGCCCGAGACCCGACATTACACGAGGGAGGACATGTTTCTCTACGACACCGGGGTTCGACACTGGTCTAAAGGTCTCACCGTGTCCCTCCTCCACTCCTCCTGCCTCCTACTCTGCCGGTACACCGCCAACCGCCTCCAAAAGGGAATTCCAAACGTAGTCATTGTTCTATTACGATGGGTATCGGTATAATGACTTTCTATTGGTGAGTTTGTTCCGAGAGGACCGAGAAAGGGGAAGTGACAAAAAGACATTCCTTTTTCTGCGTGTACATATGTGACACACCAAGACAACAGACAAAAGAGGGAATTGCAATAAATTCCCTGTAAACGGGAGAAGTATGTACGACCCAAAAAAAAAACCAACGTAACTCAGAAACAACGACACACAGTCGAAAGAGATCAACACCAAGTACCCGAAGAGTGACGTCACCAAAGAGGACAACGTCTCGTGCCCGAGATTCGTGTAGCCGAAGTCATCAAAGTCGTGTGTCCGAGCCATCAACGTCGAGATCCCGGGATCTCGAACCCGAGACGTCAACACCGTGTGTACGGGACACCGTACACCTTAGAAGGACCCGGTCCCTAGCTTGGGTACAGGGGACGTGACCGTCCGTCTAAGGATAGGTGACGTGGTGGTCCCTTCAGGGTGTGATAAGAATAATATTTCTAGTAAAACTTCTTGTCCGGTCTTATTGGTTTTTTTTTTTTTGGAAATTTTACTTGTCAAATTCAACCTCCAACCCTTTTGATTTCTTATATGTTTGTTTGGTTACTTTGTAATTTGTTTTAGGTCTTTGTCCGAGTTGACGTATACCTTTAACTCCCCCCACCCATAGAAAGTCCTTCACCACGGTCTCAGTGACCTTCTTCCTTTAGTAGATTCTTGATCTTCTTTTACCTTTTACTCCTTTAAGGACATTTGGACTTTTACTCTCTGAGGACTAAAGTTTTAGGTGTATATCATTCCCCTTTCTGACTATGTAAACTGACGTACTTTTTAATTTTGTTGTATATATCTTTTTCTTTAGGTGATAATCGTTTGATTCTTGTATTTAATGTTCGATCTGGTTATATATCGAAGATTTATGTTCTTTCTACGTGTTTCTTTACGTTTACCGGAAAAGTCGTCCAGTTTTCTACGAGTCGGAACGAGTATTACACTACTTTAAAAATCTTTTCTGACTTTATGGTAAAGAACAAATCATCTAACTGTGTTTAGAGTTTTGAACTGGTGTTAGACGATAACTCCGATACCCTTACGTTCGTCATAAGTTCCCTTACGTTCTCCGACACCCTTACCTCCCTTTATAGATTGTTTCGATGTTTGTGTGCTAGGGAGACTGGGGCGGTAGGGCGGATACCCTAAGGTCGGGTTTCTAAGGAACCGTCTTTTACTTCTCTTGTTAAGGTCGGGGTAGGTGTCCGTCGGACTCGTCGGTCCTGACTAGGGACACCCGATTCTCGGTGTAAGGGGGACACCCTCCCCTGTCACCGAGGTCTTCAATCCGGATCCTTGTTCACCAAATATGTGTGTCCTAAGACGTACACAAGAGATTCTCCAATATCTCTGACACTACGGGTGGGTCCATACTTTTGTTTGTTTGTCTGTTTTCTGGAAACGGAGGCTTTCAGAACATCTTTCAAAGATAATAACACGTGTGGACAAGACCCGTAGTACGATTCGCGAAGTATACATAATAGA
Source organism: Capra ibex (assembly GCA_006410555.1). Lineage (NCBI taxonomy): Eukaryota > Metazoa > Chordata > Mammalia > Artiodactyla > Bovidae > Capra > Capra ibex. Next base: position 825,390 of record SJYO01011531.1, read on the forward strand.
GTAAATTAGGAGTGTTAAGAGTCATCTTCCTCCTTCGACTCCGGATCAAGGTACTTCTTGAGTAGAGTAACTGAGATTCCAGTGGTTGAATTGGGGACACTACAAGACATCCATCGTCTCCGACCCTTTCTCGTCTGAGTCCAGGGGAGATGTCTCCACCGGACCTATAACAGTCGTGTCTCGGAGATTCCTAGGGAGGTAACTTACCCTTGGATCACGTTCCGTGTCCCCGTGACGGTCGTGGGTAGAACCCCCTCTGGTAGGTTGAGGTATCAGATATCTTTGGATAGGTGAAACCGGGTTCAAGTAGTACTCTGGGTCTTGATTTCCGTATTTTTTCATACCTTATTGTTGAGTACTGGTTCGATGTCGTGTCGAAAACTTTTAAGTTTTTATAATGTGGAGATCCGGGGTTTTATTCTCTAAAGGGGAGGGCAGGGGTATTTCAGAGTGTCGTAATTTAAGTACATTTACCTATGTAGACTAACTTTACAATTACCTTTTCATGTCTATGACTTTCTCCTCCCACACCCTTCCTCGTTCCTCTGTCTACCCTCTCTCCGAATCCTTACCAGAGATCGAGCGACACGGTTCGTGTCTCCCACGCTCCTAGGACTTTACACCGACGGTACCATGTCTGTCGGTGAGGTCAACACACTACATACACCGACCCGCTCTAGGTCAAATTTTCTCTTTGACCCACTAACCCTTTGTCATTAGTTACACCATTGGATACACCAGGACCACCCTACCCGTCCGTATTCCCTACCTGTTTGACCCCCCTGTCAGGACCCTTTTATAGTCATTTGTCTCCACCCTCATCCCTGTGGGAGACTGGCTATGGGAGATTTGACCATTCTCCTTGACCCAAACTTTTCTCTCCCCGATCTCTTAGTCGTACCCCGTTCGTCTCTGTGTCCGATCGGAGGGGAAGGGTACTAAGGAGGCTCGGAGGGGAACCCGGGTCCGGGTCTGTAGTAGGAGTAATTAATCCTTCAGACATTAATCGGACAGAGTCTCTGGTCCTAGGGGGTCTCTCTCGGGGAGAGTGGACGGAAGGAGAGGGAGGGTTGGGTTCTTACTCTAGTCCGAACTCCCCTAGACCGGGGACCCTTGTTCCTCGCCCTCTCCTTCGTACTTGTTCCACCCTTTACTCTACGGCCCCGTGCGCAAAGACGCGATCCGTCGGAGACGTCTAACTGGAAGACATTACTCTCCTGCCTTTACTACCACAGAGTCGAGGACTTTCAAAGGAGCTGAGCTCTTTGGGGACCCGTCCAAACCCACCGGACCGACCTAGACAAGTTCGAACCAAACAAACTCCGGACTTTCGGTACCGGGTGCCCCGAGCCAGACCTCGTTTTTATATCTAAGTCAACGGTTTTACGTCAAAGTGTACTACACACTACAGTCAGTCGTTGAGAAGAAGTTCAGGGGGACAATAGGAGGGTAGAGGGTGGGCGTCTTAAAACTCACGTACGAGGGTATGGAGAAAAGTCACGAAGGACCTTTCCAGATAAGGTCTGGCATCAGAGGTCTGAACGGAGGACTGAAGTGTGGTGACCCTACTAAAGTTTACTACCCAACGGTTAATAAGTCGTGTGGAGGGTGGGTTTCCTCGAGAAACAAGGAAGAGAACTGGGACACCTGTCCGAACACCGACGAAGTCGGGTACCTTACACCGTCGTCACTGAGATGTACTAAAGACTCCGACAGTGAGACGAAACAAACGACCTTGTGAGTGAGAACTTCGGAACTCGGTGGTTCGTTTTTCAGGTTGACAGGGTTCCGATGGTCCGCACTCTTCGGTGTGTCTCTCCGGTATCCGTTCGTCCGGGAGGTCAGACATCAGGGTTGGATCGGGTCGGAGACTCAGTAGAGTCGGGTCCGTACAGGTACTTCCTCAGAGGTCTACTTAGGTCGGGGTTTGGTAAGTAAGAAAGGTCACTCCTGTGGTGTGTAACACCCGTCTCTTTTCCACAGGAACGACACGGGATGACCCTGAGGGCTGGAAGTCTTAGGTGTTTGTACTACTTTACACCAGTAGACCTCGTGACGCAGTACGTACGAAACAATGTGTCGTCGTCCTTGACCTTGTTGGTGTTGTAGGATCTGTTGACGACGTCTCCCTCGACCCCTTCTTCCCCCTCTGTTTCGGGCTCAGCAGAATCGTCTCTCCCCTCCCCTTTCGGACTTTTGCAAGGACACGATTATGAAACATGAACTGGTACCCTCGGTCACGTCTGCCTCCTGGTACTGTGGGGACCCGACCGACCGTGTGATCTAGCCGGTAAACGACTTCTCGGTCACATCCCGGTCTGTGTCCCAGGACCCCTGTGTGACCACTTTCCTTGTGACAGATCACCCCTTCTCTCTACCGTTTTGTGTACTAATTCCCTACAGACACATCGCGTTGTGTATCTGCACGTTCTTCTCAGTCAAGGTGATTCCAGTCCCCACCTCGTCTACCCTGAGACCATGGGTAAAGTCTTTTTGCAGAGTCACCTAAAACTCCCTACCGGTGGTAACTGGACAGTATTAACGTAGGACTAAAACAAAAAAAAATTATAAATAAATAATAAATAAACCGACACCGTCCAGAAGCAACGTCGTGAGTCCTCGAGGCAACGCCGTACGTCCTAGATCAAGGGACCCTGGTCCCTAGTTTGGGTCCAGGGTACGTGACCCTCCCACCGCAGAATCGGGACCTGATGGTCCCTTCAGGGAAGCAGGACTAAAAGAAAATTCCGTGATGGGAAAGAGACAACCGATGTCTGGCTCCCTCGAAATAAGTCAGATATCGGATTCTCCACCTGTATACTGAGAGTTCTTGTACTCCCTGTCCATTCTAACCAGTCCTCCCCCGTCTTCCGTGACTTTACCCACAAATATAAGCCCAGACCTGGGAGCACAGGATTCCGTCCACTTCTCCTTCGTCGACTCAGCAATCTCGGTACACAGATGACTCCAGTCCCAAGACGTTGAGTTTCCTGGTCATTACGGATTCTGGGTCTGTTCTCTTTAGAAATCTTCGGGAAGAGACCTAGAGGATTCCTAGTCTGGTCCCCGATACGGGTGGGTCTTAGATACGTGACGGCCAACACCGGACCTTACGGGAGGGATTGAAAGGACACTGGTAGATGACGACCTTCACAGGAGAAGGGACCCAGACACCGGGTCCACCCTACATGGAGTCCACGTGTTTACACGGGTGTATCTCCTTTCTTCTCCGTTAAACACTCCGGGTGTCCGTCTCGGGTCTTACAGGTGCACACACGGACAGGGACGCTGCGCTTTGTCTTGTTTCGACATCCCTCTCTGGTCGGGGGGTCCAACGGTCCAAGACGATGAACTTCCACCCGAAGTCTAGTAAGACTTGTTTATAAACAGTTCCATCCTCCTGTCTTGTACAAATTAAATTGTAAAACAATCGAATTGAATGTTGAAAATATATAAGTCAGTATAAAATGGTGTCCCGGATTTTTACACCCCGACTGTGAATTTTTGTTTTGGAAAAATAATGTCTTTTAAGGGGTATGTATGTTTTTATGTCTCATCATATTAGTTGAGAATACATATAGGTAGTGAGTTAAAGTTGTTGAGAGTTGAGTACCAATCAGGACGAAGAAGAATGAAAACACACACGATTTAACGAAGTCAGAACAGGCTGAGAAACTTTGAGATACCTGACATCAGGTAGTCTGAGGAGACACGTACCCTAAGAGGTCCGTTCTTATGATCTCACCCAACGTTACGGGTCCCTAGTTTGGACTGGGTCCCTTGTTTGGACTTAGAGAATCAGAGGTCTTGACCGTCCGTCCAAGAAATGGTGATCGCGATGGACATTCAGAAGAAGTCAAGTCAGCGAGTCAGTATAGGCTAAGGGGAAGAGGAGGGCGGTTAGGGAGGGTCGTAGTCTCAGGAAAGGTTACTCAGTTGAGAAGCGTACTCCACCGGTCTCATGACCTCAAAGTCGAAATCGTAGTAAGGAAGGTTTCTTTAGGGTCCCGACTAGAGGAAGTCTTACCTGACCAACCTAGAGGAACGTCAGGTGCCTGAGAGTTCTCAAAAGAGGTTGTGGTGTTAAGTTTTCGTAGTTAAGAAACCGTGAGTCGGAAGAAGTGTCAGGTTGAGAGTGTAGATATGTACTGATGACCTTTTTGNNGTCCCGACTAGAGGAAGTCTTACCTGACCAACCTAGAGGAACGTCAGGTGCCTGAGAGTTCTCAAAAGAGGTTGTGGTGTTAAGTTTTCGTAGTTAAGAAACCGTGAGTCGGAAGAAGTGTCAGGTTGAGAGTGTAGATATGTACTGATGACCTTTTTGGTATCGGAACTGATCTGCCTGGAATCAGCCGTTTCATTTACAGGGACGAAACTTATACGACAGATCCAACCAGTATCGAAAAGAAGGTTCCTCATTCGCAGAAAATTAAAGTACCGACGTCAGTGGTAGACGTCACTAAAACCTGGGGGTTTTTTATTTCAGACTGTGACAAAGGTGACAAAGGGGTAGATAAAGGGTACTTCACCATCCTGGCCTACGGTACTATAAGCAAAAGACTTACAACTCTAAATTCGGTTGAAAAAGTGAGAGGAGAAAGTGAAAGTAGTTCTCCGAGAAATCAAGGAGAAGTGAAAGACGGTATTCCCACCACAGTAGACGAATGGGAGTGGATTAAGTGGGAAGAGTACAATAAAACTTCGTTCAATCCTGTCGTAGTCCAATTGTGTAAATCCTGTACTACACATCCTCGAGGACCTCAAGGCAGAAGGGTTGTTTTGTCGTTTAGTGTTGGACCCTATTGGGTAGTTTCGAAACTTCCCACGTCCTCACCCCTGGGGAAGGGAGTCCCACGAGACCGTAACCCCAGGACGAGGAACGACCGACACAGTGAAGTCTTTTAACGAGTTGGGCAAATCCAGTCAAAGACGTAGTTATGTTACCACTATTTACATAGAGGACTGTAACAATGTGTCGAATGTCACCATCACGACCCTTGTGTCAGTCGGACGTCATTAACAATCGACGAGAGGTAGTGAGGACAAATCGGTAAAAGGGACAAATCACGTTTCCCTGTCTATTCAAAGAGGAGGGACCCTTTCGTCTCCGGACCTTCTCCCCTGGGTAAAACACCGACGGAGGGAACGGTATTCGCCCACGTTCTTCCCTCATTCCTTAAGGGTCAACTGTCGGGACTTGGGGTCGGTTCGTATCCTAGTAGTCGGAAGTTGAAACTTAGGATTTATTCAACATTTACAGGATCACCAAATCAGTGTACACACCCAGAAGTCTGTCACCTCACCACTCCTCGTGTCTGAGACGGCGGACACAGACGACAAATAATGGACCCGGAGGACCCCGTTGAAGAGGAAGGAGACCAAAGGACAGATGTTTACCTCTATTTTTACTGAAGGAAGAAGGATCCCCAAATACCCCTAAGTCTCCTTTCAAAGCATTTTCCGACACTTGTCACGTTACTTTCAGCGACAACAGACCCCGAGTTGTCTGGATAAACAGGACACAATACAGGAATGACGTGTGCGCGCACATGTGTGTGAGTGTGTCTAGATGATGGAAGTGTGGAAACGTGTGTGGTCGACAAATAGGCTCGGTCGACGTAGGAGAGAGAGTCTCTCAGGGCGAATCGGAAGTGAGGGGTTTGATGTCCCTGGACGGGACGCGCCAACGGGCCGACGGACGCGCAGACGAGGCGGCGGGACGCGCGCAGAGAGGCGGGTCACGCGCCCCGCCCTGGCCGGCCCTAGCGGGCTCCCGCGTCGCTCCACGGAAGACCTTCGGGATCGACCGGCGGGCTCTCGCGTCCGTGACGGGCTAAACGCGAGCTGGGGTAGCCCAGGGGAGCCGGGTGTTTCGAAGGACTGACGCGACGGCGAGTAGAGCCGGGCGTCGTAAGGACCAGTCAGCAGACCGACGCAGCCCCTTCCCGGACGCCAGGAGGAGACTGAGAAGGGGTCGGCTGGGTTCCCCCGGTGAAGCCAGCGGGGACTCGTAGTCGGCAACACGGGTAACCACGCGGTCCGGCCGGAGCACCCGGGACCTCGACCTCGGGTGTCTGGGGTCTTCCCTTAGGTGAGTGAACTGGTACCATGTCCGAAAATTGTATCTTTTACAGTTTTTATTAAAAGGCTCCAATACAACGAAAAATAAATCCAATAAAAATGTTCATTCGAAAAAATACTACAGGAGAGTAAAGACTAAAGAAAATTCGAATTACATTGGGGGAATCTCTAGACTATTTATAAGTGTAAGTCAAGGGAGGACAGACTACTTCTTCACTTTCGGAAAAAAGGTCGAATGACGATCACGTTTGGATTCCGTCAAAGTATGGTTCCGGGTCGTAAAAGGAACAAACAGTGGCGACGAGTTGTGTGGCAGAACCTCAGTTCAGTCAGGACCAAGAACCCGAGCGAAGGCCAGGAGACGTATCGAGTGTCGCGTAAACACACTGGTGTGACGGTTCACAGGAACTCAGTCTGACTACCTCACTCTACGATCATCTGGACAAACGCTTACTCCGGTGGGGGAAGGCTCCCACCGTCTCTACAGTAATCTCATGTCGTGATCCAATTGGGACTCTTTTCTCCTTATTCTTTGTCCTCACCCCTCATCAAGTAACAATGGACAAGAGTCTTTTCTACCAGAGTCCCATTCCTCCATGAAATTCTTGTAAGACTCTAAAGTGAAAATTAGACGTCCAAACGTTGAGTCTGTTAAGATTGCAGAATATCGTAGAAGTCTAGACTCAGTGAATTCTGGAGTCTCTCCTGAAGGGACCATCAATTCACCAATCCTTAGGTGCACGGTTACTCCCTCTGTACCCAAAGTAGGGACGAGACCCTTCTGATGTACGGTACCCTGTCGATTCGGGCACACGGTGTTGATAACCCGTGGGGACGAGATGTCGGGTACGAAACGTTGTTCTCTTCGGTGGGGTTATTCGGGTGTGTGGTGTTGATCTCTCCTCGGGGACGAGCGGGGTCGATCTCTTTCGGGTGCGTGTCGTTGTTTCTGGGTCGTGTCAGTTTTCACCCATTTCTTTAGTTTTTTCTGGAGTCACTCTATTCTGTACCCCAGTCATGTAGTTCGTTGAAACTCTTGTCCACACTGAGTGAGTTTGAGTGTCTCATCGAGGGACCTCTCGGAAAAGAAGAAAAGCATTAAATAACTTTTGGGTGACACACCGTTCACGACATGGTCTTCACCCGAAAGTAAGATCTCCCCCGTGTCGGTATATATGTTTTTTATTATTATTATGTGTCTGTTTCTACACTTGACGTTTTACATCACCCACGATAATTTGGGTAGTTGTATCTGGGTCCAATCTTTTATTGACTCCATTCACACTCCCTACGAGGTCCACCTACGAGTCCCTTCCGAGGAGAACCCTCCACTGTGAAATTTCGTTGGTCACTTGGGATCCCTACCCACTACCATCCGTTTGGTAAATCCTGTTCCTTTGTCGTTCGAGACTTTAAGGTTTCGTCCCCACCTTTCTTCGTCTATCAAACTCTATCTAAAATCTCCATCCTGATTGTTTCTCACTCCCTCTCGTGACCTAGTCCCACTCAGGGTCCAAGACCCTCCTAGTCAACCGACCTACGACCACACTGACGTCTCGCCCTCTTGGGACCCTCTCTCGTCCGCTCTTTAATTCTGAGTCCTCAACTCAGACAGGTACAATACTACCTTTCCGGATAACTTATAGGTTCCCATCCACAGTAACCCGTAAATCCCCTCTCCGAGTCCTACCTCCATACCTAAACTCTTAGTAATCAAACATCTTTTATATTTTTTTTGTACCCCAATTTTCGTTAGTGGATTGTTTTCTTCTCTTCTCTGTATTCTGACTCAGGACCCTAAGAGGTTATAAATTTCAGTTCCAGTTTCTCCATCTCGGTCTTTTCCTCTGACTCCTTCTTGTAGGTCACACCATCTAAAAATTTCGGATATAAATTTTTCCTGTTCACGTTTAAACTTCAGGGACCGTCAGGTCACCAATTCTTAGTCGTTAAAGTGACGACCCCGGACCCAAGTTAGAGGCCAACTTCTTAATTCCAAGACGTTCGGTCCTCCGTACTGGTTTCTTTCCTGTTGACGAGTTGGTACATCTTACGATGATCCCCTATTACATTTTACTCCTGTAACTGCACTGTGGTTCAAACCATTATGTCTCCATGAAATACTGTAACTATTATCCTCAAAGACCCCGACCAAACCCGTCTTCGGACTCACCTCCCTCAACTTCTCCTTTACAACTGAAGACTTATTTTTACCGTCGACCTACTGTTACTTTTTGTTTCCACTAGTAATTGAGCTTCCTTTTTTTTCGACAGGTCGTTACCTTTCCAAGAGTATTCTATGGTATGCCAAATCGAACCTCCAAGTCGAACGTCAGATTGAGTAGTATCACTAGATTGATAATACTGTAATAATATAGTTCTTTTACCACTTACCCTCCCATGGACAACACTCTACCCCATCCCTTTCTGTCCACTTTCTCAATTTAAGAGAGATTCACTGTCACTTAGTTCTAGTACTCGATTCTACATCCTCTACATCCCCACCATTCATACACTTCTTCATGAAAACGTTTCCCTTGTCTATTCCTTTCACTTCTTCCCCGCCCTCACAGGACTCCCGGGTGTCCTGGACCCTCCACAATATAACCATTACGTTGGTCAGGGTTGGTAACCCTGAAAAAGGTCGGTCACACCTACGGTGCTTCCACCATAACCCTCTTCGTCCGGGAGACCATAGACACACCTCCACCCCAAACCCCAGAAATTCCCCGGGATCACACCCTCCGTTCAGAATCTTACTACTAGGTCCATCTGTACCGACCAATCGTGTGTCGAACATGGTCTCAGACTCGGGAAATAAAGGACGTCGGGGAAGTCAAAAGTCAACCATTGAGTCTGGATTTCACGTCTCTCCTATTCACGACCTGGTTCCGGTGTGTTGACCTGATTCGGTCCGGAGACTGAAAGAGGGACCCAGACGGGGTGTCGGGTCTCTGAGTCCTCTCGTTACTGGTCTGGTTCAAATAAAAAACCGGTACTCACCTTACTTTTCCAAGTAGGACCCAATTGAGTTCTTCGATGAGAGACCTTTTTAGAGAATTCCAGAATAGTTATCATTATACCGTAATTACGATGATGATGTTAATTAATTGAAGTGTTACCACGTCCGTGAAAAGGTTTCGAGAGTATATAATGTAATAGAATCAGGAGTACTGTTGAACCACTACACCCACGTTCATAAAAGGAATGAAGTGGGACCTCCTTTTACTCCGAGTCTCTTCAGTTCACTAGGTGGGATCAGTACTACAAAGCTCGTTGTCTTCGGTCTAAGGTTGTCCGACGACCCGAAGTTACAGGAGTGTCGAGGGGTAGGAACCCTGAACCCTGGGGGCATGACACGAACCACCCGTCTTCCGTCGACCTCGAAGGACGGTCGTAGGACCTCTCCTCCGGTTCTCAGACCCCACCACCTCCCCCCCACTCGATCCCCGACACGTCTCGGACTCTCCATGTCCCACCGATCGAATCCAGGTTGCTAGTCTCCCGGTGAATCCACCGGGTCTCTCCCTCTGAAGGTAGGGACTTCGGGTGGTCGGACCCAAGTATTTGGTTTCCGACGAAAGAGTCCGACCCGGGGAAACCGACACCGAAACGGGGAGGGGGTGTAGGGGAACTCCAGAGTCTGGACTCGACCATAGACGGGACCAGGGGTGTTCAATCCCATGACCAGTCCCATCCTTAACCCCACGACCGACAGTCAAAGAGAGGGCTGGAAACTTGGAACGACCCAGACCTAAAGAAGAAAAGGGACATCTGCGAGGGAGACGAGGACGGACCTTCTCCTCACCACCCCTATACGGTTCTTCGACAAGGGCTCCAGGGGTCAGGGAGGTCCTTTGACGGGGTGGGTGGTTCACCTTACCGGGGACTAAGGTACAACCAGGGGACGGAGGTACTGTGCCCCGACGTCCGTCGTAAAAGAGAAGATCCCGTCGACCATGTTACTGGAGACAGTCGTGGTGGCTCCCACACACGGTAAGAACCAGTGAACAGGAGAGTGCCCTGATTAGGGGGTCTACCCCAGGACGTATGGTTGACAGGGGACGGGTGGTGAGGACCCGACCCCGGACTGGATGAGGAATGTGTCGTCGGGGACCCCAGGGAAACAGGGGAAGAGACCCCAGACACAGTCCCCTGTCCCGGACAACTGGGAGTCGGAGAAGACCTGTGGTCTTTCGAACTCTGTCAGAGGTCCACTGCGGGGGGGGGGGGGCGGTGGGGCAAGGGGCAGACAGGTGGAGGGGCTCAGGCGTTAGTGTCGGCGCCGTCGAGGACAGTGTGGCGTCGGTGTGGCGACGGATACTGTCGGACCTCCGGTCGTGGGGAGGGGGTGGCAGGGGACGTGTCCAGGTGCACGCAGGGGTCTACGGACTTAGTGACGACTGCGGACCCCTGGACGTCCGGTGCCCGAGGACCCCTCGGTGACCCCTCCCCCACCGCCGGTGCAGTGAAGTCTCCCTTGTGGACGTCTGTATTTATCCGTCGGTCGTTTCTGTAGCGTCGTGTCAGGTGTCTCGTCGTGACGCGTGACACGGGTGGACACGGTCCTACGGGCTGCGGTGTGACGGGCGGACGAAGGAGCCGGACGACCGGAAGTGGAGGCGAACGATGAAGGTCTTGACGGGTTCCCCGCCGTTCTCCCGGTACAGGCTGGACCTCGACTCTGTCCATACTGGTGCCGGCGAGAGTCTCGACGTTCCTTCCCCGTCTCCGGGTCCCTGCCGTGGTGGCACGTCCCCGATCGTTCCCTTCAGCTCCCTCTCCGTCCGAAATCCCCTTCACGGGTCGTCTTCCCTCCGAACCGTACCGGTCTGTTTCCCCTGGTCCGACAGCCCGTCCGATCCTGTCCAACGTCCTGAAGGCCTTGTGACAGGGGTGGTCTCTTCTCTACGACCGTTCTCCAAAGGGATCAAGGACCCGAACCTCGACGTCGTCCCTCTTACCCGTCGTTCCGGAAGAGACGCGGGTACCCCGGAGAGGAGGTCCTGGTCGACCTCGAAGTCTCCGAGACAGGAGGGTCGTGAACTTCGGAAGGGGCAAGTCGCCGGTCGAAGAGGATCGGTACCCGGGGTCGTAAGTGGGGCGGGGGCCTTCGACCGGTAACGGGACTCGAACGGACTCACTCTCCACGGTGAGTTCGTAGGACATTCCTTCAAGAAGACCAATGGATCGGGTCAAGAAAGTACGACGTACAGGTCACTCAGGGAGAATTAGGTAGAAGTCGTCGTGATTTCCTTTGGGTTAGTGGTACGAGTTAAGACGGTACCAGTGTTCACCGGTCAAAACTCGACAACTTATTTGATCCCACCCTTCCACCCATCGGGGGTGACTGGTGGGAAGGAGACGAGCCGTCGAAACCTTCGACCTCAGTGGATCCACGGAGTATGAGAGGAGATCCCTAGTCTAGGAACGGTGAGTCCCAGTCAGGAATCTACCTGATCGTCTTCAGTTCCAGGGTCACTCTGGGTGACCGAACTCCCCGTCCCGTTCCCGTCTCTCCCCAGTCCTGTCCCGTTCCTCCCCAGTCCTGTCCCGTTCCTCTCGGGTCACACAAGACCGGTCCCCCGCCCTCTCCCTCCCGTCTCCCTTCCAGACGAAGTTCCCCTCCCATCACCCGTCGACTCTCTTGCCACTTGTGGTCCTCCGGCGTCTCGACTCGCCCTTTCAGAGGGGGTTTATCGCGTCCTCCCAAGGGAAATTGTTTCGCCTTCCTGCGACTCCCGACACTAACTGTCGAGAAGGAGTCTGTAGACTTTTGGCTCCCTTGCCTCCTCGAAAACTGACGGGAGGAAGCTGGTTAAGACCCGGGTTTCTCTCGGCCCCTCTGGGCGGTAGAGGGCGCGAGGAGTCCGGCGGGAGCGGGCGGGCCGAGTCGGGGGGTGGGTTGTCCCAGAGGGAGGGGCCGGCCAGGGGAGGGCCGGGGCCGAGTAGGGGCGGGAGGGCGGTCACAGAGGGGACGCCGGGGCCCCCGTTTCCGGCGACGAAGCCCGGGTCGTAGACGACGCCCCTGCTCGACCCGACGAAGCACCCGTGCCGGCTCCGCGACGCGACGGTTCTCCTCTTGATGGACGGCAGCGGGACGGTCAGGCCGGTCTTCGGGACGCCCTCGCCCCCGGCGACGCGGCGGCGGCCGTAGACGACGTCGGGCCCACTCAGCCCGTCCCCGGCTCTGCCCCGGCCCCGAGGCCTTGGTCCGCCCGGCCCGGTCCCACCGGGACTGAGCCGCAGAGAGACACGTCTGCCGACGGTGCGCCTAGGGAGGACGCTGGGGCTCCGGCGGAAGAGGGTCGTGACTCTGGCCGGCCGGGGACTGTGGTAGCCTCGCGTTGGGAGTGAGGGAGACATTAGTAGGGGTCCTTAATACTGTTACTTTATTTCGGAAAAAAGGGGAGGTTGTTCGGAGCACAGACTCACAGTCTTGCCCCTCCCTTCCCGAAACCCCCTTAGGTTCTAGGAGCCGAGCCGAGAGCCGCGAAGTTTGCCTTAGTCTCGGCGCCAGGTCCCGCGGTAGGATATCCCCACCTACCTTCTTCCCCACCCCCATGGCGTGCCGCCCGAGGGTCCGTCTATCTTTGTCGGGGGTCAAAGGTTGAGGTTTGTCCGACCTGTATCCTCCTTGAACCACCGAGTCTGCCATCTCAAACGGACGTCACGCTCTCTGGGCTCAAGCTAGGGACCCAACCCTTCTGTGGGATCTCTTCGCCGTTGGGTGAGATCATAAGAACGAACCTTTTAGGGTACCTGCCTCCTCGGACCGACCGATGGCAGGTACCCCAGCGTTTCGCAGCCTGTGCTGAGTCGCTGAAGTGAAAGAAAGTGAAAGACTCCAGATTTCCCTCTCAACCCGTCTGTTACTGTTCCCAGACTGTCTCCTGGTCTCCTTCCCGACCGACAGTCAGCCCCTCTCACTCTGAAGAACTGTGGACCTTCATCCGAACTCGGTGGGATCTCCCGACAGGACCCCGACAGAGAATATGNCCCCGCCCCGTCCCGTCCCCCTCCTCGAACCGCCCCCGGTTACTTCCCGAGAGGTCAGAAGTTCCTCGACCGGAGAGTCCGGTGTCCACCGTCGGCCATGGGAGTCTTCCCCACCACCACTTCTCCCCGACCCGACCTTCTGGGACCCAGGGGTCACAACACTCCTTCGGTCCTCGGGACGAGGACGCACACGTCATTTCCTTGCACTGTCGTGACCCCTGGGACGTGCTGTCCCCAAGGACTCTCGGGTATCGGTGTCTTTGCTGTTGTTTTCGTCTTCTGTGCTTGTCTCCCTACGAACGTAGGACACGAAAGGTAGACAAGGACCTAACTTCTGGTAAAACCTCTTAGATATTTTCGGATTGGAGAGAGGGGGAAGTGAATGAGGACGATACCCTGGTTGCTAAAGTCTCCAACGTGTGGGTGAGGTTTATTTTGTCCTCGGACAGAGTGAGACAAGTCAAGTCAAGTAAAGGCAAGCCAAGGCAAGCCATCAAGTCAGCACAGGTGAGAAACGTCGGGGTACCTAACGTTGTACGGCCCGAAGGGACAGGTAGTGGTTGAGGGTCTTGAACGAGTTTGAGTACAGGTAGTTCAGCTACTCCGGTAGAGTAGGAGACAACAGGGTAGAAGTTAGAAAGGGTCGTAGTCCCAGAAAATAAAGTTTAGGATCGTCATTATGTCTCTTTTCCTTTCATTAAATCATGTTTTATTGTAATAAGATTATACATCGATTTGTCTAGTCCGATGTGACCCACTGTATGCGTGTTATTCCAGTAGAGTACCAATACGGAAGAATATTATTTACGTCATTTTTCTCTAACCTTCGGTAAGAGATGTTCTGCAAGTCCTTTTATTCTACCGACTTCGTGACACTTTTAGTTATAAGGGAAAACATGGAATTTTTTTCTACCTGAGTTTATAGTCACTTAGTGAGTGTGTCTTACATAAGTACCCTGTGAACCCCTTTAAACTTGTCACGGACTTATAAACTATTATTACATATAATAACTTAAACCCGAACCCCGGACGTACACACACTGATATCAGATACCAGTATAGAATTTCTTTTCAGGGAGAGACCTTCGTTGGATTTACAGATAGTTGTCTCCTTTCCTATTTCTTCTATACTATGTATATACGTTACCTTACAATGAGTCGATAATTTCTTACTTTAACACGGTAAACGTCGTTGTACCTACCTGGATCTCGAACAGTATGACTCACTTCATTCAGTCTGTCTCTTTTTGTTTATAACATAACATAGTACATATACACCTTAGATCTTTTACTATGTCTACTTATATAAACGTTCGTCTTTATCTCTGTCTCTGTGTCTATCGTTTACATACCTGTGGTTTCCCCTTTACCCCCCGTCTACTTAATCCTCTAGTCCTAACGGTATACATGTGATGATACATATTTTATCTATTGATTACTCTCGGATGACATACCGTGTCCCGTGAGATGAGTCACGAGACACCACTTGATTTACCCTTCCTTTAGGTTTTTCTTTCCCGATATACATATGTATATCGACCGAATGAAACGACATGTCGTCTTTGATTGTGATGTAACATTTCGATGATATGAGGTTATTTTCGTTAAAATTTTTATTTGTTGAAAATTTTTTGAGAGAATAAACTCTACGTGTGACCTTGTAAATATCTATTGTACCCTACAGACGACCCCACTGAACTCTCACCCTCTTCCCCCGCCTGCATCTCTACTCTTTTCCTGGAACACGACTTTTGACACTCTCACTTCCTCCCCTCACTTATGGGGTACCCAGAAATAAATCACCGATATGAAAAAACATATAAACATTAAAGAGAATCATTTTTGATTTTTTGTTTTTCTAACACCATCTCTATTTACAAGACTATACTTCTCTATGGGGTTTAAATGAGACAATTTTTTTTACACTTAATCATAGATATGTACTACTTTATTATGAGTAAACATTTTATTTTTACGTATACACACGTACGGTCTTAAGACGCCCGTTGGAGTCACTACTCGAGAAGGGTCGACACTCTTCGAAATCCTGTCTTGTAAGATCAGACTTTTTATGTTAGTAGTGACTCGTAAGTAACGACACTAAGTAAAAATACAGTGTGACATGATAAGTCGAGGAGGTCATGTTGTGACTTCCTGTCGTTAGAGTCAGAAGTCATCTCAGATACACCTTTTATTCAAACGGGATGAAGGTATGGATGATTTAAATCATATCACATCTAAAATTTGATTTGAAAATGACACACCTAGTGTTGTTTGACACCTTTTAAGAAGTTCTCTACGTTTATGGTCTGGTGGAATGGACGGAGGACTTTTTAGACATACGTCCAGTTCTTCGTTCTCAATCTTGGTCTGTACCTTGTTGTCTGACCAAGGTTTATCCTTTTCCTCATGTAGTTCCGAGATATAACGGTGGGATGAATAAATTGAATATACATCTTATGTAGTACGTTTTACGACCCCTCCTACTTCATGTTCGACCTTAGTTCTAACGGCCCTTTTTATAGTTATTAGAGTCTATACGTCTATTATGGTGGGAATACCGTTTTTCGTTTCTTTTTGATTTCTCGGAGAACTACTTTCACTTTCTTCTCTCACTTTTTCAACCGAATTTTGGGTTGTAAGTTTTTTGATTCTGGTACCGTAGACCAGGGTAGTGAAGTATCGTTTATCTACCCCTTTGTTACCTTTGTCTCTGTCTGAAATAAAAGAACCCGAGGTTTTAGTGACGTCTACCACTGACGTCGGTACTTTAATTTTCTGTGAACGAGGAACCTTCTTTTCGATACTGGTTGGATCTGTTGCATAATTTTTCGTCTCTGTAATGAAACGGTTGTTTCCAGGTAGATCAGTTTCGATACCAAAAAGGTCATCGTACATACCTACACTGTCAACCTGATATTTCTTTCGACTCGTGGCTTCTTGACTACGAAAACTTGACACCACAACCTCTTCTGAGAACTCTCAGGGAACCTGACGTTCCTCTAGGGTGGTCAGGTAGGATTTCCTTTAGTCGGGACTTATAAGTAACCTTCCTGACTATGACTTCGACTTAGAGATTATAAAACCGGTGGACTACACTTCTTGATTGAGTGACCTTTTTTGGGACTACGACCCTTTCTAACTTCCGCCCTCCTCTTCCCCTACTGTCTCCTACTCTACCAACCTACCGTAGTGGCTGAGCTACCTGTACTCAAACTCGTTCACGACCCTCAACCACTACCTGACCCTTCGGACCGTACGACGTCAGGTACCCCAGTGTTTCTCAGCCTATACTGACTCTTTGACTTGACTGACTTAACTCAAATTTTTAGACCTCACCAAACTTTAATATGGTCTTCAAAAAGGTCGTAGTATTTTCTACTAATAGGTACCCCGTTTCGAGTCTTTATAAAAGAGGTAAAGGACTATAAAAGTAGGTAAATCTCTCGAGAGGGACTCCATTGTGAGGAGGGTCTCTCGTCGACTAGACCCCTCCCCCTCCCGCTCTTCTTTCCTCGTCCGTTTTAGGGTGGGGAAGGAAAGGTCAGGGAGAACCCTACTCCCACTGGATGCCCTTCGTCCGACAGTGTCACGTTTACGTCCTTGAGCCTCGCCCTCCTTTCCCAACACTTCCAGGTCAAGGAACACAGGACCCACCATTTGTCGACAATAAGTCCAGACACTTCGGAGGAACGGCCGTCTACCCTCAACGTAAGAGATCATAGTCAAGATAGTTATTATTTCCATCAGAAGTCCCGAGGTCTACAGTGTAAGAAAACAAAGTAAAAAATTAACAAAGTCTTAAGTCCTCAATTCCATTTCGATCCGACAATATCATTTCTGTGGTTTCCCCATTCCTCTGCAATCCCTGAATCTCTTCCGGCACACATTAATGTAGACTGTATAGTCTGGAGTCACTCGTAAGGACCGAGACAAGGTGAAGCAGTAAATCCCTGAACCCAAAGAAGACAGTATATCAAGACAGTAGGGGTCCGGAGTAGAAACAGACGTACAGACTCTGGTCATAGGACACCTAAGGTGACCCACCCTTTCCTTTCCTCACACCTCGTCCACGTGTAACAGAATTCTGGGGGTTCAAGTGATAAGAAAAATGAATACGAAATAAGGGTTCCCGAAGGGGCCGCCGCGATCACCACTTCTCGGACAGACGGTTACGTCCTATGTATTCTCTACGGCCAAACTAAGGACCCAGTCCTTCTAGGGGACCTCCTCCTTTGCCGTTGTGTGAGGTCATAAGAACAGGCCTCCTAGAGTACCTGTCTCTCCGGACTACCCGATGTCAGGTACCCCAGTGTTTCTCAGTCTGTGTTGACTCACTGAATCCTGTATGTGTGGTCATTAATTCTTAGGTGTGAAAGTGACGGTCTCAAGTTAGGGACCACCTCCTTGCTTCTAGGACGTTTGGTACACCGGGGAGTTTTAATTTTATTTGTTTATCTTGACCTTGTTCACTTATAGGTTTGCGTTTTTTACTTGAAGTTAAGTACTGAACGTGGGATATACTTTTAATTGAGTTTCACCTGATATTAATTTTAAGATTAGACAAATTTTGAATATTTCAAAACTACTAATGTCCTCTCCGTGATATTTATAAGTGTATGTCGAAAAACACACTTATATCTATAAATAAGGTGAACCTGGTGACGGACAATTACCCTGTCGACCCAATCACCATTATTATTGAAAAAGTTCTTTGGTATCTTGTCAAAAGTCCTCATTCACTTGTTAAAACGTAGGTGTAGTTGTTTGTTATACACTCCCAATGGCAACGAGGTATAGGAACAGTTGTGGACCATAACCGTCGGGGGAGAAAAAAATTGGTAACTTTACTTATATAGCGATACCGAAATTAAACGTAAACTGATTACTAAAATGTACACAAATAAACAGTAGACATATAAAATACACCACTTCATAGAGAAATTTAGAAAGTGGGTAAAATTTTTAACTTAGTAAAAGAATAATAACTCAAAACTCTTTCTCCAGAGATATATAAGACCCACATTCAGAAAATATTCGATACAATAAACATTTAGTAAAGAAGGTCAGACACCGAACGGAAAAGTAAGAGAATTGTCACAAGAAATTTCTCTTCAACAACGGACGACAGTACCAGGTTAGGCGATATCAGGTTAGAGGGAGACGGTGAAAGAGACAGTATCTTTGTGACTCTACTGTCCCTCCCTGGTGTACCTATTAGGTCAGTAGAATTGATTGAAGTAAAGGTTTACGTGTCTTAGAAAAGGGTACATTATCGTAAAGTACTCAACTTTCCTTATCTGAATCCTATTGAAATCCCGTCAAGAGTGAAATTGTTTCGTACTATTCTTGAAATCTTACAAGATAAAAGTATTTTCAAGTCAAGTCCGCGAGTCAGCACAGACTGAGAAACGTCGGGGTACCTGACGTCGTGCGGTCCGAAAAGTATATTTCAAATTTTTTGACAGGACAAGGCCAGGACACATGAACTAGTCCCATTTCAAAGTAGGAACGTCGACATGAAGAGGTACGAGGGGTCAGGACACCCTCCCAGGGAACCGGAGAGTATCGGGGAATCTGTAAACAAACGTACCAATCGACAGAAAGGGGGTTAGACCGACCTCCTAACACTGTAACCTTATCTTTACCCCGACCCTACAGTCACGTGAAAAAGGAACAGGTCAAGTGAAAAAGGAGACCCCCACACCGTTCGAGTGCAGTCTTGACCTGTAAGATTCTCCATCTAAAAGGTCTAGACTCCATTGAGGACGCTGACTTCGAGTGTGTACGCGTAGTACAGAACAGAAGGTTCCTACGTCAATGATGTACATACTTTCGGTTTTGAAATCTTAAAGATGTTTCCTTATACCGATGTACCAGTACCTATTACATATATATAAAGACTGTAAAATCACTGTATAAGTTATTATGTCTGTAGTTATAAGAATTTCGTCTACAGATAAGAAACTTTAAAAATTTTTTATATAAATCACCCGTTTTAAAAAGATCAACATGAGTTTAACAGTAAGACGATAATTTTGTATATAAAAGAATTTCCACTACGCTCCTGAAAGGACCACCGTGTCACCTATTCTTAAGTGGACGGTTACGTCCCCTGTACCCAAGTTGGGGACCAGACCCCTCTAAGATGTACACCGTGGTGTTGAGGACTCGGACTCAAGGTCTCGGACACGAGGTGTTGTTCTCTTCGGTGGTGTTACTCTTCGACCGCGTGGCGTTTCTTCTTTCGGGAGCGAACAGCGTTGGTCTCTTTCGGGTCCGTTTCCTTGCCGCTGGGTCGTGTCGGTTTTTGTTTATTTATTAAATAAAAAATTTTTTCTAGTACTACACTACGTAGTACTTGTTTTTTATTTCTCGTCTTCAAAAATTAAAACCACTTAAGGTTTACATAGTGTAAAGAAGAAGCCGTCTAGAACACCTCAGTCTCGCAGTTCTCACAAAATGTATTGAACTCCAGTATTTTTTAAAGAGGATATGAAAGAAGTTCTTCAAAATGTTAAAATCTAAGTGAATCCAGATACTAGGTAAAAAATGAACTTCATATCAACTAAATGTTACAACACAATTAAAGACCATATGTCGTTTCACCAAGCTAAAATGTATATATACTTATATATATATATATAAGAAAAAGTCTAAGAAAAAGTGACACCAAATAATGTTCTATTATATCAAAGGATACGTCGTCACCCAGGAACAACAAATAGACAAAACATATATCATCACACATATAAAATTAGGGTTTGAGGATTAGATAGGGGGGGAGAAGGGGAAACCATTGGTATTCAAACAAAAGATACAGACGCTCAGACAAAGACAAGACATTTATTTAAGTAAACATAGTAAAAAAATCTAAGATGCATAAGTTATAGCATACTATAAACAGACTAAATGAAGTAGATCTTCCTATTAGAAATCAAGGTAAGTAAAACGACACTTGCCGTGATAAAGTAAGAAAGAATACCGACTCATTGTCAGGTACACACATATGTATACGCACACACATATAGGGTAGAAGAAATAGGTACGTAGACAACTACCTGTGAATCCAACGAAGGTGCAGAACCGATGACACTTATCGTGACGATACTGGTAACCCCACGTACATAGCAAAGTTTAATCTCCAAAAACAGAAAAGACCTAGGTACGGGTCTTCCCCCTAACGACCTAGTGTACCGTTGTGATAAAAATCGAAAAAAATCCCTTAAAGGTATGACAAGAGGTATCACCAATATGGTTAAATGTAAAGGTGGTTGTCACATCCTCCCAAGGAAAAAGAGGTGCTAGAGAGGTCGTAAATAATAAACATCTGAAAAACCACTACAGATAAGACTAACCGTACTCCACTATGGAGTGACATCAAAACAAAACACAAAAAGATTATTAATCGTTTCAACTCGTATGCTAGGTAAAAATTTTGTGATTGAACGGAGAAGGGTAGAGGGAGACAGACCTTTTTAATGAATTAAGGATAATCCAGACCAGGTCCAGACCCTTCTGGATTTATGACCGGGACTCGTGTGGTGTGATCCCGTCTCCCCACTCCGGTACCGTCCCTCTCTTCGACCTCACACGGGACGGGGTAGGTCTGAATTAGTACGATCTATCACTCCACCCAGTCCCACTACCGTCTCGTCTCGAGATTCTCGTCTTCTCTCGGACCCCGACTGCCCTGTCACAGTGATCCGAGACGGGGTTCCGAACCCCAGTCCCGAGTCTCTCTTAAGAGAAACGGACACGAGGGAGTCACCGGAGGTTCAGAGTCTTCTAAGGTCTCCTCGACGTCTGGGAACACCAGGGTTCTGGACCTCGTTCTTTAGGGTTCTACTCCTACGTCTCTTCTCTCTCGCTCCTTTGTGTCTTCCTACTCTCCATTGTTTCCCTTCTCCCCGCTCTTCTCCGAACCTTACCTATGTCCCCCCTTTCCTCTCTTCGTTCTCCGTCCTCTCCCGGTTTCTCGACCCCACCCCCGTCCCCTTTCTCTCCTCACTGCCCTTTCCCCGTTTGCCCATTTACCCTATCTCCCCTGTCTCCTAACTCCCTGTCTCCTCATAGACGGTTTACGATCGTCTGTAGACGGGACTTCGACGTATCAGGTCCGACCTTCCAGGATTACACTCGCGCGCACACAAGCACACACACACACACACACACGCACACATGTACACGGACACACACCAGGTCAGCCGAGACAAAGAGACGCACACAGACACGAAGACTTACACATAGAGTCCGGGTATAGATACTGACACCAGTTCCTAGTGCCCCGTGCAGGGATTACTAAAAAAAGGAACTGAGACACACACACACAACCTCCTCCGTCCCCCAACCACATCGACATACCCCCGCCCCTTACATGGGTCCCAAAGACATCCGAGGCAGAGAGTGGGACCGACTCACCGGACTTACCCTCATGAATCAGAGGAGGGCCTGTCTGTCATGGACCAGGAGGAGAAACGACCTAGACCCCACTATTACAGGGGGTGTGATCCCGTGTATTTTGTGTAAGAGCCTACTCTTTCAGACTCTTAAGGACCTCGACAAAAACGGAGTCAGAGGACCCTACATTTTTCTCAGTCCTTGAGGACCAGTGGGAACCGAGTGGGGGAACGGGGAGAGAGCAAGAAGAGAGACACTGAGAGTTGCAGAGAGAGGTGGCAAGACGATAGGGCGCAAGAGAACGACAGAACGGGTGGTTACAGAAAGGGGAGAGAAAGACAAAAATAAAGGTAGGATAACGGTCTCGGGGTTGGGTCGGGGGAGGTGCCGGTGAGGGTCCGCCGCCGGAGGGAGAGGCGCGAGGGGTCCAGAGGGTCAGGCAACAAGATAGAACTTAGCACGACCGGATTCTAGCGAAGGGGGTCGTAGACCGGGATAACCCCCACCTAGACGCGCGCTGAAGCCCAGGTCCTTGACTAGGGGGCGGGAGGGGAGAGGTGGGGGTCTCCGTCTCTTCATGCGATCGTCACGGAAACTTTGGCAAATAAAAAGCACGACGCTCCCGCCCCACCCCACCCCACCCCCCGCGCGGAGTCATCTGCGGCCCGACCCGCCCGAGGCGCCCGAGGCCGCGGCGGCGGTCGACGTGGTCGGCGTCGTTGTTCCGGGGCGAGCCGGGCAGGTCGTCCCAGCGCAACGAGGCCAGCGACCGCGCCTGCGCCGCCCCCTTCGGCTATGGAAGGGCCGTGAGCCCGAGCCAGTGCGTCGAGAGACGCCCCTCGTGCCCGATTCGCGCGACGCCCACGCGCGCAGAGCCCTGGTCCGGGGCGAGGGGTGGAGGAGGTCTGAGCCTGGGTCTAGTTGGGCCGGGGGCGGGGGCGGGGGCCGGGTCTCGGAGGGCCGAAGCCGGGGCGGGGACGGGGGGAGGAACGGGGAGGGGGCCGGGGGCCGGGGACTGAGGCGGGGCGAGGGGGCGGGGGCCGGGGGCGGGGCCCGGGGGACGGGAGAAGGGTCTCGGCGGCCCGAGGCCGGGGCAGGGGCGGGGTGGCGGCCCCGGCGCGTGGCAGCAATGTCGTCTACGGCCGCCGCCGCGTCGCCGGGGGCGAGGGCGTCCCGAAGACCGGCCTGACCGTCCCGCTGCCGTCCATCAAGAGGAGAACCGTCGCGTCGCGGAGCCGGCACGGGTGCTTCGTCGGGTCGAGCAGGGGCGTCGTCTACGACCCGGGCTTCGTCGCCGGAAACGGGGGCCCCGGCGTCCCCTCTGTGACCGCCCTCCCGCCCCTACTCGGCCCCGGCCCTCCCCTGGCCGGCCCCTCCCTCTGGGACAACCCACCCCCCGACTCGGCCCGCCCGCTCCCGCCGGACTCCTCGCGCCCTCTACCGCCCAGAGGGGCCGAGAGAAACCCGGGTCTTAACCAGCTTCCTCCCGTCAGTTTTCGAGGAGGCGAGGGAGCTAAGGGTCCGATCCACCCCGGCCATGCGCCAGTCGCGCCCTTTCCCCCGCCGCCCCCGCTGGGACACCGTCCCCCGGACGGTCGGGGGTCGCGGTGCCCTGCTCCCGCCCCGCGAGTGGCACGCGTGCAGCTCCAGGTCGTGGCGCGCGAACGGCGGGTCCCCCGTCAAGACTTACATCGTCCGCCTCCAGTTGCGGTCCTCCGGCTCGTCCGTCGTCCGCTCCGACCTTGGACGGTACCACGTCTGCGCGACCCGAGGCCCGGCCCCTGACGCCGGCAGAGAGCCCAGACCGGAAAATTCGGGCCGCCGGCGCACCCGCCTTGCCACAGATTCTCCCGTCGGCGTACTGACCAGTGACGCGCGGCGACGCCCAGTCCGGGACGCGGGGGCCGCGCGGGGGAGTAAACGTCCCCGACACGGCCCAGTTCCAATACAGACGATTACCGATTACAATGCCCTCTACTATCGCTCACGGCGATCCCCTTCGTTCGTCGAGACCCGTCCCTCGGACACGCCACCGGACCCAGGATCCCACCCTGTCCCTCATACCCCCGACGCCGGGTTGGCTCCTGAGAGAGTAAGGAAACCCCACTCCCCAGTCCTACTTGTGAGCCCGGGAGGTCCGCTCTTCTCTAACCAAGTCCTGAGGCGGTAGACGGGAGAACCGGTTGGTGTGTGTGGGGGATCTGGGGAGACGTTCGTTCAAGAGAAGGACTTTAGACTAAAGGACCTTGGGGTCGGGGTGAGGGATGTGGTTGTAGGTAATTGGACCTCCTCCGAGAACCTATACTTTTCTAAAATAAAAGAGAGAAGATTCACTTTAAGTCGGAAAGGAAGTTGATATTCCATCCGTTGTTTGGTGTCACCTTAAACGTTATGGACACTGAAGCAGTGTTTGACTTTACCGACTATAGGAGGATGACGTAATGTTGTCGATGACGTTTACAGAGATTTGTAGTCCGAGTGATAGTGACACTTTAATACCTAATAACCTGGTAGGACGGTGATCTAGAACAATCGATTTATTTCGTCGTGTAAACACTGACATAGAGTTTGTAAAACTATAAAACTATGGACTAGTATTTATATCGACCAAGGAAAAGATTAAAGTACAGAAAACAAACTAAAAAAACGTAAAAATTACATGTCATAGAATTTTACTTTTATTAATTTTCTTTCTCTCTGATGGAGTCACCTCACAACCAGTCACAACGGTACTTGTCCCTCCAAGTCGTACCTAGGAGGAAGTTCTTCCGTGAACGGTGGTCGAAGACCCTCTCACCAGTCGTCTATCGGAAACCGACTGTCGGGTAGGTTCCGGACGGAGTCGATGTCTGTCGACGGAGTAGGTTCCAGCACCAGTGTGGTAAGAGGCCGCCGGGTATAAGTTACTGACCAGGTAAAACCGGGTTACGACCAGTTGAGACTTCCTGATAAAGTCGAATCCTGTAGGAACACCCCAGTTGACTCCGGACGTACCTTCAAAAGAGAGACAGATCGAGACAAAGGTCGGGCAGGGAGAGTGTCCACACCCAGGGTTCCTGGGAACCATTATTCGTACATACAATCAACGAGTCAGTACAGGCTGAAAAACTCTGGGGTACCTGACATCGGGTGGTCCGAGGAGACCGATACCTTAAAAGGTCCGTTCTTATGACATCGTCCAACGGTAAAGGAAGAGGTCCCCATTATTGGTAGAACGTACAATCTGAAGTAAAGTGAGACGAGAGACCCCTGAAGTTACACGTTCTCCTTTTCTACTCTAGTAACCGTGAGCACCTTCTCTCCGTCGGAGGAGACGTGGGAACGACTGGGAGAATCTCCTCCCACGATTCCGACGGTTCGACTCGTCCAGTTCGACCGGACCTGATAGTCAGTCGTCGACTAGAACAAAGAGTGTGTTTAGTCAAGTAACCGTACCGACCAGATCTTCCGGTTCCCGAGCTGGGACCTCCGTCGGGGTCTTTCAGGAGGGCGGACGGGACACCCCTACAACTGGAGTGGGTTCAATTGTTTACGTGTCTCTAATGAAGCCGGAGTACCGGGGGTCTCCCGACCGCAAGGAAACAGACGAGTTGTTGACAGTAGACTTCTACGTGGTCCAGGGTCCTGTCTACGAACCTTTATGGTCACTTGGTTTGTCTGTTTTTAGGGTCGGGAGTCCCCGAATATAGGATCGCCTTCTCCTCTCCGTTATTCGTATAAAGTCATCCAATCCCCACCATTCATTCACGACACCTCCTTTCGGCCTCCGTTTAGTGTCAAAAGGACTTCAGAAGTCGGATCCGGACAAACACTTCCACTGTAGAACTGTAAACTTCCTCCGCTTTTTCTTCGGTGCACCTATAGACTCCCACCGGACCAAAAGATAGCGATTCAGGGTTTACTGACGTTTAAATCATCGAATTTTGTCATAGGTGAATAATAGGGTGTCAAAGACACCCAAACCCGTGACGAGTCGACCCGGAAGACCCAGTGTCCCGATGACAGTTCCACAGTCGGTCCGACGTAAGGGAAGACCTCAGACCCTATAACAACTGTATTACGTTGCGAATATCGACATCTTGAGTACACTAAACGTAGAAGTTCCGGTCGTTGTCTTTCTTCCAGAAACCACGAAGTTCAGAGATTCACGTTCGTTGGAAGAAAAATTTCCAGAGTGGACTATTTCGGTCGGCGTCATAGTGGAAACTTGAGTTTTAGTTTCACTAATTAAACCTATTAATGGTTTAATAGGTTTGATAGCGTGTTAACGTGAGTAGAGTGTACGATCATTTCATTACGAGTTTTAAGAGGTTCGGTACGAAGTCGTTATGCACTTGGCACTTGAAGGTCTACAAGTTCGACCAAAATCTTTTCCGTCTCCTTGGTCTCTAGTTTAACGGTTGTGGCCAACTTATTATCTTTTTCGTTCTCTCAAGGTCTTTTTGTAGATAAAGACGAAATAACTGATACGGTTTCGGAAACTGACACACCTAGTGTTATTTGATACCTTTAAAGACTCTCTCTACCCTTATGGTCTGGTGGATTGGACGGAGAACTCTTTAGACATACGTCCAGTCCTTCGTTGTCAATCTTGACCTGTACCTTGTTGTCTGACCAAGGTTTATCCTTTTCCTCATGTAGTTCCGACATATAACAGTGGGACAAATAAATTGAAGATACGTCTCATGTAGTACTCTTTGCGACCTGACCTTCTTTGTGTTCGACGTTAGTTCTAACGGCCCTCTTTATAGTTATTGGAGTCTATACGTCTACTGTGGTGGGAATACCGTCTTTCACTTCTCCTTGATTTTTCGGAGAACTACTTTCACTTTCTCCTCTCACTTTTGTAACCGAATTTCGAGTTGTAAGTCTTGTGCTTCTAGTACCGTAGGTCAGGGTAGTGAAGTACCCTTTATCCACCCCTTTGNTACGTCTACTGTGGTGGGAATACCGTCTTTCACTTCTCCTTGATTTTTCGGAGAACTACTTTCACTTTCTCCTCTCACTTTTACAACCGAATTTCGAGTTGTAAGTCTTGTGCTTCTAGTACCGTAGGTCAGGGTAGTGAAGTACCCTTTATCCACCCCTTTGGTACCTTTGTCACAGTCTGAAATAAAAACCCCCGAGGGTTTAGTGACGTCTACCACTGACGTCGGTACTTTAATTTTCTGTGAATGAGGAACCTTCTTTTCAATACTGGTTGGATCTATCGTACAACTTTTCGTCTCTGTAATGACACGGTTGTTTCCAGGTAGATCAGTTCCGATACCAAAAAGGTCATCAGCACATACCTACACTCTCAACCTGACACTTCTTTCGACTCGTGCTTTCTTAACTACGAAAACTTGACACCACAACCTCTTCTGAGAACTCTCAGGGAACCTGACGTTCCTCTAGGTTGGTCAGGTAAGACTTCCTCTAGTCGGGGCCCTAAAGAAACCCTCCTTACTACGATTTCGACTTTGAGACCATGAAACCGGTGGAGTACGATTCTCAACTGAGTAACCTTTTCTGAAACTACGACCCTCCCTAACGCCCGTCCTCCTCTTCCCCTACTGTCTCTTACTCTACCGACCTACCGTAGTGCCTGAACTACCTACACTCAGACTCACTTGAGACCCTCAACCACTACCTGTCCTTCAGGGCCGCAGCATGAAGCTAAGTACCCTAGCGTTTCTCAGCCTGTGCTGACTCGCTGACTTGACTTGACTTGAACCTATTAACCCGGGTATTAATGTAGACGTTTTAGGAAAGTATAAATCGAATATCACATTAGTAGTCTCACTGAAGGGTCGTGAAAATGACATAAGAAGATACCCAATCTTCTTTCAATGTCCAGGATGGACGTACGTTGTCCTCCCCAAATACGTTTCCACACCTATGAACCCCGAAGGATGCACCGCGATCACCATTTCTTGGGTAGACAGTTACGTCCTCTGCACTCTCTGATCCCAAGGTAGGGACCCAGCCCTTCTAGGGGACCCCCTCCGTACCATTGGGTGAGGTCATAAGAACGGACCTCTCAGGGTTCCTGTCTCCTCGGACCACCCAATGTCAGGAACCCAGTGTTTCTCAGCCTGTACTGACTTCACTGAATCGCACGCATGTGTGTGTGTATCCGCATGGTCCCTACCCTTAGGGTCCCGGTAAAATCTTAAGAAAACAGACTGGACAGTGAAAGAAAACCTCCCTCTGAATACATCCGTCCCTTTTCTCGTTCACGTTTTCTTGACTCCACCTTACAGACTGTGCAAGTTCCTTGTCGTTCTTCCGGTCACCCTGACCTCACCTCACTGACTCAGAACTCCAGCCTTACCAGTGTACCCGGACCCAGTGTATCCTGGTTTACTTTACCCTTTGGTCTCTCCCAAGACTCTTCACCTCACTACACTTCTCCACAATACACTAGGTCGAACGTACAATGATCGTGTTTAAACCTATAGCACAACGTCTTTCTGACACCCCTTTTCCACCTTCGTCCTTTCTCCTCCGAGGACGTCGTTAGGCACGTTCCCTACTACCACCCGACCTGGTTCCACCATCCCACGTACCCCCATCTTCACTGGGTTAAGACCTACATAAATTTTCTTTCATGGTTGACTCCAAACGACTACCCAACCTATACTCACCCAATCCTTTTCTCCTCAGTTCGTCACCCTTCCTACTTCGAATCACACCTGATTGTCTACGAGTAGTGTGTGGGTTCCTCTGACTCGTCCGTAGGCCCAAAATCTTAGACCTCAAATCTTCTCTCCTGACCCGACGTCTATACATTTAAACCTTTAGTAGTCATGGTTATAAATTTCCGTGTCTGGACTCACTCTACCGAATCCCCCTCACTAAACTTGGGGTTCATTCCATCCTCTTTTGTTCTCATACTTCTGTCCTAGTGTTCCTCCTCCTTTACTAGTCTACACGTTTACGAAGGACTGAACTTTCAACTTGAAGAAATAAATTTGTTGAAGTTATTTCATATTAAATATGTCCCGAAGGAACTACCGAGTCACCATTTCTTAGGAGGAAGGTTACATCCTCTACACCCAAGTCAGGAACCCAACCCTTCTAGGGGACCTCTTCCTTTACTGTTCTGTGAGTCATGACAACGCACCTTTTACAGTACCTGTCTCCTTGGACCGACCAATGTCAGGTACCCCAGTGTTTTATCAGTCTGTGCTGAATCGTTGATTTGTTTTTGTTGTTGTATTAAATATGTTGTATTTTAAGCGGGTAACATTGTCGTCGTAAACTACTAAAAATAATGTCATTTGTCAATACGTTGGTAGCGGAGTTAGGTTAAAATCTTACGAAGGCAAGATCCTTCTTCAGGAAGTATGGACAAACGGTAGTGAGGGACAAGGATGGGAGTCGGGGTCCTTTGATGACTGTATCTAAGTTACAAAGATCTTTCAAGAATATTTAAATTGGTATATGTCATACATTAGAAAACACAGAACGAAGAAATTGAACGGTAACGCGACAACTCCGAGTAGGTTTACTGACACACACAGTCACCAAGCAAGGAGACATAATAACTCTTCATCAGGTATCTACTTGGTGTAAAACAAATGGGTAAGTAGTCAAGTGCCTGTTCTTCGTTGTCAATCTTGGTCTGTACCTTGTTATCTGACCAAGTTTTAACCCTTTCCTCATACTATGCCAACACATAACAGTGGGTCGAATAAATTGAATATACGTCTCATGTAATACACTTTACGGTCTGACCTACTTAGTGTTGACTTTAGTTCTTACGGTCCTCTTTATAGTTGTTCAAGTCTATCCGTCTACTATGGTGAACTTACCGTCTTTCACTTCTCCTTGATTTCTCTGAGAAGTCCCACTTTCTCCCCTCACTTTTTCGACCGAACTTTGAGTTATAATTTTTTTGATTTTAGTCTGAAGGGGCCACCGTGTCACCTATTTCTTAGGTAGCCGGTTACGTTCCCTGTTTCAAAGTTAGGGACCAGGTCCCTCTAAGGTGAACGGAATCAATCTTATCCTTTGTCCTCAGGTCTTACCACCACCGATTTTCTGTTCCTTCCCTTTTCGAGTGTTTTTGTCTTGTTTCCTTCCAGTTTCCTTCCAGACTCGTGGACTCACTCTTGGAGTCCACCTCGTTTGTCGTGAGGACCGATCGGGTCAAATGTGTCCCGTCCGGGTCCCCCTCCTTTCTTTTGTATATGTTTCTCCTCGGTTTCGCGGGCGCGGGAGAGAGAGAGAGAGAGAGAGAGAGAGAGAGAGAGGGGGAGAGAGAGAGCGTGCGACCGCGCGAGGGGATGAGAGAAGAGTAGAAACCCAGTGGGGAACTCCTACCTAAAAGAACGATAAAAGATTCATTTTATCTCGACATTGTGACTAAACAGATTCTCGATATTATGCCAGACAGGTTCTGGGCTCTCGACACCACGCGGCTCTCGAAATTACAGGCAGTGAGGTTTAGAAACAACACTGTTCTGTCTTGGTTCCTCGTATCTGAGCGGACTGTCGTGTCACCTAATTCTTAGGTAGACGGTTTCGTTCCCTGTTTCAAAGTCAGGGACCAGGGCCTTCTAAGGTGAACGGAACCTTGTTCATTCGGGCACGTAGGATTGATGACTTCGGGTGCACGGATCTCGGACACGAGATGTTGTTCTCTTCGCTACCGTTACTCTTCGGGCGTGTGGCGTTCCTCTGGTTAGGTCAGGTGGGATTCCCTTTAGTCAGGGCTTATATGTAACCTTCCTGACTACGACTTCGACTTTGAGGTTATGAAACCGGTGGACTACTCTTCTTGACTGAGTAACCTTTTCTGGGAGTACGACCCTTTCTAACTTCCGCCCTCCTCTTCCCCTGCTGTCTCCTACTCTACCAACCTACCGTAGTGACTGAGTTACCTGTACTCAAACTCACTTGAGGCCCTCAACCAGAACCTGTCCCTCCGGACCGCACGACGTCAGGTACCCCTCCGTTTCTCAGTCTGTGCTGACTCGTTGACTTGGATTGACTTGACTAAGAGGAGAAACTTAAAACCAGGTGTCCCTTACTTAGAGGTTAGTGAAATGGGCACCGTCACCACCCCCACCCCCCCCCCCCCCCCCTCAGATGGAGGACGGAGTCCTGTCCTAAATGTCTTCCGGGAATCTCAAAACACTCAAAAAGGTAGGTAATAGTATCACTTCTAACCTCTTTTTAACCCATTGGTAAAACTTTATGTGAGTCTCGTGACAGACATTGTTTTCGGACGGGAGTTCCCTTTGATGAAATAGTCTCGGAATAGACTGGACCCCCTTCTCATTAATCCTTAAGTTCATATGGACCTGATTGTCGGTTCAAACCTCATGTTTTACTTCCTCCCGTTTCCTTCGACATTAGGTGACACATTTCTCCTCCTACTGACTACCATGTAAAGGTCGGACCTCGGGTAGATAGAGAATGGAGTTCTACAGATAGTTTTGGTTGGTTTGTTCGTTTTTGTTTTTGTCCTTTATTGTTCACAATCGTTTCTACATCCATTTACTTGAAAAGACGTGACAACCACCCAGACATTTTACCATGTCGACGGTACCTTTGTCATACAACTTAGGAGTTCTTTAACTTTTTATTTTAAGAGTATATTAGGTCGTTAAGATGAAATCCCATATATAGGGTTTGTTAACTTTCGAACTACAACCTCTCTATAAACGTATGGGTATAGGTATAGTTGCAAAATAAGTGTTATCGGTTTTTTAACCTTCGTTGGCGACCTACTTACCCATTTGTTTTATACCATATATGTACGTTTCCTTATGGTGACATAAAGTTACGAGTCACGTTTAAAGCGAAATTTCCATCCTCCCTTAAGGGACCACCAGGTTTCCAATTTTGAGTCGTGACAATAACGGTCCCGGATCCAAACTAGGGACCAGTCCCTTGATTCTGGGGTACGGTGTCGCGCCGGGGGGAGGGGGGGTTTTTTTTCTTTCTTTCCTTTAATACTATACACTACATTTACCTATTTGAAACTTCTGTAGTACGATTCACTTATTCGGTCAGTGTTTTTCTGTTTATGATATACTCAAACATACTTAAGTGAATATACTCGATGTATCTTATCAGTTTAAATCTCTGTATTTCATCTGACTGTCAACGGTCTCCGACCTTTCTCCCCCTTTACCTCTCAACTGAAGAACCCATCTATTACAGTATCAGTAAAACCTTTTACTGGAATAAGACTTTGGTATATACACATTCACAAATCTCTACTTCTCAATACTACCGACGTTGAATGAAAGTTTACTCTCTATCTCCGTCTTGCGTTTACGTGTCTTTCGTTGACTAAATTCTGTGTCTCACTATAATCTCCTTTGTTTGACTCTCTTGTCGATGGATACCAAGACTATGGGAAGGAAGACAGTAAAGAAACATTTTTTGCATCAGTTTAAATGGTTGAAAACTTCCGGGACAGTGACAGAACCACTCCGACGGGAGACGACCGGTGTACCCGTCGACGTCTCACCTAGACTCAAAAGAGGTCGTTGACTAAGAGTCAAACTGTCATAAACCGTATATTAAGAAAACTCCTTAGTGGTATAATAAAATCAAGTACCATACTCAAACTCCAGTAAGAGATCAAAGTGATTTTTATCGTAAATTATACATAACTCGTGGTTCGGGGTTCGTGACTTGAATCGAAATGTACTTACAGAGTAAAAAAGTGTTGTTAGAATATCCATAGTCATAATGAAGATGAAATGAAAATCCTTTGACTTCTTATCTCTCTGATTCTTTACAAGGAGTTTTGTGAGTTTCATCATTCTTCCCCTCGACCCGAGTTTAGGTCCGGCTGACGTGGTCCAAGCAATGGTGATTCGATACATCGGAGAGTGCCACATAGAGATCAAAATTAAATAAGTATAGCTAAAGACCTAACTTCGTCACTCCCTCCGTTAGTACGTTTGTGAGAGTATAGAGAACCTCTAAAAAATAAAGAGATTATTTAAGTGTTTTCACAGGTCTTTCGGTGTTCCACACTGGGTTAATCGAGTTCAGTAGGGGTTTAATCAGAAGACCTCGTCAGATGAACGTTTTTAGTAGGTTTTCGTTTTGGAATTTAAAACGGTCCAGTCCTTCATTGGCTTTATAATCGTTAAACGACAATAACCGGTATATGAAAAATAAATAAAAATAACTTCGTATATTAACTAAATGTCACAATACGATCAAAATCCATATGTCGTTTCGCTAAGTCTATATATGTAGGTTTAGTCGCACACCCGAGTCGTCAACGCCGTGTATCCGAATCAACAGGACACCATACACCTTAGAAGGACCTGGTCCCTAGTTTGGAAACAAGAAACGTATACATATTATACGAGTCTGCGAGTCAGCACACGTTGAGAGACGCTGGGGTACCTGACATCGGACGGTCCGAGGAGATAGGTACCCTAAAAGGTCCGTTCTTATGACCTCAGTCAACGGCAAAGGAAGAGGTCCCCTAGAAGGGTTAGGTCCCTAGTTGGACCCAGAGGACGTAACGTCCGCCTAAGAAATAGTTGACTCGGTGGTCCCTTCCGGTTGATATTTATATATATAAACATATAAATTTATTTATATATATATATATATATTGTAATACATATAAAAACCGACACGACCCAGAAACAACGACGTGTGTCCGAAAGACCTCAATGTCGCTTACCCACAATGAGAGATCAACGTCACGTACCCAAAGAGTAACACCACCGAAGAGAACAACGTCTTGTACCCGAGATCTGTGCACCAAAAGTCATCAATGTCGTACACCCGACAACACCGTGTGTCCAAATCAACGGGGCTCCGTACACCTTAGAAGAACGTGGTCCCAGTTTGGGAACAGGGAACGTGACCAGCCACCTAAGAATTGGTGACTTGGTGGTACCTTCAGGACATAAGAAAAAGTAATATCCAAAAATGTTCTATGACTTATATCAAGGGACACGACATACCTAGAAACAGCCAATAGACGAAATATATATATCATCACACATAAAGTCTCTTCCGTTCCCGTTGGGTGAGGTCATGAGAACGGACCTTTTAGGGTACCTACCTCCTCGGACCACCCAACGTCAGGTACCCCAGAGTTTCTCAGCCTGTGCTGACTTCCCACACACACATAAACGAATAGGGTATGAGAGTTAAATAAGGAAGGGGCTAGAAAGAGGTAACCATTAGTATTCTAACGAAAGATACAGCCCCAGACAAAACATTTATTCAAGTAAACATAGTAAAAAAAACTAAGGTGTACATTAATTATAAACAGAAACAGACTGAATGAAGTGAATCCTACTATTATAGATCCAGGTAGACATAAAGACGTTTAACGTAATAAAGTAAGAAAAAAAACACCGACTCATTATCAGGTAATATATATTACGTTATAGATATAACCTTCGGTATATATCTATAATAATATATATATTACCTCCGGTATATATATACTGTAGGGACCGAGTCAGATATTTCTCAGACGGGTGTTACACTCTCTGGGTCCAAGCTAGGGACCCAGTCCTTCTAGGGGACCTCTTCCTTTACCGTTGGGTGAGGTCATAAGAACGGACCTTATAAGGTACCTACCTCCTCGGACCGTTCGGTGTCAGGTACTCCAGTGTTTCTTAACCTGTGTTGACTCGGTGATTGTGTGTGTCTGTGATATATATATATATATAGAGAAGAAATAGGTAAGTAGACAGCTACCTGTGAATCCAACGAGTACAGAACCGCTAACATTTATCACGACACTTGTAACCCCACACACATTGAAAAGATTAATCTCAAAAGGAGAGAAGACCTATATACGGGTCCTCACTCTAGTATACCGCTGAGACAAAAATCATAAAAAAAAACTTCCTTTGAGGTATGACAAGAGGTATCACCGACGTGATTGAATGTAAGGGTGGTTGTCACATCCCCACCTCCCCAAAGGAAAAGAGGTGTGAGAGAGGTTGTAAATAATAAACATCTAAAAAAATTACACTCCCTTATTACTAAATAACTTCCGAATGATACTCGGTTCACTGAATAAACATCTGGAAAACTACTACCGACAAGACTAGTCATACTTCACTAGGGAGTAGTATTAAAACTAACGTAAAGAGATCCTTAATCACCGAGTCACGATTTCTTAGGTGGACGGTTACGTCCTCTGAACCCAAGCTAGGGACCCAACCATTCTAGGGGACCTCTTCCTTTACCGTTGGGAGAAGTCATAAGAACGAACCCTTTAGGGTACCGGTCTCCTCGGACCACCCGATGTGAATTACCCTAGTGTTTCTTAGTCTGTAATGAATCGCTGTCTCGTGCGTGCGTGGTCAATGAGCAGGTATCGAAAGTCCAGGTGTCCTCCGACCTCCGGACGTGCATAAAGGGTCGAAAGGAACTGTCGACCGAAGGTAATACCGTTATTGTGCCCTCAGTGACTGTTCTAGATTCCTGTCTCTTTCCCGTTTACGTGTAAAGAGGAGGCGAAGACCGTGAGACCCGTCGACGTCGTCGTCACCTCCACCGGTTCACACCGAGGACGTAAGGAAGGACGTGTCCTGACGTCAAGGTCGTCGTCGTGGTCGAGTCGTACGAACACGTCCGAGCCGAGACCGTAACTATCCGTTTCCACGTCATCGGTTCCAACTGCAAATGTGGAGTCTGTATTTCGGGGTGAGTCTGGTAGAAGAGGAGGTCATCGGTCTTAAATTTTTATCTTTTCTTCTCGTACTTATACTGTAAAGGGAGTCACTCCCCTTTTACGGTTTCTTGTCACCTTCCAATGACTCACAGTCACTACGTGTCAGTGACGTCTCATGACGACTCCCGCCTCTAATACGTCGGGACGGGAAGGAGTACAGGGAATCAA
Source organism: Capra ibex (assembly GCA_006410555.1). Taxonomy (NCBI): domain Eukaryota; kingdom Metazoa; phylum Chordata; class Mammalia; order Artiodactyla; family Bovidae; genus Capra; species Capra ibex. Next base: position 860,710 of record SJYO01011531.1, read on the forward strand.
CCCGGGACACCGTCCTACGACAAGGAGGAATGTCCAAGAAGTAGAGTTCCGGAACATTTGACGTGAAGCTTAAATAGGACTGTTACGACAAAAAATTATACCTACAAGTGTAAATATCGAATATACGTGAATGGACGTGACTCCTTTGTCAGTAGTTTCGTGGGGAGTTCTCTTTACGGACGAACAGAGTTCTAAACCCTAACGTTTATAGGGAAAGCTAAAGGATAAACCTAAAGTCGTTAGTCGATCCGAACCTAGGATCCATAGGTAAAGTGAAGTCATAAACAACCCCTTTATTAGTATCCCAATTCAAGTCCCCCTTGAAAGGGTTTCTAAAGACCCTTATGACTATCACCTGTGTCTCTTTTAGAACACATAAGACCTTTTTGTACCCCCTTACCGCAATCCGAATGAGTCCGGATCCACCAGAGGAGCTACCTTGTCATATTCCTCCGTAGACCGTGGGTGAGTACACCGTTCAAGTAAGAAAAAGACAGGTGAACCTAATGACGGTCGTTATATCATCATCCTATGGTGGGACCGTCGCCACATAGTGGAGCTGGTCCCTAACTCGGGTCCGGTGTCGTTTCAAGATTGGTGGTCTGACGGACCCCTTTTTGCCGGGTGAGTCGTTTCGAGACCCCCAGTCGTATGGGGAGGGTTCAGTTTGTGTCCAAGATGAGCAAGGGATGGGAGAGATGTGACGTAACATCTGGAGAAGTTTAGAACCACTTTCGTAAATGTAAACCCATAACACGAAGTCTACGCAAATAACCCATCGGGAGCTTAGATGATGAGTGTTCACCCCGGCGTTTGTTCTCCAAGAGATACACTATGTTCAAGTGTAACAGACTCCGTGCATGTTTGACTTAGGTGTTGAACTCCAGTTCTTAGCCTCTGGTACCAATGGATAGTCCTAAGATGACCGCTAATCCGTAAAAGCACCCTGTGTATATAGACGTTGCACCTGACCCACACTACACTGTCGAATGGGCACGTGGATCGACGATGACGATTCAACGAAGTCAGCACGGACTGAGACGCGTCGGGCTCTGCCGTCGGGTGGTCCGAGGGGGCAGGGACCCTAAGAGGTCCGTTCTTGTGACCTCACCCAACGGTAAAGGAAGAGGCTGATTTGACGGACAAACATGGATTTGGTTACTCTACCGACACCCACCTCTTCTTTTACAAGTTCCAACCAAATGTCCATCGAAACGTACTGTACGACTGTAGTCGTCACTTATTATTCCTTAATGTCGGGATATGCGTCCTGTGATCATTTCCTTTTTACCGGACTTCAGTCTAAGTTCTTCCATACTGTGAGAGGACATGGACTTCTGTCTACCGAACAGACCCAGGACTATCTCCTGGTCCCGAACAGGTTTTACTTTGACTTGAAGGGGGTTGTCCGAGTTACAGGGTACACTTTCATATGGTTTCCAAAGGAATTTCAAGTTCCGACACCCGTGTTAGAACCAGGTGCTGCACACGGGTAGTCGGGAGTGGGATCTTTAACGTGACTCGTGGACTTTAGGTCCCGGGGTGGTACGACACGGACCCGAGTCACGGGCCCTTCTCTTCTCGATAACTAGTCGGACTCCCTCCGGTAACGGGAGTTGCCACGTCACGGGACTACCCCTTGACTCAGGATCCAGGAGACGGATATGGAGATAATCGACGAAAGGATGGACTTGCACTCACTAATGGGTGAAAGGGAGTTTCCAAGAGTCCGGGATAAATGTTGCACCCTCAATTTCTTTCTAACAAAAAAGGGAGACCACCATAAATCACTTACCACCGTTTCCCTGTCTTCGAAACCAAGTCTCCTCATAAAGAGAAGGAGTAGGACCTACAAGAAACTCCCGGACGTAGACTCATTCCCGGCACCTGGATGTACGGGTGAATAAGTCGGAACACTTGAAATTAGTGTTCATAAGCAAACGAGGTTCATGAACTGTTTACCCCAGAACAACAGAAGAGAACCCGTGTGGTGAGGGACCGGTCGTGTTAAGTCGCAGTTCGTCCTCGTCCAGAAGCCAGTCACCAACGAAACAAAGTCAATGGCTCACTACGGACTGACCTCGGACTTTCGGGCATATTCCCCAGTCGTTTGAAGACATCAGTATCTTCTGGGGGGTCCACGGGTCACCCATTCTGAGGTTCGAAGGTGACGTCCGCCGTACCGAAGTTAGGGACCATCCCCTTCGAGCTGTATGTCCTTTTTTTTTTAGTATATTACCCCACCTTCCCTCCATTTAATCCTCGAACCATAATTTTACATGTGTGATGATATGTATTTTATCTATTGTTCCTCGGTGCCATATCATGTCCCTTGATATAAGTAATACAACATTATTGGATACCATCTTTCCTTGGATTTTCCACACACACACACACACACACACACATATATATATATTGACGTAGTGAAACGACATGTGGACTTTGATTGTCTATTTAGTTACTATAAAGTTAATTTTTTAGTATTGTTGTAAAATCTGAAACGTTCAGTATTCCAGAGACAACGTGGATAAGTAAAGACGGTAACATCATACTTTCGTCAGTTACTTGTCCACACCGACACAAGGTTATGTGAGAGAAGTAATGTCGTCCGCCCTAGAAACCAACACCTCATGTGAAAGGTCAACGTCGTACACTGGAGATCTTACGTCCCCGAATTCATCAGGGTCGCGCCCCCGAGTCAACGGGACTCGTACACCCTAGAATCAAGGAGTTGGTCCCTAACTTGAACGTAGGAGACGTAACCTTCCGTCTGAGAATTGGTGGTCCCTTCAGAGACACAAAGTTATATAAAATAGACGTTTTTCTTCGTTATCCGGTCTAAAACAGGTTCCAGACGTTATACGGTTGGTGACTAGGACTCCTATGAGTCCTCTGTTGGACCGACAACTCCCCTGATTCGAAGAGACACTCTGTCTTCGAAGAGTCCAGACCACGAAATGACTCTCAACGTGTACCCACGTCTTATGTCACGACGCACACACCTCGAAGACTGGTTCGCCGTCCTCGACTCCGGGGTCTCACTTCGAACGTGACCCTGTCCGTCTTGGAAAAGGAAGTTGTCTTTGTGGTTGACGAAATAAAGTCTAGTCCGGATTGGGGAAATGAAGGTACCAGGGACCCATCCATGACAGGAGTGACCCCGGAGTCCTCGGGAACACGACACCGAACTGGTGGTCGGGGAGAGACCACTACCGGGTTAACATCGAGAAGCCCCTCAGGTCTCGAAGAAGGTGGGCGCGGAGGTCTAAGAGAGCCCACTACTTCAGAAAACGTAGGAGGATAACCTTTTCTACTTTCACTTTCTCTTCTCACTTATTCGACAGAATTTTGAGTTGTAAGTCTTTGCTACTAGTACCGTAGGCCAGGGTAGTGAAGTACCGTTTATCTACCCCTTTGTCACTGTCTGAAATAATAAAACCCGAGGTTTTAGTGACGTCTACCACCGACGTCGGTACTTTAATTTTCTGTGAACGAGGAACCTTCTTTTCAATACTGGTTGGATTTGTCGTATAATTTTTCGTCTCTGTAATGAAACGGTCGTTTCCAGACAGGTCAGTTTCGATACCAAAAAGATCATCAGTATATACCTACACTCTCAACCTGATATTTCTTTCGACTCGAGGTTTCTTAACTACGAAGACTTGACACCGTAACCTCTTCTGAGAAGTCTCAGGGAACCTGTCGTTCCTCTCGGTTGGTCAGGTAGGATTTCCTTTAGTCAGGAATTATAAGTAACCTTCCTCACTACGACTTCGACTTTGAGGTTATGACACCGGTGGACTACGTTTCTTGACTGAGGATACTTTTCTGGGACTACGACCCTTTTTAGCTTCTGTCCTCCTGCTGTCTCCTACTCTACCAACCTACCGTAGTGACTGAGATACCTATACTTAAACTCATTCGAGGTCCTCAATCACTACCTGTCCCTTCGAACCGCATGACGTCAGGTATCCCAACGTTTCTCAACCTGTGCTGACTCGCTGACTTGACTTAACCTTTTCTCTTTAAGTCGACTTACCCTCGGGGGTCTTGTTCGGACGGCCGAAAATCGGGTGACTCCCTCCCCGAGGTCGTGAGGGCGCCCTTTCTACAGACCTCGGATCCAGAAGAGACTTGCGGGGCGACTAGAAGGTCACCTCCTTGCAATCCGTCTAAACAGTGGAACAAAATTCTGTTAGTAAGGGACTTGTGAATCCGGTTTTGGGTCCGTGTGGTCGACACTGTGAAGAGACCCGTCTTAGTCAGAGAGTCTCAACAGATCCATAGAGTCAGAGAGAGTTTAGCAGGAAGAGGGAGATAGTTCGGAGTAGGTAAGAGAGACCTAGTGACGATCAACCGGAGCGACGAAAATTCAGAGTGTGGACGATAGAGTGCGGTTTTGCAAATTCGAAGCCACTGAAAGAGTGGAAGTCCTGTTTCATATTTGAGGATCCCTTTGCGCCTCCGGCAGAGTGTCTGTAGCAGATCGGTGCACTTATGACGTCACGGTTGAACTGTCCGCGAGAGCGACGTGCGGAGGAGAGGGTTTGGGAGTGGACGCTCGGGGGAGAGTTCTGAGTTCCGATGAGAGAACGGAGACGTGTGTCAACGTAGAGGGCGGGGGCGAGTGGCGCGCGACCAGATCGTCGGGGTGGGAGACCTCTGCGCCGGGTGGACGTCGACGTCGTGAAGGGCGAAGAACTCGACCCGGGTCCGGAGGCGGAGAGCCCGAAGGGCTCGGCGGAGGAGGCGAACGGCGGCGAGGACGAGGGCGCGGAGGACGGCGTCGGACCGGTAGGACCCTCCCCGCTCTCCGGGTCTGACTCCCACCGACCTACAGAGCCCCAGCCAGTCCGCCGGGGCGGGGCGGAGGACGGGGTGAGTGGCGTCGAGTACGTCGGCGACCAAGAGACGGAACAAGGTCCGGTAGTCGAGCGCCACGAGTCGCCGTAGGACGTCGCGGAACGCGAGACGGTCCTGTGGCCGAGCCCGGAGTACGTGGAAGGACGCATGGAGCCAGTGCTTGAGGAAAGACCTGCCTTTTCGCGGGTCCCAGCCGTGTCAAAAGTTGACGGGCGGGATTGTGTGTGCGGTCTCCCGCGGCGGAGGGGTAGGTAGTGTGTATGGACTCCCGCGCGTGGCAGACCGCCATGACGGCCATTGCGAGGCAGTCGTGCTTATTAAGGCGTCCTAGGTGCCGCCCGCCCCAGCGGTGCGCGGGCTAGAACCTGAACCGGCCGCCTAGCACCGCCCAAAAAGCCGGCGCGCGCTCGTCGTCTTTGACCCGTCCCCCCGCCGGGTTCCCGGCGCGCGGGTCCCACGAGTCGCGCGCCTCGTACCGCTCTGCCGGGGCGGAGGCCATGAGGCGTCCCGTAGTACCCCGGGCCTTCAACGACGCCCCGTGGTGCCCTGCACATCAGGCGCCCGAGGCAGGGGTGGGACACCTCGGACGTCAAAACGAAGGCGGGGGCCGGGCCTTAGACCGATAACAGGAGGCGACCCCGGGCGCACAGGCGGTGAGCGTAGCGAGGTCAAGGGTACGTCCCTCATCCCTACTCCCTCTCTCCTCTGTTTCTCTCTCTTCACAGTCGTCCCCACTCTCCTTCTCCTCTTTTTTCTCTTGAGCTACGTTCTTGAAATCCTCAGAGTGTGGAAATAACCTCCCGCCATCCCGGACCGAGAGCCCCGGGTCAGACGTCTTCCGCCGCCAGTAAGGTCACCTGCAAGACCAGTGGACTGGCGGCTTGACACCGAAATGGGTGGTGGAGAAGAGGCGGGGAGGACAAAGATAACGGAGAGAGAAAGGGGAAGGTCGAATCGAAGAGACGCGTCCTAGCCGGTTGGCGAACAAAACGCTAAGAGTGCAGGACAGCAACGGGGAACGGAGAATCTCCTAAGTCGCACGCCCAAAAGATCGAGTAACTCGCATGCCTAAGAAATGGTTGACTCGATAGTCCCTTCGGGTTGTCGTCCCTATGCCCCGTAGAGTAATATTTAACAACGACAGTATAGTAGTATTTGACAATCATAGATATTTAACAGCTCTTAAGGCCTCATAGTCTATTGCCGCGGGTGTCGATCGACATGGTCCTCCGTAGAGTCACCACATAGTAGGGGGCTGGTGGAGTCAAGAATCGACCGGGACATCACCGGTTCCCACCCCCGGAAGGTGAAATGAATTGTCGTCACAGACGTGGTCCACGACGAAGGGTGCCTCCTTGGTGGCCCAGTACCAGGACGAGAAGGTCCCGTGTGACAGGAGTCCGGTTCGGTCTCGTAGTGAACCCTCCCATACCCGTTAAACCGGACCCGAAACTCGACGTCAAGGGTCTTGGAAAAGAATGTTCCCTTGACTCCGACATCGGACGGAAGGGGGTGGGGGTGGGTTTCGAACTCCATCCCCCTTCTTGGGGTTGGTCGTGGAAGAAGAAAGGTGAATCCGACCCCTCTAAGACGTGGATGGACCCCCGGATCCTCCTACGACTCCCAGGACCCCATTCGACCTCCGAGCAAAAGGAGGTCCCATAGTCGACACCCTGGTTACGACTCGGAAACTCCCAGGTCCCACCCACCAGTCGTCGTCGTCGTCGTCGTCTTCGTCCTCCGGATCGGGTTTCGACCGGTATCGTCTCGACGAGGGTATCTGTCACCTGTCGTGAGCTCAGCCTGTGAGGGTCTGTTTGGGGGAAGGAGAAGGAGGTCCTAGGGGAACCTGTTGCACGTGAAGATCCCGTCTAAATAACAGCTGATTACAAGAGGAGAGTAGGACAATAACGAAGAATAGGGTCCTGATGTCCCCAGACCTGAGACTCCCGAGGAGTGTTGTTCGGTGGAGGGAGGGTCTCGGGGACTCCGTGTCTCCGAGGGTTGAAACGGTCGACTCCCGGGAGGGGTCATGCCGTCCGGATGGAAAAGAAAGGAGTCCCTAGGATCTTTACTCTAATCTCTCCCACATCCCCTCTACAGGTTCTCTGTCCGTCGTCACACCTCCGTGAACCCGAGGGGTGGGGGGGTACGACCCTCTGGGAAAAGGAATACTCAACGAGAGAGAGGGAAGGGCACCGTCAACCCCTACACTTTACCCACACACCTATGTCCCGGTTCCCGAAGATGGGAAACAGGGACGGTACGGTCCCCGTCACCCGTGTCCGTAGCACAACGACCGTTCTCTACTTCCTTTCCCCCGAAAAGACCCGTGCCCGGCCCCATCTCCCCGAACCCTTCCCCTTCTCCTCGTCGTACGGTACGTGGATCTTCTCTCGACGTAGACCTGTTCGGAGTCGGACCTCCTCCCACCGAGAAGTGAGTGACCCCCTCCCGACACCCGGTTCACCGAAGAACGTCCACCGAGAAGGTCCGTCGTCGTCTTGGATCGGTCCGTCGGGACTCTAAATAACTCGTCCACCAAGGTGGGGGACGAGACTCGGGTGTCCGAGGTTACTGTAGAACCACCCCCTGTCGAACGGTGGTTAGGAGAAAGGAAGGATCGACGACCGGGGCCCCAGGATCGAAGGAAAGGATCGACGACCAGGGCCCCAGTAGTCTACGGAGGAGGAGGGTAGAAGGGTCCTTAGACTTTAGTAACCTGAGGAAGAAGTCGGACCGAACACGGGCACTCCAGAGACAGGTGAAGGGACCGACGAAAGAGTTCGAGGAAGGGAATCTAGATCTCTGGAAAGTGTCGGGAGAGACTGTGTGGTTTCCACTGGGACTCTCTCCGTTGAGGACCCCAGAGGGCCTTAGGGTGGATCGAGTCCCGAAAGGGACCATCTTTCCAACCCCCGGTTTCTCCCTCCCCGGGTCGTCGAACAATTATTCAGACCCCTCTAGATACTGGTGGGAAGGACTCCCGAACAAACGAGTGGACATTTTACCCAACCCACCCTACCAGGAGGAGTGTGGACCTGTGGTCCCGGCCCAGTGAGGTCACTTTCCTCGAAACCTACCCCGTATCGGTAGGGTGTCTACCGGAGAGGAGGTTCGTCCGGGGGCTGTCCCCCGGGTCAATTTCCCCGTTACGCCGGAAACACCCAGATAGACGTCCACCATCCTTATTAAGACGGAGAGAGTAGGACACGAGTTGGGTCCTGGTAAAGTACCTTAACCCGTGTCGACGGGACCTTACGATCTTTGTCCGAAGGCGGAATCAGACGCAGTCGAGTCGAAAGACGGCGGTCGGTGGTCGGAGACTCCCCATCTCCGGTCAAATACCCCAATTATCGGAGAGAAAGAAACCTGTCGTTAAACTTGTCGTTCACGTTCCCATCCTAGTCCGACCCGTAAGTGTCACCGGTCAGTAGTCCTCTCGTCCACGTAATTTAGAACACCGTTTCTCCCCCTCTACTGTAGTACTCATGGATCTGAAGACGACGGGTCCGTCCTCCCGTGCCCATTTAAAGACTTGACTAAGTAAATGGTCTTTACTCATAAACCTGACATATTATTCAATTTAACAAATCCTTTGTCTAAAAAAAAGGGAAATACATAACCAATTGGTTCTTTGAAAATCCTATTGTAAACGAAACAAGTCAAGTCAGCGAGTCAGGACAGACTGAGACACTGGGGTACTCCGAAGGGACAAGTGGTTGAGGGTCTCGGACGAGTTTGAGTACAGGCAACTCAACCACTACGGTAGGTTGGTAGAGTAAGAGACAACAGGGGAAGAGGAGGGCGGAAGTTAGAAAGGGTCGTAGTCCCAGAAAAGGTCACTTAGGCGAGAAGTGTAGTCCACCGGTTTCATAACCTCAAAGTCGAAGTCGTAGTGAGGAAGGTTACTTATAAGTCCTGACTAAAGGAAATCCTAACTAACCAAACTAGAGGAACGTCAGGTTCCCTGAGAGTTCAGAAAAGAGATCGTGGTGTCAAGTTTTCGTAGCTAAGAAGTCACAAGTCGAAAGAAATACCAGGTTGAGTATAGGTATGTAATGATGACCTTTTTGGTATCGAAACTGATGTGCCTGGAAACAGCCGTTTCATTACAGAGATGAAATATTATACAACAGATCCAAACAGTATCGAAAAGAAGGTTCCTCGTTCACAGAAAATTGAAGTACCGAAGTCTTTGGTAGACTGCACTAAGACCTCGGGTTCTTTTACTTCAGACAGTGACAAAGGTAACAAAGGGGAAGATAAACGGTATTTCACTGGTCTACGGTGCTAGAATTTAAAAAACTTACAACTCAAAATTTGGTCGCAAAAGTGAGAAGAGAAAGTGAAAGTAGTTCTCCGAGAAATCAAGGAAAAACGAAAGACGGTATTCCCACCACAGTAGACGTATAGACTCCAATAACTATAAAGAGGGTCTTTAGAACTAAGGTCGAACACGAAGTAGGTCGGACCGTAAAGGGTACTACATGAGACGTATACAATTTATTCGGCCCACTGTTATATGTCGGAACTGCATGAGGAAAGGGTTAAACCTTGGTCAGGTAACAAGGTACAGGTCAAGATTGACAACGAAGAACTGGACGTATGTCTAAAGAGTCCTCCGTCCATTCCATCAGACCATAAGGGTAGAGAACTTCTTAAAAGGTCAAACAACCCTAGGTGTGTCAGTTTCCGAAACCGTATCAGTTATTTCGTCTACAAAAAGACCTTGAGAACGAAAAAGATACTAGGTTACCTACAACCGTTAACCTAGAGATCAAGGAGACGGAAAAGATTTAGGTCGAACTTGTAGACCTTTAAGATCCAAGTACGTGACAACTCCGGATCAAACCTCTTAAAACTCGTAATGAAACGACCGCACACAACGACGACGACGACGATTCAGCGTAGTCAGTACAGACTGAGACACGCTGGGGTGTCTACCGTCGGGTTGTCCGAGGAGACAGGGACCTAAGAGGTCCGTTCTTATGACCTCACCCAACGGTAACGGAAGAGGCACGATCACACACTCTACTCACGTTAACTTACCATCAAGTTTGGTAGAAACCGTAACGGAAAGAAACCCTAACCTTTGTAAACGAAACACCCAAATCACTTTTACTGATTCAAGTCATTTGATCGAATTAAGACCATACCCTAATGTTTTACAAAATAAGTTTCCGGGACCACAAGTAAAATTTTCTCCTTACCTCACACGCCCCTCGGTCGCACTCCTTGAGGCGGGCACCGTTTCCAGTATTCCTTCCTCCGAGCCGTAATGCGTTTCCGCTCTAGTTCGGAGTCCTCTGCGGGACAAGGGCTCGTAGATGGGGGTTTTAGTCTCACGGATGAATTGACAAAATACGAGAGTGACTATGGAGACTGAAATGCCCCCCGACTGGGGGGTGGTGGAGAGAGCCTCCTCAATTGAACGTCGAGGTCAATTATTTTTAAGGACCCGCACTGTTCTCACAAAGTTGAATGTTTGAGGAGACTTCCAAGAGATCGGACGACCTCGTCCAAGTAGGCCGGTGTACACTAACAAATGTCGGAGGGTTGGTACTCTCCGTGCTCTACGAAATTTGAAAGATATATGTCTGAGAAAACTCTTCAATCTTTTAATAATCACATCATATCACCCAACTAATCTTTAATATGACCATTTCCCAAAAAGTAAAAAACCCGGTTATAAACGACGATTTAGAGGTATAAGGGACGGGAATATTACTTATATTGATCGTATATCCTCTTTATTCATAATTGGAAACTATAATTAGTATAGTTTGGAATCCGATTCATTTAAAGAAAAAAAATAATATTGGGGAACGTGGGAGTGGGATATCCTTACGTTGAAGTAGACCATGGAAACCTCCCACCGCGGATCAAATTCTTTTTTAGTGGGGACCTTCTTTTTTCAAAAGACCAACTGACTGGTAATAGTCTTTCCCGGTATTTTACAGTCGTCCGGAGTACCGGTCTTCTACTACATTTTGGGGATTCTGGAAACATATGAAAATATACTTCGTGGACTAAAACTATTTCCAGTCCAGACGACTGGGGCGTACTGAGACATAAGTAGGGATACATATTGTTTTTCAATCGTTTGGACTTTTATTTCTTTTGCCTAGTCAAAGACCTTTCTGACTAAGGGGGAACAGAAAGAAAGAAAGGGGAAGACCGACTTAAGGGTAGACTCACACCCATGAGTGGTTCGGATTAAAACGGACCCCAAGATTCTAGACTGACCCCTCCGGAGTCACAGAGGAGAGGAAGTCCTCTTGCCTTTCTGCGGACACCGGATGCATCCACCACGTTTAAGGAACAAGACCTCAAAAGAACCATAAGGTGCATTTGGTTCAATAAGTCGGAGAAAAAGAGGTGATTATAAAGGATGATGTGATAAGGAAAGATTAGAGAGAAATATAAAGATTAATTTATCGAAAAAGGATCCTGCGGCTAAGGTAGAGGGGAAGCTTAATGGGACCTAGGTGGTCCCGACCTGAGGCCGTCCTCACGAAAATAAAAAGCCATTAAACTCACAATAGAACGGACTTTTTAGGTTTGTACTTGATTCAAAGGGTCCCCTTCGAGACCAGGAAAAGAGAGACCGGTGTATGAGTCGGAAAATCCTTATAAACGACAGACGAAGGTCTAATGTTTGAGACCTTATCAAGTAGGAACATAGGAAGAGTTGTCCTGTGTTTCAGTAAACAAGTGGTGACTTAAGAATTGAATATGAGTCGGGACTCCGGTGTAGTAAGCAGACCCCTGACGACGTCAGTCGACCTTTTCGTTAAAACTCAACTTACGAGTCCACGACGTCCTCGTCTCGCCGTGGGAGGGACCCCGTGGAAGAGGGGGAGGAGTCGTCCACCGGACCCACTTCCTATCTCGTAATCGATTTCAGAACCGTTGTCCCGACGTCACCCACGAGGTACCATTCCTTGCTTTACCTCTTTTCGGTTGTGTCCTTGATAACCCCCTCACACACACACATCACCCCTCGAGACATCGAAACCACGGGAAGGAAACCTTCCTTACTACGACTTCGACTTTGAGGTCATAAAACCGGTGGAGTACGTTTCTCGACTGAGTAACCTTTTCTGACTACGACCCTCCCTAACCCCCGTCCTCCTCTTCCCCTGTTGACTCCTACTCTACCGACCTACCGTAGTGACTGAGCTACCTGCACTCAGACTCACTTGAGGGCCTCAACCACTACCTGTCCCTCCGGACCGCACGACGTTAAGTACGCCAACGTTTCTCAACCTGTGTTGACTCGCTGACTTCCTTGTTTTAGTCTTTTGGGTTGTGTCCTTGATGACCCCCTCGCACTCACACACACACGCACATAACCCCTCCAGACACATCGAAACCACGGGTCATCTTCATCTCGACCCTACCCCCACCCCCGTCTCCTACGACCTCCGACGTGTTTCCCGTCACCCGATACCACTGACCCGTTTGGGGACTCATACCCTTCGGACTCAGACGACGGAGACCCGATGGGATACCTGAGTGTCGTCCTTCGTCCCACACACCTGACCTTCGAGTCCTAACCTCTTTCTGAGTCCTAGGTGTTATGTCTGACGTCCTTACGGACTGGAGACTCCTTCCCCGACACCTCCTTCCGTCAGTGATGTAGTTCCGCCCTCGATCACGTGTCCTCCTGACCTAGGAACCCCGAGTCGTGACTCCTACTTCCCCAATTTTTTCTTACACACCCTCACTTGACTCCCACCCCCATCTCCTACTTCCTTTTGGGTTGTGTCTCTGATAGACTACTTCACTACAGAGAACTCACACCGTCCAGGGTCTCCAAACCCCTCACGCGACGTGTACCAGTGTCCACTGTCCGACTCCCCATCCGAGACCCACTTCACCCGAGGGGACGGGAAGGGTGTATTAATACGGTGCACTCGGAGTTATGTGAAGGGAAACTCGGACAGGCCAAACAGAGAACTACGGTCCACTCGGGACTCATTGTCCTTTTCTCTCCACCTATTCCTCGCTACTCCGTCTCTTCCCCTTGTTTCCCGAACCTATTGAGGGCGAACTTCTACAGACAAATCGTTGGACCCCTATACAAGCGACGTACCGAACGACTGGGGTTCCGAACGGGAGAAGGTACCCGAACCTGTACCAGTGTGTCTCCGTGGTTGTCCATCATACGTTTCTCTGTCCCAAAGGAAGGGTTCGTATCGTGGGGAGTTGTCTTTAAGAACTCTAAAACAGAAACGAATTAAATAGGGGTGAAGAATATTTGGATAACTGAAAACTCAAATAACAGGGAACGTCAAGGAACGAAGGATATCCTCCGGGTCTCATGTACATGGCTGAATATGATGAATGGAGTACGTTCGAAAGTCTTCCACTAGACAACACCACGGGGACAAGGGACGTCTGTAGGACTTATACACCCCGTATTGAACCCAGGGTAGAAATCACGTAGAAACAAACGGACCTTAGACTCCGGGAGACTAGTCGACGAGGCGACTGGAAAGGAGAAGTGAGTAGACTTGAAGGTCGTAGAGAGTCCAGGTCAAATTCAGGATGTATGAGGACCTTCGTACCGTGGTGACTAGAGACTCGTACGGAGGTACCCGGTCCGACCTCACGATGGAAAGTGAAGACTGTCGGGGGTTCCACAGGGACCGAGGAGTTCTTTACGGGACTGCCGACGTTTCGAAACAGTCGGGACGTGAATGTCAGTACCGTTGACCAAAGAAGAGGACAAGGACACTCCCCGACTGGTATTCTTCTCTGGTGTCTGTGCGGGAGGATCGAGACGGGAGTTGATTTCTGGTGTAAAGGGTCACGGGAAACATCGAGTCACACCCGAATACTGATCCCAAATCGGTTATCCCATACTCACTTTCACTTTTCACGTTAAAAATAAAGTACAGGAATTTTTACTTTAACGAATGGGTACGAGAAAAACGAAGAGGTACCCTTTTCTGTCACTGGAGTTGATACTCCTACTCTTGTTGTCGGATTCCCAGTGACCCTGGTACTCTACTCCTAGGAGTCAGAGATCTGACCCGCCTGACAATGTACTCTTTATTTACTTTACCTACAAGTTACAAACGGACCTTAGGCTCCGGGAGGGTAGTCGACGAGACGACTAGAAAGGAGGTAAAATACGTAGGTAAAATAAATTGTGTGAGACTGTCCAATACGAGTCTGAGTTTGACCCTAGATCTGAAGGTGGTTGTACTGGAGACCTAGACTCCGTGAAGGTGTGTTCTCAAGACCTTTACTCCTGTTTATACTTTCCTTTACCTTCAACAAATTGTGTTATTTACTCCGATACTTGTGGATGAGACCTGTTTCACTGTACTAGGTCTATCAAGACGTCGTCTCGTGGTTCCTGATCTCTCCAGTTTGACTGGGTTTCGGTTTTCGGTTCGGTGGGGAGGGGGTGCGGGGACGTGAATCCCTTTCTCGCTCCTGAGTCCGGTAGAAGGGATCCCTCGCTCCGACCGATCCTGCTGACGTGGTTTCTATGCGACCCTCACTTTCTTCCGACGACCGTCGATGGATTCTCCATCTCCCCGACACACACAACCTTTTTTCCGTCTGACACGGGAGAGACGTCGGTCGATTCTGTCTACCCATTGTCGCCCGATCCTCACCGCGTCCTGTTGGGTCGGGATCACACTGACGGGGCCGGGTGTGTTTCCCTCTCTGTAAGGAGTCCCTCAGTTTCGAAAATAATGGACTATTAGGGATCACACCACGGTCTCTATGGTGAGACCAGGGAAATGAGGGGTACCACCCTACACCCGTCATGCTCTTCCCCAGTTCCCATCTCTCCCCTCTCTAATAAATGTCTCGTCCTCCCCTGTCACCAGACTGACCCCCGTGACCCTGTTGGTTAAAGGAGTTCTCGAGATTATTGAAACACGAAAAAAAGAATCAATTACGGATCGATGGACTTTACTCAAAACACAAAGAAGAAATCCTTTTCTACATAGCTATATTTGGTTTCTTGTTAGTTCGGTTTGAAGGTCCGTCTCCTAAAGTACTATAGTTAGGTTTGTAGTGTGATAAATTAAGGGGTTATTTTGTAACCTTTTTCCTGATAGTCACGATTGTGTAAATGTATATTTTAGAGGTGGATTATCCATTATCTTCGGATACATGGTTAAAGATTTTGTCAACATTCTATATATGTGTTAAACCCCATATAATTGTTTTGTCTTATAATGTTTTATAATTTCCGTTAAGAGAACAGGTGCCCCGGAGTAACGGAGAGTGAACTTCAACCGTATTAGACTCTTGCGCAGTTATATAAGGACGTGGTGGAACATCGTCTTGAGTATGACAAGGACGTCTCACTTTCAACCCCCTTTTCCGGTCCCAATGACTTCTCTCGTTACATAGACGTCGAGGACTGTTTGGGCAAGAAATTTTTTACCTTTTAATTCTTATTTATTCATGAAAATGTAAAGGTGGACTCGGGACTAGACGGACGGACGTCTCAAGACTGTCGGAAGAAAAAGCCCGACTCACTTCGGTGGAAGAGGTCTTTCGTCTCTGACCTCCACGTCTACCGCCAGGGTCGGGAAGTGTCCAGTCTGTGCTCAAGTGTAGACAGGAGTGTGAGCCACGAATGACCAGTAGATCTGACAGTTCTCTTGACGACTTTCCCTCGACTCCTTTCCTCCATGAGGACTCAGGAGGGGTGGAGTCTGGGCACCTCTTCACTTCTCGGGACTACCCGTGGGGAAGATCAGACGTGACTCCGGTGGTCGTAGAGAATGACCACACCCCGATCCGATACGGGAGTTACGAGAGGACGGAGGGTTTCGAATAGGACGAAAAGACTCCGTGGGACTCCTTCCTACTCAGACGCCAACCAATGTGTCGGAAGACAGATGGTCTATCCGGGGAGTCTTGTCGGGGGGAGACTCGACCGAGACCGTCTCTCCTCGACACCTACCACACACCACCGTACCTATTTATCCGTCCCGTCGTATGGTCACAGACCTGGTACACACCGGAGACGTCAGCGTCCGAGAACTGCCAGACCTTCTGTAGGTTTTAAGGGAGACGAAAGTGGGCAAGGTCCTGACACGAGTCCCGTGTCTTCCAGGGACAGGCAGGACGGGGGCGCGACATTGTTTCTCTATGTGAGTAGTGTGGACGTACCACGTTCCATCGGTCTCTTAGACCTCCCACTGGTTCCCTCTCTCCTCGTACCCTGTGACTTTTCACACCCGTTCCTCACACAAAGCTCCAGTTCCTTAAGAAAACAGTTAGATTACCCGATTTTCGGTACAAAAGTAGAGGTAAAGAGTACAACGATCATTCTTAATCGTAGAAAAGTACAAATGACAGTTTACCCCAGTCGACTACATAAAACGGTGAAAAAGAAGAATATTTGTACAAAAACTTACTAAATAAAAACATACACATTATTTAATCGTGTCAAGTTTAAAGTTTTCCAAGTTTTGTATTCTTCAGAGGAAGGATGCGGTAAAGAAGTAGGAAAGTCAAAGGAGGGCCCTTTGTTGGTTACAGTAGTTCAGGAACACACAGGAAGGTTTCTATTAAATACGTATATGGTGTGTATAAAAAACAGAGGGTGACGAAAGGAGTGATTCGTTATTTAGATCTCCTAATAAGGTTCGGTCATGTATTTGTCTAAGATCAATTAAAAGACTTCGAGACATCATATTCTACATAGTCTCGAATACCTTGGTCAGGGAATAATTATACAAGTCTAATAAATGGTAGAAATTTTTTTTTAATAAAAAAAAAAAAACCGACACGTCATACCGTACACCCTAGAATCAAGGGACTGTTCCCTGACTTGTACACAGGGGACGTAACTTCGTACCTCAGAATTGGTGACCTGATTGTCCCTTCAGGGATGGTAGAAAATGATAATACTTGTCACGAAGTTAAGAACATTAATGTTAAAGTAAAACCGGTAGACTTCTTGTAAATGACCCAGTAAAGATCTTCAAGCAAACGAGTAATAAGATAGAAGTCTCGTTTAGACGTCTTTAAAATTTATATATGAAAGAAAGGGAAATTCTCTCTAAGAGAAGGGAGTTAATATTTTCGTTATGTTTGCGTACCATTTTAAATAAAGATTTTACGTCAGAGTTTGTTATACGGGGGTTTTTTTAGGTGAGTGAAGAGGTGATTTCTATCAAGAGTATGATAAAAAGAAGACAGTCACTGTGGTCGTTGATATGGGTCGGATTCTGTGGGGAGAAAAAGTGTTAATACAGAATAAGTAAAAAGAAGATTGACAAGAGTTTTATCAACGGGAAAAGAGAAAAGGACACAAAGAATTCCTCCATCCGGAAGGGTACAACGGGTCGATCAGAAGGGATGACAGCCAGAGGGGAAACAAGCAGAAGGGGTCGTGATAAGGGACGGGTCATAGAATTGAATACCTGACAACAAGGGATCGTGACCTTCACAGCTCAAGTTTGAGGTTCTAGGAAAGAATAGTAGACCCGGACTGGATCAGTAGTTTGAACTAACGGTACAGAGTGGTTGTAGGGCGAGAACGGACCGAAAGTAGTCTCAGACTATCTCCGAGGGTAGAGCGGGGAGACGGACGGAGAGCACAGAGAGAGAGAGAAGGGGGACTCCCGACCCCACCCGCATGGACGTCACGTGCCACTACCCCACCAAGGGACTGACGACGACGACGAAGACGTGCCGACGTTACTACGACTAGTACGGGAAAGGTAGTGACCCCTACGGGTGAAGTCCGGTCGGTACCTTCACCTTGACGGCCTAGACGGCCGAGAACAAGAGGAACCCTCCTTCCTCCTAGTCTCTCCATCCACGTTGGGACGAAAGGGATACCCTCTTCGGGTGGGTGGTCCGTAGAATGGGACCACAACCATTGGTCCTCCAGAGACTGCCATATCGAGAGTGTAAGAAGGAGGAAGAAGTCGAGGTGACACTACAGAGGTATGCTGTGGTCAGGTAGTCTCCCGGTCATGACCCGTGTGAAAAGGACCCCCTGTTTACCCTCTCCACTCTCCGAGTCTTATGGTGCACAACATTTTCGTCCCGACGAGATACTCGTCTGACGAGGAGAGTTATGTCAGGAAGAATGTGACTGTGTGAAAAAGGGGTTCCATAGTTTTTGAGTCTCCCAGTAAGATAATGAATTATAGTGACATTAATTGAAGACTAGGAGTCGTCCTGTAGGTATAAATTGTTGAATTCAGATGGTTAGTGAATTCTCTATTAGTTTATTGGAAAATGACAATGAATAAATGTCAGATTAAACGTTGTGACTGTCCTAAATACTTCTGAAGACTGGTAATCGAGTATCGACTTAGATTGTAAATTGCCGTCCCACCTCCCTCTCACTTACAGAAACAAGGTTAAAGAAGAGGGGGGGGTGGGGGAACCCCACGCCGGTGTAAACATCACGAATATATACAGTCTAACGATTGGGTCTTTTTTCGTGGTCGATACCACGAAGTTTCGGGTCATGTGTCACACGAAAGTAGGGAGAGGAGGAGTTGAGAGATTAGACGTCCCCGCGGAATGTTAACGATCGGGAACGCAAAGGCAACAATCGTGTTCCACCAAATGACGCAACAGAGATGAACGTGGACCGAGTCAAGGAAGATGTCGTGGAACGTGTGACGGACGTAGATCGTCCAAGAGTCATTCATAGTCCCGAAGGGTCCACCGTTGTCACCATTTCTTGTGCGGACGTTACGTCCTCTATATTACTCTGTGTCCAATCTAGGGACCCAACCCTTCTCCGGGACCTCCTCCCGACCGTTGGGTGAGGTCATAAGAACGTACTTCTTAGGATACCTGTCTCCTCGGATCGCCCGATGTCAGGTATCTCAGCTTTTCTCAACCTGTACTGACTTCATTGAATCATACATTCGTCATTCATAGACCATTTACTGAAAATTGCAGATATCTTGTTCGGTCCCATATTTGTGCATTTGTTTTATGTCAATACGACAGGAAAAATTTCTCGTAAAATCCCCTATAGGATCTATGAAGTGACAACTGCTAAATTTCTATAAGTCGGTATTTACATGAGATACGAGATACAAGTGATCCTTCCTAAACCCTTTTAATTTATGTTTTTATTTTTAGTGGTTATCGAAGAGTCAGGTTTATTTTAGTTATAATTTTCAGGTTAAATTACTGGAATTTTTTGTAAATAAACCGACACGACCCAGAATCAACGCCGTGATCTCTAGAAATAAACGTCGTACACCCTAGGTCAAGGGACTGGTCCGGGGGACGTGACCCTCGAGTCTCAGAATCGGTGACCTGGTGGTCCCTTCAGGGAATTACTGTACGAAAAGTATACACACTAGTAAGTAATGGGGGAAATATTTACTGGGAATCGAGTAAAATTTTGTGTCCTAATAATTTCACCACCTAATTCATTTACGGTGTCTCGTCACGAAAAGTCATACACTGATCCTCGGGACCCCTATGGGACTCTCAGTCTCGAGACCTGGGAGAGAAGTTGTCTTGTCAAAATCTTTTCAGTTTGGATTAAATTCAAAAATTTTTTGGTTTTGGGGATTAATTCCGAGTGGAATTTACTCTGATACGACCAAAAGTTCCTAAGTACCCGTCTTACTCAAAACGATAGTGTCAAGGAAGGGTTGTGATGGAAATATGTCAAATAGTCAGTGTTGATTTCTGACCCGAAATTTTGGTAATCTTTGTGATTCTATGTCTCCCGAACTGTCGTTGTCTGATATCGTCGGTCTTAGTATGATACTGTTCATCTTTAATAATTCCAAGGTATGAATTGTCGGAAGTCTATAAAATCTAGAAGAATCAAATCCGTTTCTCCGTATTGTCTCTTCTTTTCCCCGTTGGACCTTCCTCCTGAGGGTCCCTACATGGTGATATGGTAGTTCTCAGAGGAGAAGTCCCTCAAGGAACCATCAGGTCGCCTATCTTAAGGTACGAGGGTGACGTCCCCCGTGTCCAAACTAGGGACCAACCCCTTGATTCTAAGACGATCGAAACACCGTACCGTCCTTTTTTTTTTTTTTTTTCCTCAGGGGAGAAGTTTGATACCTGTTCCTCGACCAGTTGTCACTGTCGTACATCGGTCTCGTCCGACTGATTACCCCTGTTAGACGGTACTAATAGACACCGTCCGGGCCTTTTAGTCTCCTCACGACAACATCTCACGTACAGTTCCACTGTACCGATGAAGTCCCTTCGTCCATGTGACACGACTCTTTTTTGTTCGTGCGAAGACCCCTGTCCTAAAATCCCTACTATGTTCCCCGAAGGGACCACCGAGTCTCCAATTTCGCAGACGGAGGTTACGCCCTCTGGGCCCAAGCTAGGGACCCATCCCTTCTAGGGAACCTCTTCCTTTACCGTTAGGTGAGGTCATAAGAACGGACCTCTTAGGGTACCTGCCTCTTCGGATCATCCAATTTCAGGTACCCCAGTGTTTCTCAGCCTGTGCTGACTC
Organism: Capra ibex; assembly: GCA_006410555.1. Classification (NCBI taxonomy): domain Eukaryota; kingdom Metazoa; phylum Chordata; class Mammalia; order Artiodactyla; family Bovidae; genus Capra; species Capra ibex. Next base: position 881,039 of record SJYO01011531.1, read on the forward strand.
GCTGAAGTAGAAGTACTCTATTTCTCTTCCGTGTATTCCACTAAAATCTACAACCTGGTTACCGTCCTTTAATAGGATGAGTCGGTCCACTTCCGAATGACTTAAATCGGAGACACACCCGAGTTGTCTTTGGTTTCTTAGTCCACCCCGAATTTACCGTGAACTGAGGGTACCACGACGAGTTCCCACACCCCTCTCTATACCGTCTTTCTCGACATTCTCTTAGGTGTCGTCCCCGGTCCTCACGGTCATGGGCGACAAAGGGTTCCGATTTTACGGAACCACAGGACGACTCTTACCTCTGGACTCTCGGCTCAACCCCTTACGTTCCGACACTGTTTATACCCTGGGACGAGAGTTCCTCACCTCCGATTCTGAGTAGAGTCTTGGGTTCGAGGTGAGACGACACTCCCGGTTGCCCCTACTCCCTTTTACCTTTGGTCCTCTGACTTTTCTTCGTTACCTTTGTCTCTCCTTCTTCCTGGGTTAAGTTCAGAACCTGCCCCATGGAGTCCCTTTCAAAGATTGAAAACATACGTACCCATCTAGAAGGGAGTTCTATTCCTTCGAGTTTCTCCTAAAAATTTGTTCTTTACCATATAAATCTAAATACAAAAGCTTTTCTACGACCGGAGGTACACCCTTTCACTGATTTTCCCCTACCCTTACCCTCATCCGTCTGACCGACGGTCCGATGAACTCACTACGTCCTCTCTCTACTAACAGATATGACCCCACTGTCCTCAATGTGACTTCTCTTCATTTATATTATGTGTCGGATACAGTTCTGAGTCACTGTCTGACCAACACTTCTCATTCTTTTCCTCTCCTTATTTCCATTGAAGATCTGAAGACTATACTCGTAGACCCACTTTCCACCATGTCACATGACTCTACCCATTCCTACCTTACTTGGTCACACTTCCTTTCCTCCTTTGGTTTAAAATAAACCCCGTATACTTCAAACTCTAAGAATTGTCTGTGGGTACTCTTCTATAGTGTACCGATACACCAGTTGTTGACCCTTACCACCACCAAATCAGCGATTCAGTACAGACTGAGAACGTTGGGGTACCTGATATCGGGCGGTCCGACGAGACAGGTATCCTAAAAAGATCCGTTCTCATGATCTCACCGAACGGTAAAGGAAGAGGTCCCCTAGAAAGGTTAGTTCCCTAGCTTAGGTCTGTTGACCCTTCCACGCCCTATTGACCCGATCTCTGTATCTACACTCTCAAGGACCGTATATCTATCATAAATTTTGGTGTCTTGACCTACTCTAGGCGTTCCTTATCACACAGTTTTCCCTTGTTTTCACCCAATTCGGAAGTCACAACCTGTGAGGTTATTAATCTCCAGTAAGTCTCCTCCTCCTTCAGTGTTTTCTTATTGTTTCCTCGACGGTCCGGTCACTCATGTCCTCACTGTAGTACCTTCAGTTCCCTTTTTTTCACAGGACTCCTCCTTCCTCACACACACAACCGCATGTTCCCTTGACGATGTTTCCTTGGTCTTTCTGTTCTTTTCTCTTCATTGAAAACCTAACAGTTCTACCGTCAATGACCACTGGAACTGACTTCATCAAGGGTCTCCTGAGTTCGGATCTTCCTACTCCTTCGACTCTTCGACTCTCTGTTTCCATCTACCTAATGGGTGTATGTTTGTAAACGGAGGTTCTTATCTCTGTCCTTATCCTTGGTTTTTTCCCCGTCGTTCGGTCCACAACCTCAGTAGTGACCTAGTTTCTAGTCTTTACTCCTTATCCACAAGTTCAGATCATCTACTTACGAACCTTTAACCCCAAATTAGATTTTAAATGTAACAGTCCAATACCTGAGATCCGTAACCTTAGGGGTTTCTTCACCTTTGTCTCTTCGAAAATTCAGAGAAGAGGACGACAGAAACAAATGGAAGGAAGGTCATATATCGTGATTCAGAGAACGATACCAGATCCCGACTGTTGTCACTACCCCTATGTCTCGAAACACCCGACCCGAGACTACGTTAGTACAAAATAACAGAGAGACCTCTTCATCTTACACAGGAACCCAACTCCACTGGGGTACGTCTTTGACGGTCCTGACGAGACGAGTAAGACTAGTACCAGGTTCGACATCGACTGCTCCCTTGAGTCCGGAATGGTTTGTAGAACCACCTGGTAATATCAATTTTACCACCTTTTTTTATTTTGTCCCTCTTCTCTTAAAAACCAAAATTAAGGAAACCTTAAAATTATATATGTCTTAAATGTAAAAACCTAGTCTACAAAAGAGACCCTTAAATTTGACCCCCACCCCTCACCAGAATTTCCTGTGTAAGAAGTGACAGAGTAAATCCGAATAACACAATTATAGAGAACTCTCGATGTGGACTGTTCTGCTTACCCTCCACCTTGTATTTCATTTTAAAAGAGAATCTCCGGTTACTCCGACCCTTTCTTACAATGATATTGGCCATGACTAGGTAAAGTCTTCGAAGACAAAGTGACCGGGATTCTGTGTCGCATTCGTGTCACGATCATCCGTCTTCCCTTACCCGGCGTGGTGGACCCTGGTCACACACGTACAGGGGAGAGAGGGGTGGAGATGGGTATTCTTTACAAAGGACGGAGAGACGGGACATGAGAATGATCCAGACGAAGTTCCTACCTTTTCGGACTTTTTAGACTGATCTGTCTCAGACTCCATAAGTGACCCGGTGAAAAATAATGCCCCGTCACCTGTCTCTTACACGAACAGTAAGGTCGCAAAAGACGGATGAGAAACCTAGACTGACGGTGTCTAGGTCCCCCGTCTTCACACCTACCTTGGCGTACATCCAGGGATAAACGTACAAGGTAGTGTCGAATAGTCTCTCCCGGTCCTATGACGTGGAGTAAGGACTGTTATTTCCTCGAGTAGGGCGTTGACCGGAAACAATGCGTCCACATGTGAAGGGGGTTTAAAGAGTGGAGTAGTCATAACAATAATTACTGTCTCCTTCTAGCTTCTAGATAGTACATACAGACAACTAATCCATGTACTATGTTTAGGTCCTTCTCTTTAGTAAGTTTAAGTTTATTAATTCAACCTTCTTTTAGAACTGTTTAGTCTTATAGTCCACTCGTCTATGTTTCGGACCTAGTTCCAATTTTATTTGTTTGACAGGTTCATGTCTTACCCTTACTACACCAAACCTTGTTAATTGTATTTTTTACACAAATTTAGGGGTGAGGGTTCCGGGTCAAGTCAGGTCGTCGTAGGGACACCGTCGAAGGAGATACGAAAAGCGAACGAGTAAAGATTACACAGGAAGATTGACGTCAGTTCTCCCTAAGATTTTTTGAATGTTTAGACTCTGACAGTTCCCAAGAGTTTGACGAAATGTTTTAAGTTTGAGAAGTGAAACCGAATCTTCCTGGAAGAGGGGTCCCGGGAACGACCGGAGAAGACGAACAAGAGAGCTAAGACGGGTGACAACTCCGTAGTGCTTCGTCGGTAAATGACGTGACAGTACGTGTCGTCTCTCTCACACTTGTATTCGTGATATACTTGTTTCTGACCCGGTGAGACATTATGACCCTGTCCGCCCCACCCGTCACCTGTCTCTTTCACTGGGGACTCTAACTTGCATGAGTCGTCTCCGAAGTTCCAAGACTGAGTCCTTACCACAAACTCTAAAGGATGTGACTTACACTCGACCGGATCCCCGGCGATTCGAGGGAAGTATGACACTCAAGTGACTGTTAAGATTAAAAATTAACTGAGTCCCGAAATTTTTTTTCTAAAGGAACAATGACTGACTTGAACATTCAACCAACAAAGACCTTTTTCTTTTTTTCGTATACCATATATTTGTCCAGTCGTTTACACGATACCTTGATCGATAACCTATATATACTTCTTTGGTATTATAATTAAATAAGATGTAGTAGGTTAATTTTTTATTTAAAGAACAAAAATAAAGAGTTTAAGACAACAAAAGAAAACCCGTCAGTCGTTTCTCCACTGGGTAGAAGGTAGTCAGAAGACCAATTAAAGAGACCGAACCTTCCGAGGAATTCCCTGAAGTGTGTTCGAGGCTACCTCGACGTCAGACTGAGACATAAGGAACAGAACGATCGAGACGAGACGGGTACCTCCACCCCACATCGTCCATGTTTCGATCCGAACTCCTCTGACATAAATCTTCTCTTCACTCTCCAAACCCTTAGTTTACCTTCGAGTCTGGTCAGGACTCTCTTCGACTGATAAGTCTATGGTTCTCCGACCCGTTACCGATAAAATAATTTAGTTTCTTTTTTTGGAGAATCGGCGGGGATGGGCGACGGAACAGCGAACAGAGGGCATCGGGTCCTGGAAAACTTGAGTGGACCGGAGAGAGGAGGTCAAGACAATCGTAGTGCTATCTCGTTCTAAAGGTGAGGGTTTAGTAAGCGGTCTTCAGGAGTTAACACACCGTGTCTCCCGGGACCGACCGCTACATCCTCAGAAAGACGGCCATGGGGATACTTCCGGTCCAGTTACACTCTACTCTACACTCATTCTACCAAACTAGTTCCTCCCCGATCATCTCTACTGTCGGGTGACCCGACCCCTCCCCCGACGGATCTCCGTTTGTTTAGGGTCCGTCTCGAGGAGAAGCCGGTTCCTGGTTCAAAACCTACCGTGTGACCAAAGGAACATACTCCCACTCCCTTCACCCCGACTCCGATCCTACTTGTGCTTACCCTTCCGGGTCTCCAATCACAAAAATCGGAAACCAGATACGACACTCGAAAAGGAAGGTCGAGAATGTAACCACAAATGGGAGACAATGGGGTGGAAGATGAGAACCCCCAGACTGTCTGGATCACGTGTCTTTCCCATAGTCAAGACGTAAACTACTGACTGAGTTTCTGGTTTGAAAGTTCGTCACGCTCCCGTCGTGACGTTCCGGGTCGAGTTAGAGGTACTTCACAACCCTCGAGTCCCCTGTGACGGTGTTGAATGTAGTTACTTCCTACGTAAGTGCATCAGACACAAGAGGAGTGGGGAGAATTGACCTTACTAGTGAGACAACTTAAGTAGACGTTCTTCCTGTCGTCGAACACCGAGGGGTCGTAGTAGACAGGAGAGGAGGGAGAGAAAAGTAGATAGGGGCGGAGGAGAGTCCCAGACCCGTCTACATTAAGGTCGACCCATTGTTGTACGGATAAGGATCGGGTGCTCCGTCTTTTGACCGGAAGGACGAGAAACGTTTTCGGTGACTTCTTGACCCTCGTTATTCTCTGTTACGGTATTAAGAACAGAGGTTCGACTAGTAATTGATCATGTCTTCTTCCGACTTCCCAATTCCCTTTCCCCCTACCCGTAATCCCGAAACCCCACCCCTCTCCCGAGAATGTACCTTACTAGACATTTTGGGATAAGAAGAAGTACAACCGACCTTCCAAAGGCCAGGCGTAGAACAGTAAGACCTAAAACTAGCTACAATTAAAGATTTAACCCTTCCCCTTCCCTTTGTAATGACCAGAGTCATTGACTTGAACTGTTCTAATACAGACAGAGTCCGGGACGTAGGTCCGGTGTTACCAACGTGTGACGAGAAGAGTAGTCTCGGGACTGGAGGTAAAGGTGTATGAGAATAGTCTTGTAATAAAAAAGTTGAAATTCTAGTCACTTATTCTGTTCTTGCAGATCCTTTGTGACGAAAGGGCCCGGGACACCTGGTGACACCCTAAAGGAACCTGGCCGTGAAATACTAGGACCTCGTTCCTTATCTCACACGGGAAGGAGGGAGGGAGGGACGACAGGATAAGGGTCTCCGACAGAAAGTAAGAAATCTTTTTAGAATAATTTTACGTATAGAAGGGAAGAGGACTAAAGTTCCAAAAAAGGACTAGAAACGATGAGTTTCACATAGGGTATTTGGTCTTCGTAGTCGGAGTAGAACAGTTTATACGTCTTAGAGTTCGGGAGTCTCAACGACTTAGTCTCGGGACTCCATTGGCGAATCAAAGTCCTCACGAATACCTTTCACCAGGAGGAGCAGGGTTGGGTCTTTAGAGAACGAAGGCCCTCGTGAAAATAACGACTCACACACTGTATAGGGTATCCACACAAGCCTTGGTAACAGATAGACTTATGCCGTCCCAGTCGTTGGATGTCAGATACTCGGTTCGACCAGATACCTTTGTGACGGTACAAGTAAACAAATGCACCATAGATACCGACGAAAACACTATTTTGTCGTCACAATTCATCAACACTTATCTGGTATACCGGGCGTTTCGGTTTTTATAAATAAGACGTCTTTTTCAAACGAGGACGACATGTAACGTTAGTGGACCCTCCCCCTCGACTCCCTGAATTTTTTTTTTATGGTGACGGACAAAAACGAAGGAATGGATGAGGGATTTACGTTGGATTCACTAAGATTGTACGTCCTAACTCTTATTGATCCCATACTCGTTGCCCGGTGTCTGTGTGGAGGGATTGATAGGTGTACGGAACTTTCTCCTAAATGGTAAACAACCATTTAAGTTTTCCTCAGTTTGTAAGACATACGGCGTCCAGTGTGTCTAGGAAGGAAGACTTTCTCTGTCAAGTCGAAGTTGAGTGGAATTTGAGGAGGAGATTAGGTAACAACGACCAGGGACCCTAAAACAATATTTAAAAGACGTCTACACAAAGATCTCTCCACTGAAGGTCAAGACATAGGGGTATATCTATTACGAGGTCTTCCCGAACCATATACTTCTGCATAACGTAGACTTTATACCTACTACGTCTCAAAGGTCAATGTGTTACCACCACGGTCTCGTGAGGGAGGGTGTGAGAACAAAGTGAAGTCGGGTGAAGAAGCTAGGGTCGTGTATATTCTGCTAAACGAGAACAGGTTTAAGTTCCTCCGTCCTGAGTTTTACGGACTCAGGGAGATCCCTACGAATTTGAACCCTCTCTCTTAGGATGAGACTATGAGAGGACCTCTCTTCCTGTCTAGGTTAGGTAAGTAAGTAGACATAGGTCTCGTATCTACCTATCTGACTCCCCGACAGTTTGAGGTCACTGTGTCTTTCGGGTACGGTCGGGGGAAGGGTCACGACACGGGAGACGTGGGGTAAGGGATTGGTGTCTCAACTAGTGTAACGACGAGGACCTGGACCGACTCGACACAGTGGTGAGACCCCGTTATCGGGAAGGGAGTCCTGGACAAGGTATAGGAATCCCGGATCACGTTTACTGTAGACGGGTGGAAGGACTGAGGGGCTCCCGTGTAGGAAGAGACACGAGGTACAAGAAAATGATGTATTAAATATTCCGGGAAACAGTGTGACATACTACTAGTAAATTTTATTGGACCCTCTGACTCATTAGATGCTCCACCCATCTACAAAACCAGGATTATACGGGGGGTGGAAACAAAGTGTGTGTTTGGTGAGTGCAGACAAACGTGGTAGACCGTCGCGACACGGGCCTAGGCCGAGTGTTTCGGTATTTGTAGGTGAAAGGCGAGACATACGTAGTATAGGTCGTACCGTAGTTACTGCTGTTTCCATGGACACGCAGGATGTGGGCGTGACACCGGTCTCTCGTCCTCATAATGACCCTACCGATCGTACGGAACCCCCGTGTGTTTCCCTCCCCCGTCGTGTCCCGTCCCGAGACAGAAGTTCGGAAATGTAAGATTGAGACATACCTCGTCTCCACCCTGAGAGTACCCTGGTTGTTAGGGTGACATAACACTTGAGGAACGGAGCTCAATGGTCCTGGTCCCTGTGAACCTTACCAGACGTCTCAGGTAAATGTGTTCCGTCGTGAGTTGAAGCGAAAGACCGAAGTCTCGTCACCAGGGGAGTGGGGGTTAGAACCTCCTGACGGGAAGGGAGAAAGAAGTTCACGAAAGGTGGATCGTGGTTTTGAACTTCTCAGAGAGACCGACGTCGAGACCCCGGGTCCATCAAGTAGACGAGACACGGTCGGAGGAACCGGTCCCGAGGATACGGACGGGACGAGAGTCGTACCCTTGTCTTACACCATACTCACCCCTCGGTTCCCAGTCCGGTGTGACTGGACGTCACATGGTGCTACCGGGGACGTATGACTCCCAATGTCCGGAAGTGGAAGAATTCCTTGAACTCGTACGGTTAGCCACACTTTCCGTGGGGTTTTAGACCGGTCGACCATTTCACCTTGACTCACTACTCCGCGACACCGAAAGACAACCAGTGCAGCGGGTGGACACTTAACTTCTCTAGGACGTACAACCAGGACAATGGGACGCCGTCCCGTCGTGGTCCCGTTCCTCCCACTATGACTTCCCCGGTCCCGGTCGACATCGACAGTGACTGTTACCCCTTCACTTCTCATTATTTGAAGAGTTCTTTTATTAATAGGAGCTTAATTTTTATTTATGTAAAAATTTTTTTAATTTTTCTTCTTTTCAAAATTGGTACCTGTCTTTTGGAAGGGTCCTCGGGGTTCCCCATCAGTTCCGACAATGATAATAAATAAGGATGTCTGTACCTTACACTTTGAGTTTTTTCAATTTACTGGACCAATACCAGGGTCCTAATCATTTTCCGTTCCAGTCTTGATTTCACGTCCAGAGGATTAAGAACCATTCGAGAGAGAAGTGTCGTCGTGTGACGGGAGTCGACTTCCGTTAGAAACGAGTTCGGAGGTCCCAGTGAGACTTCCCAGTCCTCGTTCCGGGTGTAGGAACTACAGCCCTCAGAAACCCCATTCTTTCCTCTACTCAGTTCATGGGTCCTCTAATGTGATGGAGGACTGCATGGGTCAAGTATGGATTGTACTGGTTTGAGGTGGAGTCATTATGAAAAAGAGGGTCAGTACTTTCACAAGGAGAGAACCGAAATTAGTTTTACCCCCGTCCCCCCACCCTCATCCCCACCCCCTCTATTTATGACTCTCGGATCTAGAGACTAAAGTCTCAGGTTTGTATGACGTTCTAGTCATTGAGGACTGGTGGGACTCATTCTCCCCCTACTGGGTCGAACAAGACGGGAGAATTACCAGTCGTCTAGGATTTACTCTTGGTTCTTTCCTCCGTCGTCTGTCATGGACAACTTACGTCTTGAAGGCGTGACACATCAGGTGGTCGTGCCAGTGTAGGAGATGACTGTGTGCCTATAAGGGCATTCAGGTCGTCGGAACCAGACCGGTCATGACCCGTGTGAATGTGACCTTTCCTTGTCTGTACGTAGGGGGACTGAAGTCCGGAAGGTGGGGATCGTCTACGTTTCCCGGGATTTCCTTTCCTGGTGTTTTCGGGTCTGACTTTAGAAGTCTTTCGGAGGACCGGAGAAGAGAGTGGAGGCAGTCGACGTCTGAAATTGACAAAGGAAAAAAAAGAAACCGACACGGTACACCGAACGTCCGATAGTCGAGGGGCTGGTCCCTGACTTGTATCCGGTGTCGTCACTTTCGGACCTTATGATTAGTGATACAACCGTTCTTTGAGGGACAAGAAAAAAATTCAAGAAGTCAAAGGTAGGGTAAATCGTGTTAGAGAATTGAATACGTATCGGGGTCTGTATATAAGGGAGTGAGAAAGGGTTGAGATCCCAGAGTTAAGACCCGTTTAGCCTTCGGTAAAATACATATTTTAGACATGAAGGTGTTATAAGGTCCAGTACGAGATTCCCGTTCAGGTGACTAGGGGACCTTTCTCGTTCGACGATACTCCTTCAGTGATCCCACCTAACTATGTCTGACATTTGAACGGTACTCTCCAGGTTCCGGAAGAGACTCCTAATCCGGAACTTGTCGAGGGTTCTCTTTGTCCATCCCTACCTCCTTTGCTTGAATTCCAGGTCGAGATTTCAATTGGGAGGATTCGACTAGTTGTGTGGGTTGTCGGGTCACACCCATAGTCCAACTGAGACCGCGGTAGGACTTCTCTCTGTCAGTACTTAACCCTAAGGAGAGACCCCGGACTAGGTCCTGAGTCCTAACCACGACCGACACCGGGTCACTACCTCGATTGATCCGTACCTGAATCATTAGTGTCTTTCTTTTCCCGGTCAGTCTTCCAAACGGACTTCCTAGTCCAGCCCCCGAGTGTAAAGGAACCCAGGTTTGTCGAGGGAGACGACTGAGCCCCCCTCCCTGTCTTTCTTTTGTTTTCGTCTCCCCGCCCGACCCCCTTCCCCTTCCTTTTTTTTTTTTTTTCTTTTGTTTTCGTTCTTTGGGTCTCCTCACTCCCTGTTCTCTTCGGTCCCCTCTTTTCGGAGTGACTCCGAAAAGGAACCGATTACCAGGTTCAGAAAAAAGATTTTACAAAACCTAGATTCCACTCAATAAACCAATGGTTTGTTTCCCGTACGGGATCCTTATAGGCAGTCTAGTAGCTTCCGAAGGTCCGGTGTCCTTTTACATTACCCGTGGGACCGGACCTAAGACAGACCTACTTACTGACCGTGTCTTCGGTTTTTTCCACCTATGGGATCCGAGTTTGTATCTTGTATTTTTTTCGTTAGGGAGACAACCAGTACGGACATAGTCTCCGGTAAGATGGATTAAAGAGGTGAGTGGAGGAAAGAGAGGAAGTCTAACCAGTGGTACTGTTATCACCGACACAAAACAAGGGTCTAGTAGGAGGTCTTTAGTAAGTGGCAAAGAAGGAAACCAGGATGTTATTGGTTGTCGTTTCTACTCTTGTGTGTCGTTCTCCTTCTTTCGACGACCCTTTAATCCTTGTAAGTAAGGACTAAAAACCTTCGGACACTGGTGTACAGGGGTCAATTAATATCTTAGGTAGATGGGTAGGTGGGTGGATGATTGACTTGTAAAGATGGTACATACACAGTCCGTGAAGTTGTCCTTCATTTCACCCCCACACTTCCACAGTTTTATTTCTCTGGTGCATGTTACAAAGGGTTCCTATGATGTCAACTCCTAATCCTTAGTGCTGAGGATTACTTATGGTTACAATTCCCACTGTATCACTCGATACACGAAATATAGAGTAAATGAGAAGAATGGTACGACACTCGACCCATAGCAATCACTCTGTCCAACCCATTAACGAATACGACTTTAAATTTTAAATGAAGGATATGTCGGAAAAGGTCTTTCGGTGATTTTCCCGTATTTCTTTCTTTTTTCACCCTAGATTATATCCTGTCTCTGATCGTCTTAGGGGTCCCATAACCTTTTCCCTTCCGAGTCCTATTAATGAGACAATCTCCGATTTCCCGTTAGTTGGATCTTACCTTAGTTTCTTCCAAGATCTTCCTAGGGTTCTCTTTTTGAATTTTTTTTAATTTGGAGTACATAAAACTCCCATGGTTCTCTTTTAGATATAAAGGTCGTTTCAAACCTCCCCTTTTTTTTAGTCACGATCCATATATGTTTTAATTCACTTATTCCTTTTTTCCGTTAATAATTGTGAACCCTTTCTTCTTTTATTTTTTAACATAGTTTTTTTTAGTATGTTATGATACACGAAATCGACACTTATTGTGACCGTGTCATTATTCTTACATTTATTGTTCATAATAGAAGTGAGGTTTAACACTAAATTGAGGTGACCCTCTTATCCCCTTTCCCTGTGCATACTCACACTACATCAGACATTCTAATTTATTCAATAGATTATTATATCATCCCGAAGGGTCCAGTACGATCACCATTTCTTGGACGGACCGTTACGTCCTCTGTATTCTATCAAGCTAGGGACCCACCCCTTCTACGAGACCTCCTCTTGTGTCGTTGAGTGAGGTCCTAAAAACGGACCTCTTAGGGTACCTGTCTCCTCGGACCCCCATGTCAGGTACCGCAGTGTTTCTCAGTCTGTACTGACTCGATAAGTTGTCGTCGTCGTCGTACGTAATCATATTCTTCTTGAGGTGTCTATTTTTACCAACTTAATCTGATTTCTCCACTTCTATTTTAAAACTCCCCTCTTGAACAAAGATATCTAGAGTATTATGAAAAAAAAAATGAAAGAAGTTCTTTAAAACATGAGGGAAACCATTTTTCTTTTTATAATTCTGCTCTTTGTTTAGTACAGTCTTCACCTGTGTACGGTCTTTCGGTCTTTCTACATGTCTCCCTTTGACAAAGTGACGGACCATTCCAATCCTTTTTAGAGGACTTCCTCCACTGTAGAATCGGTATATAATCCTGTCTCTTTCGTCTGAACTCAAATCTTTCCTCCGTGTCCCTCTTCTCCGTGAGGTCCGTCTCCCCGGCCCCCGATTGTCACACTCTGTGTGTACCCGACTTCGACTCGAGTGACACAGCCGCCACACCTCCTCTTTTCTGTGTGGATCCTTCTATCCACTCCATGGTCTTAGATTTCTCGACCTCCGGTCGAGAAATGTTTCCGAACAAAATATCTATATCTATTACTTTTCAGTAATATCCTACAAGTATTCTCAGACTGTTTTCAAAATGTAATTCTTTCCAGTAAGACCACCTTCTTTACGTTCCTTGTTTCGATCCCGGATGTCCCCAGTTAGTCACTCGATGACGTTGTCTTGACCTTCTCGATTCTCGTTCCAGCGCTCGGTCTCTTCCGGCTAAGACCTCTATCTTTGGCCTCCTGATTAGTATAAATTTCGTTCCCTGTCCATCTTGTAGACTTACTAGGATTTAATCCGAACCACTAAGCCAGAGGTTTCTTTAATACTCTTTTTCGTCGAGACCCCGACTCCTTCAGTGTAAAGTCGAAGACTGCAACTTAGATTTCACACACACTCTCATAAGTTCACCTCCCCGTGTTTCAATCAAACTTTTACACCGAGGTCTCGAGTTCTCTCCGTCGTCGGTCAGTTTGTCTCCACCCATAATCTACTCCAGAGAGTTTCTCCCTCAACCCCATACCTCATTTCTTCCCCATTTCTTAAGACACATTTGTGTCTTACGACCCCTAGAAACTCGTAATAAGTTCAAGTCTGTCTTGTTTTTCGGCTCCTCCGTCTTCTTACCTGTCTTTACACGGTGCTTTCTATTCTTACCTTAAAATTTCTTCATCGGTAGATGTTAAAAGTTCTCTTTGATATAAATTCTGTGTCTTTCTTCTTATTGTCGATCTCTCTCTTATGAATCTTTTCACTCTTTTTAGTTCTCTTGTCTTACAGACCTTTATTGTCAAAGTTCCTTTCACTTCAAGACACTTCAAGTTCTCCCTCAGACTCTGTTCCGGGTGTTCCTTTAGTTTCCACTGAAAATTCTTTATAAAATCGTAGTTTTTCCGTGGTACTGTTTGTCTCCTTCTCTGACATACACCAATGACCACGGTTTTAGTGACTCATCCACCATCGACTCGACCCGGAACTTCGCACCGGGACTTGGCTGTCTACCGATGTCTCCCGCCCATCCCCCGAACCAATCCGTTCCCGGTCAGGGACCACCTTCTGACGTTCTCGTTCCTCCTACATTCCGAAAAGGACTGGTGAGGTGAAATAAAATGAAGATAGAATAGTGCGAGTGTCAGGACAGGTTGTCTTGAAATCCGCTACTATCTTTACAAAGTATAGACGTGATTATGCCATCAGAGATCAGTGACACTGATCACACTGACTCTTTGACTTGAATTTTAAAATAAATTAAAATTAATAAAATAAAACCGACATGGTGTACCGAACGTCCTAACATCAAGGGGCTGGTCCCTGACTTGGATACAGGAATCTCCACTTTCACGCCTCAGGATTGGTGATCTGACGGTACCTTGAGGGATTTTAGAACAAAATTTATCGGTGAACACCGATCATTGATGACATAACTTGTCTTATCGGTGAATGGTTTCAAAGACAAATAAAACGATATTTAATAGGAGATCACCATTTCTTGGACGGTCGGTTACGTCCTCTGAATCCTCTACACCCAAGCTAGGGACCCAGTCCTTCTAGGGGACCTCTTCCTTCACCGTTGGGTAAGGTCATAAAAACGGACCTCTTAAGGTGCCTGTCTCCTCGGATCCCCCGATGTCAGATGTCCCACCGTGTCTCATCCTGCACTGACTTCGCTAAATCGTGTCGTGCCGTAGGAGATGGTTGATCTCCGAGGAATTTCCGTCTCTGGTATGAGATAAAATAAGGACATGTATAAAGGTAGTGGATCCGGTCACGCACCGTGTGTTATTTACCAGTTATTTATAAACAACTTACTAATTAATTTACCCGAAACTACCTGGTATGATTGTAGTTAATGAAATGTCACGACGTTTGTAGTTCCATAAAAAACGATCCTAGGATTTTCACTCCCGTGAATAATCTTGAAATCTGACACCTTTACACATGTCTCGTACATATCGTGTAACCCAGGGACTAAACTCCCAAAAATCTGGGGAAAAGACACTTATTATCATCTCGAGTCCGAGTACTCACCCACCTACTCAGTCGGACCTGGACACTCACAGGTTAGGAGAAATCTCCTGGAGTGATCTGACACCACACACACACACACACATCACAAGAGGTCATAAAAAATACATGTATATTTTTTCTTAAATAAAGTTTCCTGGGCACCTGTGATTCAGTAGTTCTACTTCGGGGAATCAATCTTTGTACGTTCCATCTAACGAAAAGAAAGTCCACCATTATTAATGTCTTTTCGATTATGTAAGACACACTAGATAAATCCTAAACCTTCTTTTTTGGGTTCGGGTAAGTACCAATTTGGGTTCTTATTTTTTAATAGAATAAAATGGAACACGTCGTTACTTAAACAAGAAAAGGACCATCGGGACCCTCACCCCACCCCCCTTTATCTCCTCTTTTTCTGTCACTTTTAGGTTTTTACCTATTCTTACTTTAAAAGGTCTGAGGGTTGGTCAAATGTTTCGGAGGGAACACTTTTCCAGGTCCGTTAATTGTTCTTAAAGGTAAGATCTTTAAAAGTTCCATGACTACAAACTTTGTTGTAGTTCGAAGCCTACAACAACAACAAGTCAACGATTCAGTACAGGCTGAGAAACGTTGGTTCCTGACGTCGTACGGTCCGAGGAGACAGGAGGTAATAGAGGACCTCAAACGAGTTTGAGTACAGGTAACTCAACCACTACGATAGATTGGTAGATTAGGAGATGACGGGGAAGAGGAAAACGAAAGTTAGAAAGGGTCTTAGTCCCAGAAAAGGTTACTCAGTCGAGAAGCGTAGTGTACCGGTTTCCTAACCTCAAAGTAATAGTCGGGAAGTTTACTTATAGGTCCTAACTAAAAGAAATCCTAACTGACCAAACTAGAGGTACGTCAGGTTCCCTGAGAGTCCTCAGAAGAGGTCGTGGTGTTAAACTTTCGTAGTTAAGAAGCTGTGAGTCAGAAGAAATATCATATAGGTTGAGAGTGTAGGCATGTACTGATGACCTTTTTGGTTTCGAACCTGTTATGAAAAAGTCGTAAATGACAAAACAGTGTGTGGAAAAGTTGGAGTAACAAATTTACATCACAAGTGAACTCTTCAGGATCCATTTACTTTTTTAGTAAACTAAATTTGTAACATTTATGGAGACGAAGAAAGTCTGTCGTAATTCTACCCGTTACTCCTTCTGTCAAAGTACCTACCCTGTGGTACAGTGTGGTTCCATTGCTACTTTATGTTCAGACGTTCCGTCACCGTCTTGACGAAGAGTCTTGACCTTTTTCGAAATCCGGAGTTCTACCTCTACAAATCTTAATTGTTCTTCAAACAATTTTAAAAATAAATCTTCTCGTTAAATTCAAAAAGGTTGACAAAAATTAGTAATCTTCTACCTTTGACTATTTTGGAATTAAGTCCTACGACGTGAAACCAATGACGTGATTTGCGCATTAATTTTGGCTCTTCAAGAATCTAATACAATTCGATATTATATAGGGACAAGGTCCTCTTCAATCGACGGTTTAAGAGTGACCTCACACACCCAGTACTTATCGAATTTTCGTGTCAACCTCCCAGGTCGGGGGTTCCCGAAGGACGAAGCAGAAGTAATCCTCACACGATATATAAGGGGTACTTTTGTACGGATGTATACTATACCACTGTAAGGAATTAGTTATTCCATTTTGATCTTACTCCGGTTTGATGACTAGAAGGGACGCAATATAAGTTCCCTTTCTTCTTTGCACCGAGGGCTCAAGGACTCTGTAGAAACCTAAGACTTTCAGTTTACGGTTCAACCGAGGTGTACCGTAGCTGTAAAGATGGTCAAATTTTTGTTTTTGTTTTGTGAATTTTTAGGAGATATATGAGAATCTGTCGATTCTCATTCGCTCCTTTGACCAGCGAGGATTCTGAAGTCCGCCCTTCGGGTCGACGGTGGACAAGGTGGCAGATAAAGTAGAAGAGAATAATTGTTACAGTCCAAGTGAAGCCTGAAAACATCAGAGGTTTGGTGTCCAGGGTGTGGGAGGGGTTGACGACGGTGGTAAGGGACCATGGACTTTGGTGAAGAGAAATTCTAAGTACACACTAGAACCAAGAGACACACGTGTTTCCCGAGCCATTCACTAACGGTCCTGACCCTTACAACTATTCCACCAAGAAAAACCCCATTTGTTTTTCAAGATTTTGATTCTCCGTTATCGATTCTCCATGTCGTAAAGAGAAGACTCCACTAGTGACAACGTGTGTAGACACTTATCTGATTTTGGTCACTTAACATTTAAAATTCACCCACTTTTAATGCCTTACAGTTAATGTAGTTATTTCGGTAGGATCCACCACGCACCATTTCTCCGACGGACGGTTATGTCCTCTGGATTCTCTACACCCAATCTAGGGACCCAGTCCTTCTAGGGGACCTCTTCCTTTACTGTTGGGCGAGGTCATAAGAACGGATCCTTTAGGGTACCTCTCTCGTCGGACCGTCCGATATCAGGTGTCCCAACGTGTCTCAGTCTGTACTGACTTCGTTGAATCGTACGTTACCTTCGTTATTGAACCATTTGAATGATTTTAAGTTCCTTAAGATAACAAAATTTACAGACTTAATGACAATAATATTGTGAATGGTTTGGGATAAAAAAGAGGATCGTACTGTCTCCATATATATTCCATTCAAAAATATTTGATATGGAGTTCACATTGACCGTCGGGTGTTGTTTACCGGAGTTACACGAAGTCGTTTCCGACGACAGACTGGGAGGGTCCGGTCTCGTGTACACGAGGGAGAAAGGGTGACCGAGAGGGTAGACGTGCGTTGAGACGACTGGTGACTCGTGGAAAGGGGTACGAAATGAGAAACAGGAGACTCTGCGAGAAGAGAGGACCAGAAGACAGAGTGAGTACTCGTGGAGGACGGGTCACACGGAACCGTCTCCAAAGACCTGAGATCCTAAAAGAGAAGACAGAGATTACCGAAACCTTAGAGAGGGGACTCGAGTCTAGTTACGGGTTGATACGACCTATGTAGGTGTACCTAGTGGGATATGAAAAAAAAAAAATTCTGTTCTTTCCATGTCCAACCAAAAGAAAGGGTATTAATTAAAAAGTGTCGTAGTGAGGTTAGTGTTCATAATGTTTTCTTTCACTTTTTTTAGTGTAAAATGTCTAAAATCTAAACAGAAGTCGTAAATCAAGTTTAGAGTGGTAGAAGTTTTTTGTAAAGAGAACGTTTTGAATGGTCGATTTGCAAGATAGGTCCGTCATCCTTCTACCAGAAACGATCAGGTACCGTTAAGAGGGTAAAAGGGATTGGTCAATCCCGACTTGTCGTCTCACTCCGTGTCTACCACCCCCACTCCCCTTCCCTGTGCTCCCGATTAAAGGGCATCATGTTCTACCGTAGACTTCGAACTACCTTCTCGTCTTAACCTCTCTGGACTCCTTCCCAGGTCCGGGACGTAAGTCAGCCTCAGTGCCGACCATCACCTCCTCGTCCTCCTCCACACAACGGACGGTACAAACACCACAAAGACAACGAAAAATACTAGCAAGAAGTAAAAGAAGACGTAGGAAAACAGACAGTGGTAAGGACCACGATGGTACGGTCCTCGGTTACCTAAGTGTCCTATGTACAGTCCCCGTCCACCACCCATACCCGTCCCCATCCCTGGACTCCCAACCGTAGGATTTCTGGGACCAACACCGTGTTCCATTGTCCCGGGTGGTCCCGCTTTTCGACCTAAGGGGACCCCAGGAGGACCCCCTCACCCTTCCCCCGGACCTCCTTTCCATCACAACCGTCCACCACCTACTCGTCCTGACGTTGGAGGTCCCACGAGTTACAATCCGTCCACACCTACATCGGGACCGACGGGTCGTGACCCTAAAGTGTACATGTCCATAAAGGAGGTCGAGTCCAGTTATATGAGATGTCTCATAGTCGGACATGAGAGAGTATGTATTAGTTAGTGGTACAGGATGATTTAAGATGGAGGTTTCACCAAAAATGAAACTATTAAGAGGTTGGGAAGATGGGAGTGGTAGGTCTCGGACTATGGCATTGTCGTAGATTGACCGGGAAGGATTCAGGTACGACGTGTGTCATTGGACTCACTAGTTATAAGTTTACACCGGTACAGTGAGGAACAGAAATTGTGGAAAGTCACAATAGGGTGACGGATCTTATTTTTGAGTCGACATGACTTTTAAACGTCTATAAAATTCCATCGAGTTCGTTGTAGGTCAGGGTGGGTGATTGTCGGACTGGAGGAAAGATGTCTCCGACTCTTTGATTTTCGACTTAAGGGGTCTGAGAGAACGTCGAGACAAGTCGGATTCTTGAGTCAAAGAAGGATCGTCAGGGTGTATTCTGAACCCTATCCTCATTACATTCTACCACTGACACGATCCTTCTACATCAGAGACCCGTTCGTGTCGTCACCTTCGTGACTCAAGAAGACGTCGTGGACGTTTCCTCAAGGTGAGGCTCTCAGTATGCCCCATCGACCCGTGTAGTTACCGACGAGACGAGGAGTGACTTGTGGTGAAACGTTGAGAGGGTGTCTAAAACATTCGATAGATCATAGATTATTATTTGGGGAAGACGAATTTTCTGATCTTTCAACTGTGACAACAGACTTTGATTCTTGGGGTTGTGTGTGGACTGTAAGTCACGGAAGATTCTGACTCGAGGATGGTTAGGGAGTTCGGAGCAAGGAAGGGTGGAAAATGGAATATTGATTCTGATGATAAAGGTCAGAGACTGAAGTGAGTATGAAAAGAAAAACGAAATTTTAAAGATGAACAGAAGGAAGAGAACTTACATCTGAATGGGAAATTATAAGTCGAGATGACCTAGTGGTCCAACCGATTTACAAAGGAAGAGAATTCAGGGTTTCTTAGACCGTCATAGAGGAAACGTGTACAACGTGTGATTTCTATTACTAGATGGACATCCATCTAGTGTGATCCCTGATGTAGGATAGAGACATTGGAGACTCGGATAAGGGTCACGAATGGTGTGTTTTCCACTAGTTTTTTACAACGACCTTAACTTATTTGGATTTAGAAGAAATTAGGGACTGAGAATGAGTACCAAGTGGTATCGAAAAAGAACGTAAAGATGAAAGTGACTTAAAAATTCACGGGGGTTAAATTGGAGAAGTAGATTTGAAAGTAAAGTGGATAATTATTGGAGGTTATTTGTGGTACCGTAATATCCTACGGGATGACACTCGAGGTTGATTCGTACCGGTTTCGTCTTCCATACAAAGGAAAATCACGGAACGAATGATACTGGTACATGTCTGGGTGGAATGAACGAATGGTCAGAAGTGTAGGTTGAATGAAAACAGACAGAAGTGGAAGTTACACCCTTCTTAGGTTTGACCAATGTCACTGTCTGTGACGACTAATGATTGAGTTTTCGATAAGGAGGGGTAAGAAGGAACGGTAGTTTTGGTACGAAAACAAACCTATAAATGGAAGATGACCGAACCTTCTACTGTTAAGGAGTCGGGGTCTTCCCATTTAGTTCTATTAAGAGTCACGGAATCGGTCACTGATCTCTCTCCCACATTCGTACACTAGGCTACGACCGGACAACGGAGACTTCCCGTGACATGACCTGTCCGAAGACTCTTTCTAGTACGAGGGTTTATTTCTCTTTTCGTATACATGTTTAAGAGGTGGAGGAGGAGGAGACACAACGAACAACACACATATTCTTTACAAACCTTGACGATGTCGGTAGAACACTGGTTCTCTGTGACGATTGTCCTACTTCTGTAAACTCATCTTTCTACCTTTGTGGACCAAAGAATTCCTACAGTGACTCAGTGTCTGAGTCGGTGGAGACCTTGACGACATATAAACGAAAGTCTAATATACTCTTCATTTACAAGGACAGGTCTGGTTAAAATCAACTCAGAAGACAATGGAATTCTACCTTTGTAAAACTGATTATGACGATATGAGAAGGTATATGATAATTTGAGTTAGATAACGAGGGATTGACAAGTAGTATTAAAAAATAGATTTAAGACCCTTAGAATCGACCAATGATCGGAAAAAGGTAAAAGGAATAGATGGTGTCGTTAGTAAAGAGCGTACCAAGAAAAGGAACATTGATATTTGTATACTGGTAGGGATACTTTGTATATATGTCCTTAAAGTCGTTTAGGTGAGATCACTCCTACGGACGTGGTGAGGTAAAGACTTGAGGTAGACTATTAGATAAAAAATCGGTGTTGAAGAAAAGAAGGTGGAAAGAGGAAGAAATAGGGTTCTGATGAGAAAGTTAAACAGCTTTAGACCAGGAACTAGGGAAAGAAAGAGGTGGCTTGGACTTCGGGAATCGACTGATGAATCTCGTCGTTGACTGAAGAGATCAGGCAAATTGACTCAATGGTTTACAAAAGACGTATAGTGGTTAGGATCTATGTCAGCCTCTTTTAGTGTGTTGACTCCGGGAATATGTAGTTACTAAAGGTAGAATCCATCCCGGAGTCACGTCGATTTGTACAGAAAAAAGGTACGGGAAAAGACACAAGAAAGAATGACTAGAGTCATGAGAGCACAGTGTCAGGGTAGGGGGGAAAAGTCGTCTATTGAGACTGAATTGAAGAGTCTTTTGTCTACTCAAGGAAGTCGAACTAAATAAGTGTGAATGTTTGGTTAAGATAGATAAGATATAAGGAAATGGTCGTTTAAGTCTCCTTTTTGAAGGAAAAAATACAAATTGCGATTAGAGAGGTAGTCGATTTTTTTTTTTTGTGGTTTTTGACACCATTTTATATATATGTTGTATTTTGACTAGTAACATCGGTAAAGATTTGTTTACAAAGAAGTGTAACGACCCGTTGGTAGTGGCGATAGGTAGAGGTTTTGTAAAAGTAGAAGGATTTGAGACATGGGTAATTTACTATTAAAGGACAAGGGGGGAGAGAGATCAGGCCCCGTTGGTGGTGAGATGAAAAACAGAAATACTTAAACTGATGAGGTCGATGGAGTGTAATCATCTTAATCTTTTATAAATAGGAAAACACTGACCGAATAAAGTGAATGGTACTTACAAAAGGTTCAAGTAGGTACGACATCATATACAGTCTTAAAGAAGGGAAAAGTTCCGATTTACTATAGGGTAATATACATATATGGTGTAAAATGGATAAGTAAGAAGGGAACTACCCGATGTTAGTGGAAAATCGATAACACTAATTACGACAATACTTGTACTCACATGTTTAAAGTAGTTATAAGAGAAGTACGAAGTCATCAGTCCGAACGAGAAAAATCGAGAGAACGAATGAGAAAAAAAAAAAGTTTGAGAGGGAGATGACTAAGGAAGGACACTCGGATATTTTGTATGAGTACAGAGTGTATAGAGATATTTGTAAGAGATTTAGTGGGATTTTTGGAGGAAGGTTAAAGTCGAGAAGAGAGTTTCATCTGTACTGATCGGTCTGAATAGACCTCAGTCTATAGGAACAGGACAAAGGGATGAAAATGACATCTACCGTTTCACACTAAGACAAGAATCAATAGGTTTATTCGAGTTATTTCCTAAGTGACTGAGGATGACACTACATATGTAAATCTAAGACTAAAGACGCACCCTTTTAAAACCATTACTACTGTCCATTTGTATTCTTATGTAAAGTTTGATAGACAAACTAGAAATTTTTTTAAAAAAAAAGTCAGAGAATTTTTTTAATAGGAATCCCTTTTGAACATTACTGTTCATTAGGAGGAATATACGTCGACCTTTTCTCGGTTACCAGTCAGTTCCATTATTACTCTTTTTGAGTTCAAAGAATGTAACTACTTACTTCGTAACTACATTAGTCTTAGACCTTGAGGAAGTTGACCACAGTCTACCTGAGCTCTCACCAGTAGATCTTTTTTTTAAAAAAAGTTAATTTAAGTTAAATTAAAAAGGGACCAGGGTTACGTTCGTCCGGTCAACACTGCTACATCTTGTGTGTGGACATATTCAACAGTGACGTCGTGATAAATATTGTCGTTTTTAAGTTTGGTATTATACCTTATCATTCGTCTACTATTTTTTCTTTCACTTATAAGGACAAAGAACTGTTAACGGTTATATATAATCGAAACGAAAATAGAATGTAAAGAAATGTAATATCAGAGTCCATATGTTGTAATATTCAGTTGTAGACTTTACTAATGTCACTAATGGTGGTGTTCAGATCGATGGTAGGTACTGGTACGTTATCTGGGGGAGGGGAAGTAGGTAAAGTGGGTGCAAGTTGGGGGAAGGAGAGGTTATTGGTTATTAGACAAGAGTCTTAGATACTCGAACACAAACAAAACAAAAAAATCTAAAGTGTACTCACTTTAGTATGTCATAAATAGAAAGAGATTAAAAGGTTCTATTCTCGTTACATATGTCGTATGGTCAATATGATTTTTATGTATATATATATATATGTGTAAATATGTGTTCTTCTGTTTTCATAGATATTTACTGATCATATCACCAGAGATTAATATAATACATGGGTTTTCCTACTTAAAAAATTTTTCGTTAATATTTTTAATTCGTTTCAAGTTTGTAAAACGAGAGCGTAGGGTTGACCTAATACGTATAAGATAAGACCTCCGGTGATCGGATCTTTTTACAGGTAATTCAATGTCTATTTGTCTAAGTATTACTGATTGAGACCCTTCCTCAATACTTCTCTTGAGATTTAATCTTAAAGAAACGTTATTCGTCGTTTTTTGAGGTGTTGTTGGTGAAAGATAGACCAGAATCACTTTGACAAGAGAAATTGGAGGATCTTTGAAATCCAGACGGTGTGTTTTGGACCAATTCATGGGGTTGACTGAACTACTCGTGGACCCCTACGGACCCCTCGGTATTTCCGCGAGAGCGAGATAAGAATAATGGGTTTCAAAAATGAGATAATGATCAGAAGGGTACTAGTTAGTGGTCTAAGGAAGATAGGAGTCTTTTGGGCCGATGTCTACGTGAAAGTCAAACATAGGGTTCTTTGGGATGTTTGTGAGTGTTCCGTTCTACAAATGCATAGCTAAAAAAAGGAACAAGAGGAGGAACCTCCGTCGAAGTGTCCACCGGACCTATCCTGTTCGTCCCTCTCGGATTTTCCAATTCTCTTTAA
Source organism: Capra ibex (assembly GCA_006410555.1). Taxonomy (NCBI): domain Eukaryota; kingdom Metazoa; phylum Chordata; class Mammalia; order Artiodactyla; family Bovidae; genus Capra; species Capra ibex. Next base: position 904,476 of record SJYO01011531.1, read on the forward strand.
TGTCCTCAATAAGTATCCCTATTCGTGGTCTGTGCGTTTGGTGACGTGATATGAGACTGGACCGTCGTTCAAGATGGAAAAGAACCCCTCTTTTTTACACGGGTATACTTAACGATGTCCGATTATTTCTGTCACGTGGAGAAAAGATTTATCGAGGATTCGATGAATCTTAGGCTTACAGGTCTCCCGACTTACGGGAAAGGTAATGATATTCGTACGAGAAATGTACTAATGATATACCAGTCCCCGGGTTATGTTACGAGCTAGTTTTCCGTGGGGGGGGGTGGTGGTGAATGACATATATCCTCACTCGCCGTATTGACTTCCCTACCCGGTAAATATGGGTACGACTGGTGGTACGTTTCAACTCTACGTAAAGTTCTCATTTGGTGTGTCCTCCCCAGACCTACCAGTCGACCCAATCCCCGGACTGTTCATCCGTACCGTCGGGTCGGAGATCGTAGTACACCTATTCCAACCACCCACTCTACCGTAAGTGCCCCTACGTCGTCTATCCTTCGTCTCCTGAACTTACTGCACTGTACCTTAGACGTCGTCAAAACCTCGTTACATTTAATCGACCGTGACCCTCCATACCTTGTTCATATTTACCGAACTATATTCTATCAGACCTGACGTATTTGAACTCGTTTAACCCGTTTCAAAGGGTATTTTAACCCTATTATCATAGACGATGTATTCCTCATTTATTCTATTGGAGTACAGACCGTATCTTATTCGTAAGTTATTTAATCAAAATATCCGTATCCTTCGATTTAAAATAATAAAGTTGACAAAAGAAGATACAAGATATATAAGTTTTGATTGTTTCGTTTTTTTTTTTTGTTTTTCTTTTCTTTTATCAAATTTTGATATTGGATCTATTGTAAGGACTATTCACTAAACCTTTATACAAAATGTTCGGAATTTTTATAAGTATGAGAAACTGGATTGTTAAGACCTAAGATCAGATTTATTTTTAGAGTTACGAGTTTAATGAATGAAATAGTAACAAATCTTACTGGGGTTTGACTTTTGTTGGAATCATAAGTCGTCATCCCCTTATTAATTCATTTAATACCAAACACACAATGAAAAGTAAGTGAGAAAGTTGTTTGTATATTACACATGGCCAATCCATGTCTCGTTTGTCACCATTTAGTTAGTACATGTGTCGAGAACGAGAGTACTTGTTACGTTTGAACACCCACTTTCTACCTATAATTTATTTTGTTTATATTTCAATGTATGGTTCCATATACGTTACTTTCTTGTCTTATAATGATCTCTTTCTTAGTTCTCGGGTTCTTTATGGGGTCATGTCTGACTCTCATCCAGAGATACTCCTTCCCACTCATACCTTTTTTCATAAGGTCCGTGTCTCTTCTCGTACACACTACTAGGTCTCCGTCCTCTTACGAAGCAGACACACCCCTTTATTTCACAGTCACTCCCACAATACGTGTCACACCAACCACCCTTACCGTTCTCCTTCACCCTCTTCGAATCAAATTGTTCCAATCCAGTACATAAAGGTACATCCAGGAAATTATCCTTCAAACTCAAAATGAAATTCACGTACTTCTTTGGCAAATTTCAAAAATTTAACGTCAAGTAAGATGTACAATTTCTTAGTACGACGTACCTTTTACCCGACCCTCCTTCCGTTCATATCTTACATCTTTCCACTATCACGTTCCTTTATCAGTGTAGACGTTACATAGTGTACCAATCTTAATGATCTAAATCTCTACCTTACTTGTTTTCCATTCAACCCTTCTCTTTCTCTGTCCTTACTTTCTGCGAACGTCCAAAGATCGAACCTATTATTATTATTTCTAATGTAATGCCTTTATACTCGGATTTTTCCTAGTTAAGACAGTCTCTCTTCGTTCTGAAAATACTTCCTCGTTTATATAAAGGACCCTTGGTCGTCATATCACCATCCTCTTTGATTTCACTTTCTGGTGTTCTATTGTTATTAGTAGTTTCAGAGTGTCAGGTAGATGGAAGTGAATGAGTTCTCTAAAAGAAAAGTGTCAATTTTGGGAACTCCAGGACGTACAATAAAAGGATTCTTTTCGTTAAATAAATCTGGGTCACCACAGTTGTGTAATTTCCCCTTTTTTCAAAGGACCCGACCTTCTAACCTTAAAGGGTTAAGTGGGTGTCAAACGTAAGAGAAGTGATTCTATCCGATCTAAAGGTGTCCAAAGGTGAAACTCCCATCCTACTCTATTCTAAAATTTTCGGGAGTGCTGATTAGTATTCCGTAATGAAAATGAAGGGAACAGATTTTACTATATCTTGTCTACATCTCTGTTGTTTTAAGAGCTTTTATTAGCAGTTCCAGTCATTACTGTCACTGGTGCAGAGTCTCAGGACAGTCGTAGGGATTGAGGGGTTCAGAACTACTGCTTTTCAGTCCAGAGGTCCAGCCAACTCCGAGGTCTTTCGTTTTAATCCTTCTTTGTCCTCGGTGACAAATTGTTCTCTTTTTTTTTCCAAAGGAAATCTCTTATGTACGATCTACGTTTTACAGTGTAATTTCTCGACTCCAGTTCCTACTTTTGTTCCCCTTAGGATAAAGAAAGTCAAAGATGAGACTGTTTGGCTCGGACCTCTCGACCTGTCTTCGTCGATTTGGTCTTCCGAGATTCTACGATTTAAGAGGTGGTTGTCTTCCACCGTAGTTTCTGGTGAATTAGGAAACGAAGTCGGAAATGGCCTACGTTCCCAAAACAAAAAAAAAAATTACAGTCAATTCTAAAAAAAAAGAAGTTAAAAATGTAAATAGATAATTTTTTCATATAGATGGTGGGTTAAATTGAATCTTTCTACAAGAGAAATCCAGGAAGGAGTAGTACAGAAGAAGGAAGAGAGTGTTCATTTAAACCTTAAAACATGATTAATAGGGAAACGAAATAAACATGGGGTTTGTAAGACATAGACATTTTTATATAGAAAAATAACAAGTCAGATAAAAAAGAATATATTTACCTTACTAATATTTCACCACTGAACGAAAAAAACGGGTTGTAATGTAAGAATTCTAAGTGAGTCCAACAAGGTACATCGGCTTCAAGTAAGTAAAATTGATGAACCATCAGGAAGTAAAAATCAGGTATGGTTGTAAATAAAAAGACAAGAGGATGACTACTTATAAACCCGACAAATGTCAATTGTTAAAGGAAAGTCGTGATTGACACAAAGGAGTGCGTGTACGTACTCAAAATGCAGACTCATGCTCATTGGAATGGTCTTCTCCGGTCAAAGAGATTCATCAATGGGGTTAAGTGTGAGGGTGGTAGTTTCACAAGGTCGACAATACATAGGAGTAGTTGTAAACGATAATAGTCTGAAATTTACGTAGTTATATCCAAATTAAATGTAAAGAGACTAATAATAATTGGTAGAAAAGTGTCAAATGACCAGAAAGAAGAAGACACTTCTTGGATCAACTCACAAAGGGGTAAAAGATGACCTGACAAAGAATGATTAAACATCCCTCAAGAAATACACAAGACCTATGAGTAAGATAATACAATATTCACAATGTTCTTAAAAAAAAGGGTTCAAACACCGGACGGGAAAGTAAAATACAATAAACAAATATTTCTCTTCAAGACGTAAAATTACATCAGTTCAACTAGTTAGAAAGGGAAATATTTGTAAAATTTAAAATTCTTACGAAAGGATACACTCTAGTACCATATAAAAGGATGTAATAACAGAGGTGTAAAACAGGAAATTTAAAGTCACAAATGTAGTTGGCCCTAACTAAAAACCATGCTCTGTTCTTGAGTCAAAGTAAATAGGGATACCCCAAGTGGGTCGACAGGCTCGTGACAAATACATTCCTGGGAGGAAAGGGGGACGCTTTGGAGTTGTCGTAAACAGTGGTTATACAAAGGGAAATGTGTGCTTAGACGAAGACCCAAGAGATAAAAAAGACGACCAGTTAGGTAGATAAGGTCACGGTTATATTTTGACAGAATGAATGATTTGAAATATTATTAAGAAATATAGACCATTCCGTCCAGAGGAGTGGAACAAGAAGAAGAAGTCCTTACAGAACCGATAAGAACTTAGAAAAGAGGAGGTATATATAAAATCTTAGTCGAACAGTTCAAGGTGTTTTTTGGACAACCCTAAAAATAACCTTAACGTAACTTAGATATATAGTCAAACTCCTCTTAACTGTTGAAATGTTATAACTCGGAAGATTAAGTAACTAGAATAGAGAAAGTGATTAATTCCGAAAAAAGAAATTACGGAAGTTTGTAAAAATATTAATAGAGGTTTATAAAATATTTATAAAATAATTTAAATAAGGATCCATGAAGTGTAAAACCTACAATGACATTTACTGTAGAAAATTTTTCATAATCTGAAGGACTAACACCAAAATACATATCTTTACGTAATTAACAATACGATAAAAATATAGATAGTTGGAACAATTTTATTGTAATTAAGATTATTAAATAGACCACAAGACTTAAAGAGACCTTGTTATTAAAGGAGACACCCTTTTTTTGTTTTGACTAAACAGAGAAAGAAAGGTTAGGAAGTATAGAAAGTAAAGAAAAGAACGGAATGACACGATTAGAGAGAGCATATCATGACTTAGAGTAAGTGAAATTCAAACTTAGGGGAAGGTTTATGGGACTAAGGAGTGATCACAGACTTGTGAGACGACACTACCCCTAGGATGATGGAAGGTTCCGTCAAGGGAAATAGAAGCCTGTCAAACCAAATCTTCCTGAATTGTGGATGCTATGTGTTAAAAAGGGAACATGACTGATAACATTTTGGGTTCACCAGTCAACCAAGTAAGAGACAGGGAACCTTTAGGACTTGGGGGTTAAGGGACGACTTTTGGGTTAAGGTTTCGAGGACTGACGATGACTATTGAGGACATCGGAAACCGAGACTAAGTAAATAAACCTCTGTTGAGTAGGTACATCTCCGATAAGACAAAGACTAAGTAAGTCTACGGTGTGTCAAGACAATGGTATAACGTGTATTTACACAGAAATGAACCTTTAAGTTCTTAATTCGACAGAGATTTTTACGTCCTAGAACTTACCCAACCCCCTCCCCACACGAAGTGTAAAGTGTTTAGTGTCTAAAACTGGTGAAGTGACGGGGAGGTCAAGAAAAGGAGTGTATAGGGAAAATGGAGTCCTCGATTGATTTAAGATAGATAAGTAATTTGGACTTTGTACGAAATCCCTGGAGTTATTCACTGAAAAGTTTGAGCGAAATTTTTTTTTTAAGTTATGAAAGAAGGCTCTGTTTACGACCAGACATTTTTTCAAGGTCGAATATTGAAATCCTGTTTCAAGGTAATGGGCATTGAAAGTTGACACCACCCCGAAGTATCTTTACTTTCCGGTGTGAGAGACCTGACAGTCTATAGACTTTTGTCGACAGGGATACGAATTACAAAGAAGTCGACAAGTGGAGGTGCCAGGTCAAAAAGAGATTTTGTTTAAGGGAAAATTACAATAAGGAAAAGTGTCTCTGGATTAGTGTTCTGAGAACCGTGTCGAGTGAGACCCATGTATTGAGAAATAAGATATACGATGTGTAGGTAATTTCGTATTACCTACAAATACGATTTCACTTATTCGAACTTATCGAAATAAATGATATAATTTTTTTGAAAGATTAAAACTTCGGACGAAAATTTTTATAATAGATTTTGATACGAACGACATTTTCTTTCAGTTTATCAAGTCGTCTTTCACCTTCAAGGGATAGTAGAAATAGAAGATTGGTAGGAACATCCGTTGGTGACTAATGTCAAGTGTCACAAAGAAGTCTGAATTTTTTTTTTTTTATTTATTTATTTTCGTAATTATGTGAGTGTGTGTCTGTATGTATATAAAAATTTTCCCCTAATAGGGTACATTTCAGTGGTTTTATCACTAAAAAAAAGAGGGGTATAAAAAGATACAACTGTAAATTGTTGTCATGTATTAAAGTATTATCTACTCTCTTTAGTAAATCGATGAACCAATAGATTGTTTATGAAAAGTAAAATAAAAGAAACGATAATTCAGTACGATATTACTTGTAGGAACATTTTTATATACACACCAAAAAGAACAATCTTAGAGTATTTAATCCAGTCTATCATATTCGTAAACTTTAAACCAACTATGACGGTTTAATAGGAGGGTATTGAGAATAGTTGAATTTGAGGAGGAAGGACACATAATCTAAGAGAAATGGGGGTATGGAGGCAGGTATGAACTATGACTAGAAACTTTTAAAAGTTTAGATTGTCCGGGGGGTTTTACCAATCAAAATTAGACCTAAAGGACTAATGATCTATATCGACTCAAACAAAAGGATACAAATATCTGGTAAACGAAAAGAAGGGACTTGACGGTTAAAAAGAAGACTTTGCAAATGAAAAAAGAGTATCCAAACCTCTTAGAGACATGTAATACCTTTTAAGAGAACAGATGGACACCGTTTATCAAAGAAGGTCAACCGGTGAAAAAATTCCACAGTAAAAATTCTCTGTGAATTGTAAAATTATATAAATAATAGAAAGTTAGATAAGACAAGATCGAAGACTTAAAACACAAAACAAATGTTTCCGGAAGGAGTGAGATACTAATGTTCTTATAATAAGATACTGTCACCTGTGTTTGACCACAAACAGGATACCAATAAAGAGGAGAAAGGACAGTCCCGACTGGTTATGTTCGTGTCAGTGTGGTATGGATGTGACACGGTAGATTTAAGAAAGAAGATCCTAAAACTTTGAGTCCTTCGTCGTCTCCGAAGGGATCTCCCGGGTTTTGGTGGTTCTGTCCTAGACGAGACAGGTCCCCGACCGACAGATAGAGTAGAAAACTAAGACGGTCCAAGGGGTCATAGAAGGGTTAACTCCTAAAATTAAAAAACGAATTAACTCTACTGAAGAGAACAGCGATTTGACTGAATCGTCAATCATTGTCTCCCACCCCAACATCCACTCTCTGACTACCCCCTTTACACCCACTACACTTGGATTAGTGACTCAAGTCTACTTCCCTTTCTTGACAATCAGTTAAAAGTAATACCCTTTCTCGCTCGGTGAATATGGAGTATTGAGATGTTGTCAATGAAGTCAATGACCGAACGCTAGTGCACCCTGCACAAGATCGACTACCATTTCCTTAAATCCCTCTCCCCTCAGGGTTAATTTTCCTCTGTTCTCTGTGACTTTGGTTCATTATCTTAATAAAGATTGTTAAAATCTGTTGTTTTGTTCTTTTTCTGGTCGAGGTTGTAGTTTATAAGTAGAGGTTTCTATGGTATTTTGAGTCCCGGGAAGAAACTGACACGATACATAAAACGACTTGGTTTTCAATTCCAAAGTCTTGAAACGACTAATGATTTACAATTGCGGTTACCTTAAGTGTAGAAAAGAACCAACCAGTACACTTTCTGTTCCGAAAGTTAATAGATCACTCTTTTAATAGATTCAATAGTTCGCTCTATTAACTTTACTACGTTTTTACTTTGTCTTGTCAACCTCTTTTGGTTGAAGATTTTTAGAGAGAACACGAAAAGTGACGTAGGACGAAAGTACTACTTTTGACGGGGTGTTGGGTCGAGGGTAACGAGTACCTATTAGTCCTACGTTCATATTGTGTTAGACCTCCTTTATATGTATTTCTTCCATCTTTTCGTTTCTTGATTGTGGGTCTTCTTTGACGTTCTTAAGTGACTCAACCTAGTAGTTTTTTGTATCCTTATTGACAACTATATCTAAAACTCTGACAATCTAGTTCCTCCTTAGATTAGGATTAAAAACTTATCCCGGTCTAAAGATCAATACCGTACCAATTGACTTGAAGACGTCAATCACATGGACGAATCCTTTGACCGGTGTTAAGATCACCACCTCACCGGTCAACCTTGGACCTGACTTTCGACCCAAGTTACTTTTCGGTCTTTCGGGAACCCTGTTTCATCCCCACTAGTCACAATATCCCTAAGTTGTCCAAGTTGGAAGAATGACTATAGAAGTAGTACAGGAACTACCCTGGATATTACGTACGGAATTATCTCCCACGTTTAACCACTCCTTTCGTGGACTTAGAAAATCTTCTTCCTTGACTGTAGTTTTATCCTAAGAACTAGAATCACTCTACTTTTTTCGAAGTCTCCGGTGTGATAGTGGAGGTCTTGTTTACGTTGGACGACCTCATTATTAGAGGGAAATAGTTTTCCGATTCAGGGTCCGTTCAGTGTCTATAGGATTGACGATGTCCTCTGAATTTTCAACACCCATTGTTACTCTATTGGGTAAATGTACACACACAAATGACTACCGTACTTCGTTCACGAGTCATTGATGATCATAATTGATAAGACGACGAAGGATAATGAGGGGTACATTCAATGGTTTATCTACTCTACTGTCAAAAATCCTTACAGTCATATATCGTATGTGTTTAGTACACCTCGACGTCTAGACGTCGACGAAAAGGTGTACACGAGCGGAAGGATTTCTACTTATATTGGGGGCCATGGACCTTAAAGTGATAATTATACCGTTCACATGAATAAAAAGGAAAATGCTACGTGTTTCTGATGTACCGTGTCAAAGGGAAGGAGTACCGTCCTCGTCGAAGTCACTCTTTAGTAGAACTGGAGAGAGACGACACTAGACCAAGTAACCCCAAAACAGAATCAAAGTGTCCTATAGTGGGACTATTGATACGACTATTGTTCTTTCATTGTCCTGAACTTCTTGTCCTATAATACACAGAATCTACATGTACTATCTGTATATTTGTTTTTATATCACCGAACGGTGGATCCGGTTTAAAAGAATTTCAGTTTCCGGGTGTCGTGCAGTGGCAGATGGCATTTCTTGTTCAACGATGAGGAATGGGGACACGGGGGTTGGAGACGGGTGAACTTCCTCCTCCTCACTACGAACGACCCGGTAATGTCTAAAACCGCTGTTGTGGATAGAGTACGACCACAGGACGAGACTGAGTAAACAACTCACTAGACTTTTCTCTTCCGAGAGATCGACTAGCTCCCGTCTCTTTACTTAAGACCCCCCAGACCCCCCGGGATTCACAGAGACTAATTTCGACTCGTCCTCTTGACATTACTTTATTGGAATCTGAGACCCCTTTTCTAGTAATAGGACAGTCGTTGTAGTACGAAGATCAAATCGTAACCCGAGACCATTACTACATTCGGACCGGTACCCTGTGATCTACAGGTACTGGAATTGACGAGTAATATTTGAATCGCAACGAGTCAACACAGACTAAGAAAACGTTGGGGAACCTGACATCGGGTGGTTCGAGGAGACAGGTACCCTAAAAGGTCCGTTCTTATGACCTCACCCCCCTGAAGGGACCTTCAAGTCACCGATTCTAAGGTGTGAGGGTTACGTCCCCCGGACCCAAACTAGGACCAGTCCCCTGTTCTAGGGTGTACGGTGTTGATTCTCAAGGGTACGGTGTCGATTTTTCTAGGATGTACGATGTTGCTTCTAGTTTGTAAGGCGTACGACGTTGGTTCTGGACTGTGTCGATTTATTTCGTTTTATTTTTTTCTTGTGACCTCACCCAACGGTAAAGGAAGAGGTGCCCTAGAAGGACTAAGTCTCTAGCTTGGGTGCAGAGGACGTAACCGTCCGTCTAAGAAATGGTGACTCGGTGGACCCTTCGGGTTTGAATCATAATACATTCAGACATCCGAATATTTGACCCTGTACAGGTCTTAAGTCGACTTTACCTACACATGTCTTGTGTACGGTGTGTGGGTGAGGAAGTCATCTAAGGTGACTGAAGGACTACTGATTCCCTCTTTTTTCAGGTCGGATCACATGTTTACCGAGGTACTCAGTACGATCGGGTAAGACCTCCATCTGACGATACCCTATTAGATGAATCCATAGTGAGACTCATTTTCTCTTTAAGTAGACCACTTGTCTTGAAGTTCGTTCCATAGTGTGATAAGTGAAGTGACCTACAGTTCTAGATTCGACTGGGGACCCATCATCTATTGACCCTGTTCCTTCTGTCCTTTATACATAATGCGAGGGACACATACGAGTGGTCTACCGTGAGTGACATTCTTCGGTTCTCTGCGACTAGTCGAGAAAGGGAGTGGTGGCGTTGACGTGTATACACCGGTGCCATCGTGTCGTCAACCGACAGTGTTATGGATAGACTTAAACGGATGACACGGAGAATCCTTGTGGTGGAGATGGGTCTATAAACAATACCCTAGATTCCCTTAATAGAGGTTTGTTTCTTAAGTAAAGTGTCTTTTTTATACCGATGTTCCAGTGTATGAGTAATGAGTCTTCATCGAATGTGAATGTTTTGTTGTCTTACGGATGACCTCTGGATCGACATCACAACTCCGATCCCACGATGGAACACCCTATTCCACTTTACAAGAATTAGTTATTTCTCATAATTTACCATCACAAGAAGATTGTCGGTCTTTTTCCCCAGGTTTAATGATGAATTGAGAAGGAACCATTTACCAGAAGACGAAGTGGAAAACGAAGGGAGGGTAGATAAGAGATTTAACATCGATCACTGACATGATCGATGACATGTAGAGTCTGACATTTAGATTGGTGTAGTGAGAGGTGAGGTTCGGGAAGTCACCACCTCGTTTATGGGGTTATTAGTGAGGAGGAAAGGAGGAACGATGTTCTCGAGGGTAAGATACCCAATAGGTGAGTAGAAGATGTACTGTGTCCTTATTATACCTAACCAGAGGTGGTCCACGTCATTCAGATAAAGAGGGAACGGATACTGATCAAACAGTTTCTTATACACTGGTCCATTCAGGGGTCTTCGAAAACCCTTTCAAAAGGAGTGATTATTTTCCTTTGTGTGTCCTTCTTTGTCAGTGGGAAAAGGGGGACCTGGACAATTGGAGGTAAACACGGATGTTGATCCCGTCGGTAATAAAAAAACCACCCCCCCCCCGTACCAAACTACATACCAAATACCCTAGAATCAAGGGGTTGGTTCCTGACTTGGGTCCGTGAGTCGTATCTTGTACGTCACAGGATTAGTAACCTGGTGGTCCCTTAAGGGACCCGTCGGTAAAACCGTAGTACTCCCCTGGGTCGGATTCTTTGTCCCGACTGTGTACCGACTCACCTTTCCATACTTACTCTGACTCTTAAGTCGTTTCGGGTCCAACTACTTAATCGGTTCATACCTTGACAAGAACACAGGAGTTTAGGTGAGGGGAGAGGGAATAGTAATGGTGAAATGTAGTCAGTCTAGTCGTGGAGACCAGATTGACGACGTCGGGGATTGACATAAAAGCCAAAGATAGGACCAGAGGGGTAAAGGAAAAGATAGGACCGATAAGGGATTGGTGGTCAGACTCAGTAAAAAAAGTTTTATGTTTGGACCGACCAGACACCGAAAGGTGGAGTACTGTCAGATGTCCTAGATGTCAGACCGAGTCAGAAGATGTAAAAGTAGAGGGAGTTCAGAGACGGAAAGTCGGTGAGCGTCGAAAATAATAAGAAACTTACACGGAAGGGAGTGGATGACAGTGATGACTGTCTAACTAAGACTATAAGGGTCATGGACCTTAGAAGGGGTAGACGGAAAGGGGTTACGGGAACGGATACTGACCCAGAGTTAATTTTGTAGTAAAAAAAAATTTCATTTAAGACTTAATCACCTGACCCTAGTCGTTGACCATCTAAGTGTTTGTACCAGACAAAAGAACTCCCTAAATATTTTGTATGTTTACATTTGTGATGGGTTCTACTCCGGGCACGGGACGTTAGACGGTACCAGGAGTAAAAGGTGTTACTGAAGGAGGATAACAGATGACCCTGGGGAGCCGAGATCTGAGATTTCCGGTGTGGAGGATTATATCCAAAGGTACGGAGTCGTGGTCAAGAAGTACAGGGAGGTCAAGAAGTACAAGATATGACGACAAACTTGAATGTATGGTTCAAGGGACTTACGTCCCTGATAGACGAAAACGAGGGGAGCGTTTGGGGACCGTGGAGTGTATATAATCTAAGACCTATTCATTTGTTTTCATTGTCTGTTTTACTACTTACTTACCTATCTACCCATCTACTCCCTCCGTTCCGTTAAAGAAAAAGTAAAGGACAGGTATTAGTGTATCCTTTCTTCAGTCTACTTGAACCATTTTTGAGGAGTGGAGAATTGGGTAATCTTTGGACAAAAGATGGGGTAGTGAGTTTTCCGAACTGGCATCCAGACGGAAAGAGGGACGACTATGTGGTCGGAGTCGTTTCTTGAGTGCAACTTAAGGAGAGACTTCTCGAATAACAGTAGTCGGTAAGAGGCCAATTAGAGGAGAAGGTCGAACAGGTGTCCGTCCCCGCCTATGAAGGACAACCACGAACCCCTGGACCGGTCTTCACCATGCGAGACCCCAAGACGTCACGTATTCCCCCTTCCAACCAGTCCACGTAAACCCTGTATCGGGAAGAGACCTCTGGTTTAATACCCGAGATCGAGTACCCGGTCCGCAGGTTTGTGATCACGACGAGAGTTAAGAAAAAAGAAAATCCTACCCCTTTGAGGTTAAAAGAACTAAAAAGAAGAGGTACTTTCAGGGGGTACAGTAAGTCCCCACAGAATGGGTGTAGGAGTCACGCCGGTAACCTATTCGCCTTTCTTAACCTTACCGAGGGTCGAACGAACATAAAGAATTTGGATTACTCTTTTACAAGTGTCACTTTGTGATTCGTACCTTCTCTCTGATTAGGGACCAAACATCAAGGTGAATAGTTAAGTCGGAAATGTGTGACTTCGTCGAAGTCGCCTCTGACTCGTGGAGTCACACGAGAACGAATTCGTGTGATCTTAAGTTGGGGCCCCTGGGGGGTATCATACAAGAGTGACTTTACCGAGGAAACGTGTCAAAGTCCTAAACGACGTTTAGTGTCGGTGTGGTCTATCTCTGTGACTCATCCTATATGTCCATATTGTTTCACCTCCCTCTATTCTCTCATAGTTTATTTTCAGGACTATGAAAGACCCACATTACTCTCTTTGAGTCTCGAAGTCTGAACCACCTTGTCCAGACCGATGTTCAGAGGACGTCTTTCTATCCTCTGTATTCTGTTTGATATCCCCACATGCTCCAAGGGGAGAGAAATAGGTATCTCTTCTTGTCTGCCTCGGGTCTCGTCGAATTCGGTTTTTATTCCCGTCTCAATTTGAGTCAGCTCCTTCACTGAGGTCATCCTTTTCTTGTTTACATGGAGGGTGAAGGGAAGGAACCCAAAGGGAAGGACCGAAAACGAGGGACAAACTCTTCATAGTAGATCTTCTGGGACCTTCTTTCAGTCCTTGTCCTTGGGACAACGAATGTACCAAGTCAGGTCGTGCGGCTCAGTCCCCGGGATCTTCCCAAACCTCAGTTTCGGGGTTGGTCTTTATTTCATCTGGAATTGACTTGTGTATTACAGGTGACCCCGCGATAGTCCCCAACAAAGTTATCCCGATCTAGACTTCTGGAATTTTACGGCTAGTCATTGTTGTCTGACACCGTAGAAGGGAGTTGGAGATTTGGTGTCAGGACCCGAAATCCTACTTAACCTCAACTCCCTGACCTGAACCCTGTCTGTCTTCGGTTTCCTTCCCCGACCCACAATTCTGTTATATTTTAAAATTGTTGTAAAAATTCGTCTTAAAGTTAGAATCCTTTCGATGGTATTCAGTAAGGGAGATAGGATAAGTAACAGGAATAGGATGACAGAAAACCTGAACACCCGAATAGCTCTTGGACCCCATGACTTTGTCTCAGGTGTTCTTACGTCTTCGTAGTCATACGAGTGGAATTGTACATGTTTTGATACTATTATTTGTGCTAGTGATCGTCTCTCCTGTCCCGGTGGTAGTGACGTTATTAACCGCAGAGTAGACTTTAGTTCTCTTGTTTTGTACAACAATTGGTGACATCCATTACCTTCCGAACTCAGGGGACGAGTCCCTTTGTGAGTCTACTCCTTCTTGTCGAGAAGGTTTACGAATACATAACTGTCTACCAACCCGTACCCCTCCTCCTCTCCCTCTTTACTCTTCTCACGGTCGGGTCCCGATGACCCACTTCTCCTTCCATTTCCAGACCCCACTGTACGGGTGGGTTGGACTGAATAGTATGTATACAAATAAGAGGTAGAGGAATATAATCTTACTTTCAAGAAACTTCCGTCTCTGACGAAGAAAGTAACGATGTCTCGGATTCTGTTTTGATCACGAGTCGTACATTCTTTATGAGTTTACAAACTTTCGTACTTGTGTAGGTTAGGACTACCGTTCGACCCCACATCCGGGTTGTCACATGAAAGAGGGTCCGAGTCACCCAAGGTACTTCTACCCTCTCTTTCCTTTTTCCTGTTAAAAGGATAGTATTTACGTTTATCAAAGGACCTTGTCTCTTATGTCAGGAATTTCTAGGTTATTACAGAGGAACGTGACAAGGTCCTCGTTCCTCTGTAATGACCTAGAAATTCCTGACACACAGATTTTGACGACCAATGAGAAAGACGGAGAAAGGTGTCAGTAGGAAAAGATGGAGAAAGGTGGTCCTGGGGTTGATGTCGCTGTAGACCGGACCTCCTCTATGTCGTTGAGACGGGAGGTAAGGTATCCCGGACCGAAGGAAAGGTGGGGTATTACTCGGAGTGGGAGGAGGACGTGAAAGTACGGGGACGGTGTTTGATATGTTGGTCATACTTAAACATTGATAGAAGTGGTAAAAGGTGGGAAAGGTCGTCGCAGTGAAAGACGGGAGACGTCGTTTAGGGAGGTACATTTTCAGTTAGGACAGTGTACACCAGACATAATGTAGACAATGACAGTGGAGTTCATAGACAGAAGAACTGGAGTGACTGGCAGAAGGATAGTGGTTATCGGTCAGGGTACAGAGAGAAGTGTCAATAGAATATTTTGTCAACAGAAGAGATTGGCGAATGGAGACCCATGAGGTATGAGATCAAACGACTGTGGATGGGACTCACGTGGGAAATTTAGGGAGTACTTCCTGTGGTTGTTTACCGTATAACGGTTTAGGTTGCCTTTGTAAGGGTGGGAGTAGACTAAGTTGGAGAATAATCGTAAGTAGGTTTTTTTTAAATACCTGGGTGTGACATACGGTCTGTGACAAGGTAAGTGACCCTTATCTCTTCACTAATTTGTCTGTTGACTGTCTCTCGACTGTAAGACCCCCTTCTTCCTCTTTTGACTAGTATTTGTTAAAGTCTCTATTCTATGTACTACTTTTCTTCCCATTCCCCTATGTCTCAACTACCCGAAACCCTCTCCCGTCACCGATCGATACAATCTCATCAGACCCTTCCAGACTTCATTAATGTGACTTCACTTCAACGAGTCAGTACAGGCTGAGAAGCGCTGGGGTACCTGACATCGGATGGTTCGAGGAGTTAGGTGCCTTAAGAGTCAATGTGACTCGTCTCCACATTTATTACACTTCTTCACATAGTGTTTTTCCAGACACGTTTCTCAAAAGATCCGGGTCCCTGATCACTCGTATTCTCAGGAATTATCAAACCGCCCAAGTTCCTTCTCGTGTTTCTGGTCAAAACCATGTTCTACACCGACCTCTCCACCCGTCCTTGCTCTTCTGAAACATGTGATACCATTACTCACACCTAAATTAAGACTTACACTACTCTTTGTGACACACTAACCACTCAAACTTCTCCCTTCTATATATTCATCTAAATGTAAGAATTTTTCTAGTCCATCCGTTTGATTGAACATTCATCGTCAGAATTCCATCCTCTATTGGGTCCTCTTACACCACAGTACTTTCGGTTCTTCTCAAAAAGTTCTGTCACCCTCATTAGTTGAGTTAGCTTATGATATCTGTCTAATTCATCCTACTTTTGTCCCTTCACTTTGAACTAAACTGTTCTCCCGTCAATAACCGTTGGAAAAGTTTTCTCACCAAAGTCAATTCAATAACTCTTTCGGGTTTACCTTACTTTATTTCAACCTTTCTTTTCTGTCACTCTGTGGCTAAGGAATAGACTCCACTCCTGAACGTAGTAGTTCTCTACGTCTCTTTTCGTCGTCGACCTCCGTCTCCGTTCTACCTTTCAAACAGACAAAAATTTTTCTACCCTTTATAATATGGTTCGAAGAAACAACTACCGTCAAAAGTTTGTACGGGACCATACACTTAGAGTATAATTTTACTCGTAAGTTTGACCGACTGATGAGGGAGGAGAAACTTCTTGAAAGAAGAGAAGTCAAAGGTGCTCTTTTGTAAGAAGAAAGACAGGGAACCGACGAAGTATAAAAAGGAGTAGTCAACAAGGAAAAGAGTGTGTCTTGAACTTTACAGACTAAATGAGTCCCGAAACGGGAACCGTGAGAAGAGTTATGAGTAGGTCAACTAGTCTGGTCCGACCTTCGAGTTCAATATACGATCGTTAAAGGTGTAAACGTGACGAACCAGTCTGAAAAGAAATTTGAAAAGACTTTGATAGAATGGAATGAAATTTAAAGTATCCGTTACGGTGGGAGGACGTAATTTTTTTTTATAGGAAGTGGTCATTGAGTCATCAATCGTGACGGTAGGTAGGTGGGACGACGAGTGGATTCTTAACATTCTTAAGGGAATTAAAGAAGGAATGCGAATAGAAGATATACGTTGAGTCGACGTTCATTATAAAATAAATAATTTTTTTTTTCAGAGAGTAGAATAAATAAATAACCCGACACAACGTAGAATCAACACCCCGAACCCGAATCAACGAGACACCGTACGCCCTAGAAGCAAGGGACTGGTCCTTAACTTGGAGACAGGGTACGTAAAGTTCTGTCTAAGATTTGGTGACCTAGTGGTCCCTTCAGAGACGTTCATTACAGAACCATGATTTTGTTGTAGAGTTTAAACAGACGGAAAAAAGGGAAGACAAAGATAGTGAGATCAGATTTAGAGACAGGAAAAAATGGACTTAGTGTCATTCGGCGATAGGGAACGGTCAGGTTAAAGGTGTTTCGTCCCTGTCACTAGAACTTCTTTCGTTTAGTCTAGTATCAGAGGTGAATGCATTTTGGAAGGTTCCAAAGGGTCCTGGAAATCTGACTTTAGATTATAGGAATGGAACTGTCATTATTGGAGGGGGTTAATCGGGGACGAAAAAGACAGAGGAGGTAAGAAAGGAACGAGTGATTTGAAGTCAGTAACCATCGGAAGGTACGACCCAAACGAGAAAGGAACCCGGAAACTTGGGATAAGGAAGACGACATAAATCGGAGGGAGGTAAGAAATGGACCTATTGAGGATCAGTAAACTTTTCTGGGACTACGACCCTTTCTAACTTCCACCCTCTTCCCCTGCTGTTTCGGACTCTACTACCGTAGTGGTTGAGTTACCTGTACTCAGACTCATTTGAGACCCTCAACCACTACCTGTCCCTCCGGACCGCATGACGTCAGGTACTCCAGCGTTTCTCAGTCTGTGTTGACTCACTGACTTGACTTGACTTGAGGATCAGTAAGTCAAGAGTAAAGTTCATAATGAAAAAAGGTCTCTCGAGAAAAGACTGAATTGTAATTTAGTCCCTCCAGAATCAAAGGGATAGAGATTTGAGTCAATAAGATTTCTAATTTACTCTAATAGGTGCATGTCAAGAGCCGTGTCATTAAACGTGTGTTAATGCATGTGTCAGTTATAATCGAAAAAAAAAAAAACGTGTCTTATGACAATAAAGGAAACTTTTATGGGGAGTGTAAGACATAAACTCATTTCAACTAATACTCATAGGGAGGAAATATGGGATTTAAGATGTTTCCGTTTCTAATATATGAACGAAACGAAGAGTGGTATATGAATTGTGGATCGTGTCTTAAAGTGTGTATGACCCACGACTTGTTTATGATCTACCTGATATGGCTCACTTACTCATTTTTTTAATTACTAAATAGTGGTATAATACAGAGTCAAGTTACGGTTAGTGTCTCCCTACATATAGTCCATAATTTTCTTCCATTAATCTTCTGTAGACCGAGTTCTATCACCCGTTTTAGGTATCAAAATAAAAAAAGAGAACGGTTTTCCTGTGACTTTACTGTCTTCTTTATCTCACCGTAGTCATCTGGTCTTTGAAACTCCCTAAACACCTTCTGTTTCGTCTTCCTTAATCTGACGATTTCTCTACTCTCGATTTCTTTGAGGTCGTCTCTCCATCATGATCAAGAGGGTCGGACCTGCCTATTTGTGGAGTTTGAGTCTCAGTTGGTCCTGATCCCTATTTTCATCCGAGACTCCATCGTCCCATAAATTGGTTTCCGAGTGGTTGGTGTCGAACATATGTCTGTCCGACACCATAGATTGGGACTAAGTCAACCTTTTTGTTACGAGATATGTCTGTCCTTCACACGACTACCGAGGAAATAATTTATATATATTTATCTTCAACGTATATATAAAATATGGAATATACCTTTTGAAAGTTTGAGGGAGTCCCCTTTCCTCTTGTGATGTTATCTAGGGATACGTGAATAATAAAGTGAAGTTGTCATAGTAGTGTACGGTCAAAAAAGTAGAAATGGTCCAGACCCAAAGAATCGACGTGTGATTAATTGTGACACCCTATTGATTAAGAGACAACATCCCCCAACAGCACACGTGGTGTCCTACAAATTGTTGTAAAGACCAGAGATCGATGATCTACGGTCATCTTTTGGGAATTAACACTACTGGTTTTAGTCGAAGACACCAAATCAACGATTCAGCACAGGATGAGAAACCCTAGGGTACCTGACATCGGACGGTCCGCGGAGACAGGTACCCTAAAAGGTCCGTTCTTATGACCTCACCCAACGGTAAAGGAAGAGGTCCCTTGGAAGGACTGGGTCCCCAACTTGTGCCCGTCCACCTGAGAAATTGTTGTGTCGGTGGTCCCCTTCGGGTTTTTAGTGGAAGTCTACAACGGTTCACAAAAGATCCCCTTTTCAGTGTGACTTGACTCTTGGTGACCAGATATGGGCAACGTATATAATTCCGTTTAGACTCTCTATAGTAAAGTTGACATCAATGAAGTCATACATAGTGATTTTCTATTCTTAAGAATTGTATAAGTATTACGGTAATGGGATGACATTCGTGTAATGTCAGGGGAGTCACGAGGTCTCGTTTCAAGTTGGTCTCAGGATGTCTTCTGACATTGTTTGTAGTTCCTGTCTTCTCCATTATATTCTTTATCCCATTTAGAAGTTTTATATGACGTTAAACACGTTCTCCTGGAGCATAGTTAAATTTTATCGGTGATATTTTACTCCTCGTTAGAGTGTGAATAGTCCTACCGATAATAATATTTTCCAGGATCTTGTATTATTCATAACCGGTCGTAACCATCTTTTCATTTTTACCACATCGACGACACCTTTTGTCATACCGTCAAGGTGTTTTTTATCTTAATGGTATACTAGGTCGTTAAGGTGAAGGCCCATATACGAGTTTTCTTATAGGTACAAGAATTGTCGTAATCAGTGTTATCGATTTCACATCTTCGTTGGTTTACAGGAGACTGTCTACTTACCTATTCGTTTTGTACCGTATACATATGTTACTTTATAAAAATCGGAATTTTTCATTCCTTTGTATACAATGTTACATCCCTACTTAGAACTTCTGTAATTCGATTCACTTATTCAGTCAGTGTTTTCCTGTTTATATCATACTAAAGTGAAGATAGTCTCGTCACTTTAAGTGTCTTTGTCTTTCAAAGTCCACATGTCCTACTACTAGACTGAATGTAGTATTTTGTTAATAGTATCATTCAAATCCCTTGTAGGTACTAAATATGCCTGTGTTTTAATTTATATGTCTTTTTTAAGAAAAGAACGTACTCTTGTGAATCTTAAAGGAGAGAAAACAAAAATTGTATGCCATCACGATGAATAACCTCTTCCACAACCGTGGGGTGAGGTCATGAGAACGGACCTTTTAGGGTACCTACCTCCTCGGACCACCCGACGTCAGGTACCCCAGCGTTTCTCAGTCTGTACTGACTTGCTGAAGTGAAAGTGAAAAGTGAAAGTACGTAACCTCTTCCTTTACCGTTGGGTGAGGTCACAAGGACGGACCTCTTAGGGTCCCTACCCCCCCTCGGACCACACGACGGCAGAGACCCCAGTGTGTCTCAGCCTGTGCTGACTTCTCTGAATCGTCGTCGTCGTCGTCATGATGAATATTCGTTATCAATCTTGGTCTATACCGCATTACCTAACCAAAGTTTAACCCTTTCGTCATTCAGTTCCGACATATAACATTGGTACGAATAAATTGAATATACGTCTCATATAGTACGCTTTACGACCCGACCTACTCAGTATCCGACCTTGGTTCTGATGGTCCTCTTTATAGTTGTTGGAGTCTATACGTCTATTGTGGTGGGATTACCATATTTCACTTCTCCTTGATTTCTCGGAGAACTACTTCCACTTTCTCCTCTCACTTTTTCGACCGAATTTTGAGTTGTAAGTTTTTTGATTCTAGTACTGTAAGTCGGGGTAATGAAGTACCGTCTATCCCTTTTTTTACCTTTGTCACCGTCTAAGATAAAACAACGTGAGATTTTAGCAACGCCTGTCACTGGCGTCGGTAATTCAGTTTTCTGTGAAAGAGGAACCTTCTTTTCGATGGTGTTTGGATCTGTCGTATAAGTTTTCGTCTCTGTAGTGAAACGGTTGTTTCCAGACATATCAGTTTCGATACTAAAAAGAGCATCAGTACATATCTACACTCTCAACCTGGTATTTCTTCCAATTCCCGGTTTCTTAACTACGAAAACTTAACACCACGACCTCTTCTGAGGACTCTTAGGGAACCTGTCGTTCCTCTACCTTGGTCAGTTAAGATTTTCTTTAGTTGGTACTTATAAGTAACCTTCCTGACGACGATTTCGAGATTATGAAACCGGTGGACTACACTTCTCGACTGAGTAGCCTTTTCTGGTACTACGACCCTTTCTGACTTCCGTTTTCTTCTTCCCCCGTTGTCTCCTACTCTACCGACTTACCGTAGTGACTGAGGTGTCTGTGTTCAGACTCGTTTAAAACCCTCTATCATTTCCTGTCCCTTCAGACCGTCCGACGTCGGGTACTCAAGTGTTTCTCAACCTGTGCTGAATTACTGACCTTCTGTTTTTGTTCACGATTAATACATGTAGGGATCCTGAATGACGGAAATAGGTTAAGGGAGAGGGGGATGAGGAGTGGAGACCATTGGTTTTAGACCATAGAAAAAGATACTCAAACGACCTTTTTGTAAAATTGAGAGGATTCGAAAGTCCGGTCTTGTCAGGAGTTAGTAATTTCAGTCTAAAATGGAGAACTGTAGACTTAATATGGGTACAAAAAAATTTATGTCAATTTCTATTATGTCTATCATTTCTACAGGGTCGGAACACACTGCCTTCCTCTGAGTCTAGATAATTATTTTCTCCCCTCTTAAATGTCGAAGGACATAGTTTAGAGTCTGAACCTCTGTCCGAGTATTAGGTCAGTGGTATGATCCATCCCGAGGAGGGTTTGGTCTGTCTGAGTAGTAGAGTAACACGAATAATCGGAACAGGACCAGACCCGAGAGACCTCTATACCGGAATATACTACGTCGGTTCCGTCCTTGCCACCGGGTAAGGGACGGTGAGGGTAGGGTTGTGGGGTGAGGGGTTGGTAGGTAAGACGATCTAAATTTCCCGTCGTAAAATTTTCATGATTTTACCATAAGACCCTGTTGTCAACAGATAAACGAATATGAGGGAAAGGTTCTTTTGTTTCTCGTATAATAAGATTCCCGAGTATTTACCGTTGGGTGAGGCCATAAGAACGGACGTCTTAGGGAACCTGTCTCCACGGACCACCCGATGTCAGGTACCCCAACGTTTTCTCAAACTGTACTGACTTCACTGACTTGTATACATCTGTTCACTTAGTAGGTTTCAGACTTCTGTGGGGACCAGTTGACGTTGTATTAGTCATTTCATTTCCGGTATGAGGAGATCGGAGTTCAGGATTCCGGGTTAAAAAACAGAACAGAAGTATGAAAAACCGTCTTTATAAATAGTTGAGAGTTTCCGTGGTAGTAAAATTCTCGAAGAAGTATCCACCATTTCACGAGATTCTTGTCACTTTCAGTAGTTCAACGGAGTTCACGGCGTTGGAGACCCCACTTGGGTTAGTGACAACAGAACCCGGTTTAATGTAAACCTTCGGAATAAAAGATAATGAGTAAGTAGAAGGGATTCCGGAGACCTCAATCGAAAGAATTTGTTATTAGACTGGTAGAAGGAAGGAAGGTAATGTAGTGGTCCTCTGTGGGACTCGAATTACGTGGTGATTCCGACGGAGGATGGTGAAGGGTGGAGTACGTTCAATTGGTGCGTGTCAAGGAATTTGTGTACTGACCGAGAAAGTACAGAGGAGCGAAAATGAGATAGAATACGTGGGAGCAAAAGGAGTCAATGATATAATTTGACGAGTTTTGAGTGGTAGTACGGAGGAAAGGTGAGGGGTACATATCACTCGGAAAATTCAAGAGGAGTATCGTGAAACATACCATATAAGTTATCATACATCGACTCGTCTGAAACTAAGAACCACAAGTGTACGAAGAAGGAACTCTGTCCCTTGTGACGAGCGAGTGTCTTAGAAGTCGTAGAGTATCCACGACTCACTTATATAATAATTTCCACGAATGTCTTTTGGTGACCCGAAGGGACCGTCCAGTAGTCATTTCTTAAACGGACGTTACGTCCTCTAGGCCCAAGGTAGGGACCCAGTCCTTTTGAGGGACCTCTTCCTTTAACGTTAGGTGAGGTCATAAGAACGGACCATTTAGGGTACCTGTCTCCTGGGACCACCCGTTCTCAGTCCGTGCTGAATCACTGATTTGGTGGTTTTGTCTTTCGGTAATATTTGCTTCAAGTGAATTATTACAGTGAATGTAGTTCTATAGAGAAATTGTTCTTACAGTCGGGGAAAGATCTAAGGTTAAGATCTTTTCTTAACTTTCTCTTTCGGTCCCCCTCGTCCACTAGACTAGACTCTCCACTCTTTGAAATTCCTCGGAGAGATCCTACGTTGTCTTACAAATAGGACGGACCAACATCTTGAGAAATCAAGCTCTTGAGGAAGTGTTTATGATTGTCCCATAATAAGGTCTAGATTTTTTTTTTGGTTTTTTTTGGTTTTTTTGAGTTCAATATATTTACTAATGTAGATTTTATTAGATACCAATCTTTTCAAAATCGGACATGAGAACGATAAATTGTTTATAGTCAATATTCCAGAAGTATATTTTTGGGATGAAAATTTTTGTAAGTCTACCAGTTCTTAGGTGGACGTTACTCCCTCTGGACCCAAGCTAGGGACCCAACCCTTCTAGGGGACCTCTTCCCGTACCGTTAGGTGAGGTCATAAGAACGGACCTCTTAGGGGTATCTATCTGATACCTTAGACCACCCGATATCAGGTACTCCAACGTCTCTCAGCCTGTGTTGACTCATGATTCGTGTGTCGTGTAATTCTTCATTCTACTCTGTTCAAATACGTCTTAAAACAAATTTTCTATGTCCTGTCTCTTACTGGATTACACCATCGTTCGACGTCACATTGGGACGGAACCCTATGACACCTCGTGGGAACAAGGGTGTCAAGACTGACCTACCGACTCTAAGGACTAGGAAATCGGTGGGTAGATTCATTGTCATTGTCTCACCGTCGCCATCGTCCTCAACGACTCGTCGACGATATACGACTGGGTCATGATCAAATTACAGTGAAGTAAAGAGTGTTGTTGGGATACCTCCTTTAAAACAAGGGTAGGATAGAACGTTTACCGTTTTCTTCTGTTTCATGGATGGGGGTGGGGACGGTATACACCATCTCAGTTGTGCGTTTGAGTGTACCAGATCAAGGTTTCGGGTGTGTCTGATTACGGGAACGAGACTATAGTACCGTAGAATAAAGGGTGGGGGATGGGTTAAGAGGACGGTAGTGACGGAGTGTCCATGTACTTTAGAGACAGAGTCTCAGATAAAGGGGATCTTGTTTTGATTATTTTAACCCTAAAGTTTGATAGTTACTGATTTATTGTTGACCTCTCATATGAGTACTGGGGACATAAAACCATCTATTACGATCTTAATCGAAATTATATAATGACATATAATGTGTTTAGTAGGTCAGTGTGTTTGATTGTGGTCACTTTTACAAAATTTTCTTTTCGAACAATGTTTTCTTGTTTATAACACTTAGGTGAACTTACTCCATGTGTCTGTTTAAATATCTCTATCTTTCATATAATTACCAATGGTCCCCGATCCCCTTCTTCTTTGTACCTCAATAACGAATTACACGATGCCTCAAAAGTCAAGTCAAGTCAGCGAGTCAGCACAGGCTGAGAAACGCTGGGGTACTTAACGTCGTGCGGTCCGGAAGGACAGGTAGTGGTTGAGGACCTCAAGTGAGTCTGAGTGCGGGTAGCTCAGTCACTACGGTAGGTCGGTAGAGTAGGAGACGACAGGGGAAGAGGAGGACGGGAGTTAGGGAGAGTCGTAGTCAGAAAAGGTTACTCAGTTGTGAAGCGTACTCCACCGGTTTCATGACCTCAAAGTCGAAATCGTAGTAAGGAAGGTTTCTTTAGGGTCCCGACTAGAGGAAGTCTTACCTGACCAACCTAGAGGAACGTCAGGTTCCCTGAGAGTTCTCAGAAGAGGTTATGGTGTCAAGTTTTCGTTGTTAAGAAGTCGTGAGTCGGTAGAAGTGTCTCAAAATCAGACTCTATTTAAATTTTTTTAACCCCCTGTCTACCATCACTACTAACGCATTGTTACACTTACATGAATTGCGGTGACTTGATTCACCAATTTTACCATTTAGAACATAAAAAGTTTTAATCCTTTTCCAACCGAGGTGGTTTTATTAAACCTTATGTAAATTATTTATTATGTGTACTCTGTTATTAATGGTTCAACCGGTTTTTCAGACAAACCACAAAAACCATTCTACCGAAATCATCACGAGTCAACAGAAATTGAAGTAAGCTTTGTTAAAACAATTCTGACATAACACTGTCGACAGTACAGTCACACATAAAAAAAAACTTTATAGTTTTGACCACTTAAAAACATATCGATAAAATTATGACTTCTACATTCCTTTTTTCGTTGTAAAAGTTGTGTAATATGAATAATAGAGTTCTTTCCATTTTTACTGTGACTTTGCGTTTTTTTCTAAACACCTCACAAACCTCTTCCACGACACTGACTAGTTTTTACAGCTTTCACCAAACGCTTCAAAGTACAACCTCTAAAGAGCTACCTGCTACGAACTGTCAGTTCGTCTGGTCAACTTCAACTATCACTAGTTCTCTGTATTGTAATGTGGTGTACCTTCTATCGACTGTATCAGTTTTATAGGTTTAGTTCACACCTTTTAGTAGGTGTGGTCCAACCAATACAATGAACGAAACTACAAACCCAAGGTGTATTCAATTTTCCTTTTTTTGGAAGAACTGATGTATAAGTGTACACTAAGAAATGACTTTACATTACTTTTACAAGACAAAAATTTTGTTTAACACTGTCCACTCCTTTTCACCTATGACATGTTATTACACCTTACCTTCACTGACACCACGTTCGCTTTACTTGGTGTTGGTTAGTGTGGTTTCCGACCAGAAGTAGGTTCGTTGCATTACACCCATGTACCACCTGACCTTCCCTCAAGAGGTAATCCTCGAGGAAGGTCTTTTTGTTAATTAAGGTTATTCATAACGAAGTCTAATCTAGTTGACTTTCGTCGTGAGTTGTTTTTTGTAGACCTTAATCGGTTGTCTTTTGCGTTTTAGAAGGAAGGTAGTCCCATTGTGTTCTGGTGTACAAAGCAACTACCGATTTTGACAATGTCGAACCGACCCTTCAAGACTAAGTAGATGACATAAATGGTCTGTAACGTGGAAGTCTAAAGGTAAATAAAACCAGAAATGTTTTAAGAGAATTGCCTTCTTTAAAGTTAAGGGACTTTCTGACATTTTCCGTGGACTTTGTCAAGAAACGAGTTTTTCTATTTTCAAACCCGTTCTACCTTAATACTTTGACAGACTTTTTACCGTCTTCTGTCACGTTGTTTTGTCACTTATACAACTAGTCATTTCAAGAACCATTTTTACTTTTCATACAGAAAAAAAAAAAATTGAATTTTTGACTTCCTTGAAAGACCGGATTATTTATCGAAGAAGTTGAAACTTTCTTTTCCTTTGTTTCGTCGAACGGAGGGAAGGGGAGAAAAATAAGAAAATACGAGACAGTTAATTTTGTGGTCGAGGACGACAAGTTTTTATATAGTTTCTAGTTACGTATTCTTAAATATTGGGAATTAGTGGATGTATTCGGTAGTAAGCGAATCGTTTGGGTTGTATTATGTCTACGAAGTTTTGTTATCGGAGTAAACAGTTTTTCGTGAACCGAAATTTTAATCTTACACTATAGTTTTAAATATCATTATGAAGATTTCTATCCGAGATCATTGAATAGTAATGTATACTCCGACTCTGATACATACGCAGAAGTAAAAGGATAAACCAATTTCCGTCAATGTGTTTTAATAAAAAATTTGAATTTTGAAATAATGTAACAACAAGTCAGCGGGTCAGCACAGGTCGAGAAACTCTGGGGTACCTGACGTCCTATAGTCCGAAGGGATAGGAAGTGGTAGAGAGCCTCGAACCAGTTTAAGTACAGGTAACCCAGTCACTCCGGTAGATTGGTAAAGTGAGAGACAGTAAGGGTAGAGGAGGACGGAAGTTAGAAAGGGTCTTATTCCCAGAAAAGATTACTCAACCGAGAAACGTAGTCCACGGGTTTCATTACCTCGAAGTCGTAGTCAGGAAGGTTACTTATAAGTCCTGACTAAAGGAAATCCTACCTGACCAAACTAGAGGAACGTCAGGTTCCCTGAGAGGTTGTGGTGTCAAGTTTTCGTAGTTAAGAAGCCGTGAGTCAGAAGAAATACCAGATTGAGAGTATAGGTATGTACTGATGACCTTTTTGGTATCGAAACTGATCTACCTGGAAGTCGCACAGTGTTAATCGATATTAGATCTATTAATTTCATTAAATAAAGAAAAATAGTCTCATAATTTTAGGTATAATCAGTCCACCTATTTTGTCCCTATCATAGACCCCGTTCTTTTTCCGACTTCTCATTCTTTTCTTTCACTTTCACAATCAGTGAGCCAACACACTGAGAAACACTGGGGTACCCGATATCGGACGGACCAAGGAGACAGGTACCTTAAGAGGTCAGTTCTTATGACCTTACCCAAAGGTAAAGGATGAGGTGCTACCGTCGGAATGATAAGGGATTAGCTTTACACGTGAAGATGTGTACCCCTAGGTACACAAGATAAGAGACCACTGGTCCCTAAGGTGTCAGGACGAAACTCGTGACTGTGTCGTAGAAGACGGTATCCCTGAAATATGTTCTCCCGACTTTTAGGTATATCTCACTGTGTTCCGGTTGTAAAATATCTGATGCCTTTTTTGTTGTAGATGTAAATTTTTACTACTTATAAACAAAGACAATGAGAAGAGGTACTCCATTAATACCTTTGTCAAATTCCCTTTGATTTGTGCATTGTCGGTCTCTACGTGTTTCAGTGTGTCTGACTCGTCTCCTTCGGGTTGCCTATGACGTATGACACTTTCCTGTTCTCTGCGTTCCACTTGCCGAGTGGAGAAGACAGGAAGCTCAGTCTTAATGGACACACTATTCATTTTTTTGTCTCTACAAGTGAGTCCAATTTCTTTTGGTAATAATAAATTTGATTACGTTCAGTTTTATTCGAGATCCTTATATCTATGAAAAGGGAACATATACGACCTCGATCTTACTCCGTGGACGTTTGTTGACCCTTTATTCTGACGGGTCTAAGTAATCTGAAAATAGTTACTAGACCGGAAGAGGGACTCCTGTTTTTGTTGTGTCGTAGTTACAAGTATTTTACATGTTCTTACGTTTCTCATTATATTTGTGTTACCAAGAAAACCAGAAATACAGGAAAATCCGGTAGTTTTACGTTGTCCAGTTTTAATTCAATTTTTATATTTTCTGGATTTACTATTATCTATTACTTTAGATTTACCGTATTTAGTGTGAGTATATGATTGTCTCTTTTAAACAAGTTTCCGAATACCTTATAGATGTTCGGAAATATTTAAGGAGTATCCTCTTTGTCGTGTCTGTTGTAAGAAAATAGTACTACATCATTTTGATCTTTAATTGTTTCATCCTTTTATGAACTTTTAATTTTAGTTTTGGTTTAACGTTCCCTTCAAGTTCTCCCTCCCCTGTATACATATGAATACCGACTGAGTGTGACAATATACCGTATTTGGTTGTGTTGTTTGATTTGACGTTTTATAGATTTTCATTGTGTAGTGTAAACGCCGTCTTTAGTTGGTGGAAAGGGGGTTATAGTTAATCAGAGAAGGAGAAACGGGAATCATTTCTTGTAGGAAGGAAAAATCCATTCGTGTTTCGACAGGTCAATCTCTGAATTAAAGACTATAAGATCCACATTAGTATACTTCTTAAGGTCAATTGTCCTACACTTGTTTTCCCCCTTCTCATTGAAGACCCAGGATGGGAGATCTTTTATTTAACATGATAAAAGAGACAAAGGGGAAGGGTCCCCGATCTTGGTCTTAGGTCACTATTCTGGGTAGAGACTAGTTCGTCTACTCCCGTTGACAGTCCTACAGTCTCGGTGTTTTTTTTTCCTTTTCGAACCAAAGACTGTTTCGCTTCGTGGTCGGGGAGGCGATCGGGGGGTGAATACCTTACACTGTCCCCTTCCTGTAAAAAGACATTGGTTTCTTAAAACCATACAGAAACAGTCTTATCGAATCTGGTGTGGGATTGATAGATGGATGTCCTCGTAAATACCCAATACGGATTTCGACACAAATATTTTTTAAGTATCGTAATGTATGTATAATTAATTCTTACTTTTGTTTGTTTACTTCGTAAGTTAATCCCTTCTAACTTTTTCACATTTTATTTAGATTCTTTTCGTTCTTTTCTTATTCTTAATTTCTCTTTAATTACTTTATTTTGGTTTTTATTGTCTTGATTATTTTATATGTTATAAATAACGTCTAAAGATTCTTCCTTTTTCGTTGTTTGCTACTTTATCCAATCAGTTGGATTTGTCCTTTTTCCTGAATTTATATATTTTATGAGTATCCCTATATTCTTCAATTGGGATTCCCTACTGAAAAAGGAGTTTAGATAAATTCATTAAAACTTTTAGACTTGTTTTACTCTTAAAATTCACTTGAAGTTAATAAAAGTATTTCGTTTCGTTTTGTAGCTGATTATTTTGAATAGTTTTGATCGATGTATGTTTCCTTTGTGTATATGGTTAGAGTAAATCTTTATTGAATCTTTTTAAATGTTATCTTTTATCGTTTATTTAGTGTTGTGAAGTCAGTTCTTTTTATATTCTGGTTCACCTCGATAAGACGTCCTTACATTTATCAACTTTTTGTCCTTTAGTTAATTATACTATATGACATCGTGTATTGTCTTTTTTAGTATGTCTAGAACGAGTGACTACGACTCGTCCGTTGACCGTCTTAACTTGTGGGAAAGAATTGTATTTATGAGAAATTTTGTCCTTACTTAACTATTTATAGATCTTTATTTGACTTATTTTGTACACGGTTGTGTTCACCATTTTTAAATTTTATGAAGCTTCTTTATGTTTTATTTTCTGAAGTCGTTTACCTTGTATATCGTAAGAATCTATCCTTTTTAATTTCTATAGTTGCCAGGGACAATTAGATTTTTGTACTAGTAATTCTTGAAAAGGGTCGATATGTTATTCAACTAAGATTATAAGTACTTCTTTTTATTAGTTCTTGATCGTGTTAAGACTTTTTATTCTAATTGTTCCCTACTGAGTGAAATAGTCTATAATTCATAAAATATTTCAGGTGTCAAGTGTGAATTGCAGTCTTTTTTTAAGGTCTACCTAGTTTCTAAAATCGCGTCCGTGTATGTACGTGTACGTGTGTGTGTGTTCTTTTTTTGACATTGTCGTACTTTCTTTTTTGTTTTCTTTTAATAAAATATTATAACCACATTCCTTACCGAAAAATATATACTAGATTAAGGATCTTATGTAAAGCAATTGTGTTTAGGTAAAAAAGGGGTGACGCGTCGTACGTCCTAGGACCAAAGAACTAAGTCCTAACTTGGACGCAGAGGACGTCGCCGTCACGTCTTAAAACCTGTCGATCTCTTTAGGGTATTTGGCTACAAAAATTAATTTTTTTATCGACTATCATTGTCAAAGATGTTACTTTTTTTCAATCTACTTGTTGATCCCCTTTATTGACGTTAGAATAATATCCCGAGTAAAGAAATTGTAGTTTCTGGAAGATATTTACTCAACCCAGTGTAGGAGACCTTTTCTTTAACATGATAAAGGAGACAAGGTGGAAGGGTTCCCGACCTTGGTCTTTGATCACTATTCGGACTGTGTAATTATTTTTTTTTTACCCATTTCCTATCGTTGTCTCAAAGAGTTTTTTTCATTTCTTTCTTCCTTTATATTTACTAGGAAGATTTATACCTTTCTACGAATTGAAGTGAGTCATTTTACGTTTAAGTTCAGTGTGACTCTATGACTAAAAGTGGACAGTCAGACTGTATCTAGGTCCACAAACTATTAAATAACGTGACTTCTTTTACATCCTCTTGTCCGTAAGGCTGTGTGTCGAATTTTGTCCCTCTAGAGTATTATAAGTTAAATTTAAATGTTTACGTGTGATTTTTATTGAATAAATTGGATAGGGTTCTGATAACAACCATTCACATTTTAGTCGGACTTACTACTGATTATACCGTCTGACCTATTTATATAGTTTCATTTCGGTATGTTACTCCGTCGAGGGATGATATTGTATCTTTTTCATACTGTCCGATTAACCTTTCTTCATTCCACTTCTTTATATGTGTCATGTAAATAATAAACACAAGATTTACCTTCTTTTTTCCATACATATTCATACACACATACGAATAAAATTTTTTCCTTTTTGAGTTTCCAGTTATCCTTTATTTTTAGTTCTAATTTTTTAATAAGGTCCTATTCAGGTTATGGGTTTATTACTCCTAAAAATCTTGTTCTGTCTCTTTTACCTTCCCCCTTCTTGTAAAGACTTGTCTATAATTCATTTAAAAAGTCTTGGTTTCCTGTTTTTGAGGTTTCCAGGATAGGGTTTTATTACTTGCTTTCTGGGTGTAGTTCTAGGTAAAGGTACTGTAAAGTTCCGTGGTTACTACTTCTCTTCTAGAAATTTTTGTGTGTTTGTTAATCCTTAGTTCTGTCGTCATGTTAAGAGGTTCGAACGTTTAATCTTCAGACCTGTTACGAAATTTTTAAGATCCCTTTTTTTATAAAGGAGTTTAAGATATGTGTGGGGACTTCTATAAAAATCTGTACATTTTTTCTTTAGATCTAATAGATCTAAAGATCATTCAGACTGAAATACCTTTTGACATAATACTTCGATACCTTTCACGTCCTCCTTGACCGATAGTTGTCATTTATCTTTTGATTTGTTTGTTTATTTTCCGTTAAAGTGTAATATGGGTGTCGAGTCGTCCCTTATCATAATGTCTTCAGTACTACATTGTTAAATACCCTTCCAACCATTTTACCACCATTTACTCCTCCTACACCCCAACGTCTTACATTGTAGGACTACACGGTATTTCAAAAGGAAAATGACTAGAACTTATTGTCAGTGGTCACTTTATGTCAGAGTTGAAGGAGACTATGTACTTTACACAATTGACAAGTTATTGACCGAAGAGTCGATACCGTATTAAACCTGGATGTCGTCTAATGTCTTTTGAGTCATCGTCACACCTTTCTGGTGGCTTCACTCTTTATCCAGATTAAGTGATGGACTGTCGGAAGTCTAGACTTCGTTTAATAAATTGGAGATTCCAGAATGTAGTTTGTAGATGATTTTTTTTCCCTATTAATGGTGACCAGTAGAGTGTCTATGATTTAGTTTCTGTCTTGTCTTGTATTCAATTCTTGTATTCGGCACCCTGAAGGAACCACCAGGTCACCAATTCTTAGATGGAAGGTCACATCCCCTACATACAAGGTAGGGACTAGTCCCTTGATTCTAAGGTGTACGACACCCCGTTAATTCGGGCACTCGGTGTTGAGGACTCGGGTACACGAGATGTCGGACACGTGGTGTTGATCTCTTTCTTCTGGGTCGTGTCGGTTTTTTTGTTGTTTTTGTGTCCGGCACTTCAATCACTGTCAGTATGGAAAAGGTAAATGATTAAGTCGGACGTGTTCAAAACAAAAAGGAGAGATTCGTTACCGGTAGTAAATGTCTTTCTTTATGTAAAAATATGGTAATGAATCACATACAAACACATATTGAACTTGTCTTCAAAATATTTTATTCAATTGTACTTTTCTTATTGTTAACTTTTCCTGTTAGGTGTGTGTGTCTAAACATCACCGGGTGATTTGACTAAAGTACTTAGTCAGTACTAAACATGAAACTTTTTGTGTCATTTGAGGAAGTGGATATTTTGTATTTTGTCTTGGTCGTATTGTCTTAGGTATCCTATGAAGTATACTTAATGAAGATATTTTGAGAATCATGATACGGATTGTGAATTTTAATCACGAATGGTGATATTCCAGGGTGATATTTACGAAATGGGTATAATTGGACGAATTACCATTGTCGAGGAAGTACTTAATTTATGATAGTTGTAGTAAGTAAGAATGTATGACTACTGTTTTGACTCCATGTGTCCAATTTATTTGAACGGATAACAGTGTGTCGATCCCATGTCGTCAATCCTAAGTTTGAGTTCACCTTTTATACCCTAATTTCGACCGTCCACGTCCGAGACTCAATATTCCAGATCGATTTTCTACAGTAGTCGTTTACTGTGAGTCAAGTACTCGGTATACACTAAGGTGGATCCCCGTGAGTGGTAGATTGTTCACTTTTTGTACTCGGTTCCCCTACTCTGGTTTCTACTCATTGACTAAAAACGATCTTTTCCTTACTGTTAATATGTCGACAGTCCCTTATTAATAAAGGAAAATGATGAGTGTCTTCGGGATTCTCCCTGGAAGGGTTAGGAACCTTCAAACGGGATGGGATACATCAGAGTATGAGTCCAGAGACTAAGATAGAAGTTTCGGTGAAGGTGAAGTCACTAACTGAGTTCCTCTTCACCCAACCCAAGTCAGGGACTTGTTTGACCGTGACATTGAATTGACAAAAGGACTAGAAGAGAATTATTAAGATGAGGACCGGTGTCCGGAAGGTGAGAATAGATTGACAATATCTATTCCGGGTAAGAGGAAGGGTGTCAGAGGTCCCTAAGGAAAGAAAAGTTCCGATTAGGCTAATAAGTTAAAATGATAGGAAAGTGGAGTCAAAGATCGTAATAGTTAATGGATAGGAGAAAGAGAATATAGAAGAAGAGATAGAAATTTGTAATCACTTCACTTTCACTTCAACCGAGTCAGCACAGGCTGAGAAACGCTGGTGTACCTGACATCGGATAGTCCGAGGAGGAAGGTACCCTAAAAGGTCCGTTCTCACGACCTCACCTAACGGTAAAGGAAGAGGTCCCCTAGAAGGGCTGGGTCCTTAGCTTCGACCCAGAGGTCGTGACGTCCGTCTGTAAAATGGCAGACTCGGGTTCGCAGGGATTAGATTGGTCCTGAGGTACGTTTCGTTTTATAGAAGGTCTTAGATAAAAGAAAGGAGGAAAAAAAACCGGTATGGTACGTCACACGACCTAGAGTCAAAGGACTTGTCCCTAGCTTGAACGCGGAGGCCGTGACCTTCTTACCACAGAATTGGTGACCTACTGGTCCCTTCAGGGGATAGAAGAAAGGAGAATTAAGATACAATTGGTCTATAAGAACTCTTAGGGGATATAGATCCAAAGTGATGAAACGAACCCGTTAAAATGAATAAAGTTCTTTAAAATACCGATCTTTTGTGTTTGTTATTGTTATTTTCCCACTTATTTGAGTTTCTCGGTTTCTTTCTTGTTTGTCTTTGGTAGAGATCATGGACTTCCTCCTTTTCAAAGACCTCACCAACGACGTCACGACCGTAAGGGGAGGGTTCCAAGACAAGACCATAGACACTTGACCAATAGACCTTCGGTACAAGGTAAACCACTTTAACGTCACTGATGTCTTAACCACGAATGACAAGAACACCAAGGTAACAGTCTCAGACTTCTTAACTGTCACCAATGTATATACCCAGGGTCTCAATCTAAACCCGACTTACAACCACGGTTCCTTCTTCAATGACTTCCTCATCCTAAACTGCAAAACCAGAGAAGAAATTCACTAAGACAACATCTACGAAAGTGTCTAGAACATTGCGGATGACTTCCACTTTGATATTTGTGGTTTTTTTGGTTCTTTTGTAGTGTGTTTCTTAACTCTAGAGTTTTCAATACTCTGTGTTTCGTCGTTCGGGATGATGTGGAGTTTATGAACCTCTGGTTATATGTGTGGTGTGTATGTGAAAAATAAAATAATAAAAAATTTTTAATTTCATATCAACTAAATGTTACAACACGATTAGAGACGACGTGTCGTTTCACTGAGTGAATGTATGTGTGTGTGTAAGTAAAAATTTATAAGAAAAGGTAATACCAAACAGGGTCGAGTATAAAGGGACTCGATATTATCATCCTGAAACGACAAATACGTAAGATTTGCATTATCCAACACAGATGGTTAGGGTTTGATTGTCCGCCAGGGAGGGGAGTGGAAGAACCGTTGGTGTTCAGACAAGAAATACAAACACTCATAAAGATAGAGTATCTATCCAAGTAAGTGCGGTATCAAATCTAAAGTGTATTTTCACTATATCCCATAAACAGAAAGAGACTGAATGAAGTGAATCATACCATTAAAGATTCAACACCGTTTACTGTATTAAAGTAAGAAAAAATACCGACTCATCATAAGTTAACAGTCTCTCCCGTTACTGTGGGTTGAGGTCATGAGAACGGACCTTTTAGGGTACCTGTCTCCTCGGACCACCCGACGTCAGGTACCCGAACGTCTCAGTCTGTACTGACTCACTGGAGTGAAACTGAAAAGTGAATATACGTAACCTCTTCCTTTACCGTTGGGTGAGGTCATAAGAACGGACCTCTTAGGATCCCTACCCCCTCGGACCACCCGACGGCAGATACCCCAGCGTGTCTCAGCCTGTACTGACTTCGCTGAATCGTCATCGTCATAAGTTGACAGCCTCTCCCGTTACCGTGGGGTGAGGTCATGAGAACGGACCTTTTAGGGTACCTACCTCCTCGGACCATCCGACATCAGGTACCTCAACGTTTCTCAACCTGTGCTGACTCGCTGAAGTGAAAGTGAAAAGTGAAAGTACGTAAACTCTTCCTTTACCGTTGGGTGAGATCACAAGAAAGGACCTCTTAGAGTCCCTGCCCCCTCGGACCACCCGACGACAGATACCCCAGTGTGTCTCAGCCTGTGCTGACTTCGTTGAATCGTCGTCGTCGTCGTCGTCGTCGTAAGTTGGCATATACACATGGTGTAGAAGTAAGTAGACAACTACCTGTAAATCGAACGAAGGTGCAAAACCGATAACACTTATCATGATAATACTTGTATTCTCACGTACATAGAAAAGTTTCGTCTTAAAAGAGGTCCACATAAAGTTCCTCGTATGTGAGAAATTTACCACTTAGGAAGGGAGGTGAAGATTTTCAAATGACAGATTACCTCCCTTTTTGACCAGAGAATCAATCAAGGAGTCTCAGTTATATGTCCTCAGAATTTATCATTGGTAAAACAGAACAAATTGAAAAGTCCTTACTTATATTAGAGAAATAAACTTCATCATACCCCATATGTCTTGTTACGACTCACATGTATGTTATACTGGGTCTCTAAGGGTTTCTGTTGAATTAAACGGTAGTGAAAATTCATTTTGAATTATAATTAAAAAAGAAAGACATCATGGTGGTTCCAGAAGTTTACACCCAGTGATTTGTATTTATGTTTTAAGATAAGGTTCATGGTTAGAATGGTTTACCGTTAAATGGATACCATCACAACGACCGTGGTTGTACATAGTCTGGTGACGGTTCGTCTCATTCCTCCTTGGTCCTTAGGTACGACTGGACCTTTTATCTCTCAGTAAAATCTATGTCATGACTTTATGACATTTTGATACAGGTTTGTTGAGTGGTTTCCTCCATAAAACCCGTTTAAGAAGAATCGATAATTTCATGTGTGTGTCCTGGTTACTAGAAAATCCTCAGACTATTCGTGTTGAGAGGTCCTTGGGTTGATGAATTGACTTTCAAATATGTTGACATTCTCGTTCGTCACTAAGAGTTAGAACCGTATGAAATCTTAGTGAGTTTCTTGAATTATTGTTGTTTTGAGACACGGTCTGATATAGAAATCCTCACTCTCCATCCATCGTCAGGAAAATTTTCGAAGGATCCATTAACGTCGAAATCACAGAAGTCTTACTCTTCGTGTCTCTTCCATCCAACTGACGTTCTTACATGACTGGAGGTTTCGTCGACAGGAGTTTGAAATAAAGGGAAGTTTGGTATAGTCTCCCTACACCGGGTAAGTGTGACGATTCTCTCCAAATAAGTAGGTAAGTCTACAGACACGGACTATAATTCGATGCATAGTCCCTTTGTTGATCCCTTGTTATATGAGGTTCCAGGGTAAAAGTACCCTAAGTATCGTGTCTCCATTAAATTACACTGTCACTGAGAGGTTTTGTTGGTCTTGTACGGAGAGGCTCCCCTTGTACTTTTAGAGACTCCCTCCCACCTCTCTACATCCACCGAATATGTGTGGGGTCCTCTAACGGAAATTATGGTCGTTAGTACGAATCGTCCCTTGACCCAAGTCGGTTACCGGAAGGGTTCCATATTAGTATGCACTAAACTGGTCAAGGGGTTAGAAGGATGGACTGACAATGGGTTTTACCCCTCTCGTGTGTTAAAGGAGGTATTCCCAATCCTTTGTCTAACCTTCCGACTAATGACACATACATAAGTACATATCAGATCTATTTAGTTATCCTTTACCAAAACACTTTTTATTGTTACATAAACCTCCTTCGTCCGATCTGGTAGTGAAGTAATGTATATAGTTTTACTTTAGGTCTACCCGACTTCTTAATTTACAAATGTCTGTGTAAAATTCTCCTTTATTTACTCATACAAGTATTACTCCTTCCTGAAAGATCTGTATCTCCGTTACATTCTTTAGTGATTCCACATTTCGTTAATAGAAAGTTATCTTTTTATTTAATTAATTTTTTTCTTTAGTGTTTCCTTTTTACCTCATAGACCGTTATTTTTTTTAATACTTTCTATAGTTAGTTTGTTACAATTACCTAACCTTCTAAGGTATGACAGTTCTATAGTCAAGAAGAGTTGAGTCAAATGTCTAAGTTACGTTAGAGTTAGTTTTATGATGGTTGGATAAAACACCTATCGTTATTGATCAAGATTCCAAATATACGTCTACGTTTTCTACCTCTTGTCGGTTGAGTTATGACTTCTTCATCTCATTTCAGTCTCTTAATGATAATTAAATTTTCGTTTATCATTATGTTTTTTCGTTTCTTTCTATGTCGTTTCTCACCGTCACACCATGTCTGTTTGTCTGGTTACCTTGTGTTCTCTTGGGTCTATTTCTGGGTGTGTTTATGTCAGTTGACTAGAAACTGTTTCCTCGTTTCCGTTATGTTACCTCGTTTCTGTCAGAAAACTTGTTTACCACGACCTTATTGAGCCGTATGTGTATGGTTCTTTTTGTTTTTGTTTTTTGATCTGTGTCTAGAATATGAGAAGTGTTTTTAATTGAGTTTTACTTAGTGTCTGGTTCTACATTTACGTTTTCTGAGGACCTTCTATTGTGTCCTCTTTTTAGATCTACTAGGACCCATACCGTTATTGAAAATTCTATGTTGGTTTCTGTCTCGGTAGTTTTTTATTAGTTGACGTGAAGTAGTTTTGATTTTTTAAGACGAGACATTTCTGTTTTAGTTCTCTTACAATTCTGTTCGGTGTCTGACACTCTTTTATGAACGTTTTCTGTGTAATCGGTTTCCTGACAATAGGTTTTATTTGTTATTTTGGAGTTGTTATTTTTTTAATAGTTCGACTAATTTTTTTACCAGTTATCGGACTTGTCTGTGGAGTGGTTCCTTCTACATGTTTACCGTTTGTTCGTTTACTTTTCTACAAATTGTCGTATACAATAATCCCTTAACGTTTCATTTTGTTACTCTGTGGTGATATGTGGATAGTCTTATGGTTTGTGATTGTGGTGGTTTAGAGTCACGAAGACACCTCGTTGTCTTTGAGAGAAAGTGACACCCTTACTGTGAAACCTTCCGTCAAACGACCAAAGAACGTGTTGATTTGAATTAGAATAATATACTAGGTTGGTAACCATAAATGGGTTCTTCTTGACTTTTGAATGTGGATATATCTTTACACGAAATAAGTATTGACGGTTTTGAACCTTCGTTCGGTTCAACAAGAAGTCATCTACTTACTTATTTGTTTGACGTCATGTAGATCTTGTACCTTATAATAAATCGTGGCTTGTTCTTTATTCGGTAGTTCGGTACTTCTTTGTACCTCTTTTTACGTATAATAATTCATTTTCTTTGGTTATACTTTTCCGATGTCAGGCTTGCTAAGATTGATATACTATTAAGAACTTTTCCGTTCCGAGACCTCCGTCACCAACGATCCAATCCCTCCTCTCTCCTTACTTGTCCACTTCGTGTCTCCTAAAATTCCCGTCACTTGATAAGACATACCATTATGTTACCACCTATGTACATTAATATGTAAACAGGTTTGTGTCTTTTACGTATTGTAGTCTTCACTTGAGATAACATTTGATACCTGAGAGCCACTATTACTACAGTTTCACCCAAGTAGTTGACATCAATTCACATATGACACACGTCCTACAGTTGTCACCCCCTCCAACACACACACATACCCTTGTCCCTTTTAAACCCTTGAAAAATATGAAAGACGAGTTAAAACAACGCTTATATTTTGACGAGATTTTTTATTTCAGATAAAGAATTTTTTCCATTACTTGACCCTTTTACCAGTGTTTTACTTATTAATTTTATTCTTGAGTATAATTATACCTTATGTAATTCTGACGTTAAGACTTTTTACACTTTTTGGATTTGTATTACATATTTTCTCTTTTTCTTTGTCGATTCTTTTATGCGTTTTTTCACGACTGATTAGTTTCCTTTTATTACTTTCTTGTAAAAATGAACGTCCTTTCTGGTTACCGTACTTTTATGTTACGAAGTTTCAGTTTACTTTTATTAACTTTATTACTACCTTTATTGTTATTCGGATATTATTGTTTGAGGAAAGGTCTTTCTAATATATTCTTAGAATTTCCACGGGTGTAACAAAAGACTGGGTAAAGATTCCAACATAAGAACTCATATTCATTTGTTGGACTTTAAGTTCTAATTTTACTATTTCTCGATAAATCAGTAATTCACCTTTTTGTCCCTCTTCGACCATCACTCATAGTGCGACGATCAGGTTTGTTATTAACACCGATAGACCATACGATACCCGAAGGGACCACCGAGTCTACCATTTCTTAGATGGAGGTCACGTCCACTGGGTCCAAAGTAGAGACGTAGTTCTTCTAGAGGACCTCTTCCCTTACGGATGGGTGAGGTTATAAGAACAGACTTCTTAAAGTTCTTAGATTCTTTTACCTTGTTCGAACAGTAAAAATTCGAATTTTTTTCAGTCTAGTCCTGAAGGACCAACAGGTCACCGATTCTGTAGTGTGAGAGTTACGTCCTCCGGACCCAAGCTAGGGACCAGTCCTTTGATCCAAGGTGTACGATGTTGATTGTCAAGTGTACGACACTTTCTTTTCTGGACCCCTTCGGTTTTTTTATTTTTATTTATAATTTTTGGTCAGTCTATTTTTGACTTATCGGGTAATGACTCCCGAAAGAAACGGATGACCAAAGGACCGTGAGTGACTTCTGTTATGTCACACCGAGTGTCGAGAGAAGGATAGGGTTTCAGGACTATAAGAGAACTTCTGAAAAGTTGTAGGAGTTTTCTGCTGTCGGTGTTAAGTGTAGGTCTGTGTAGAGACTCAAGAGACTAAAGTTGAGGTTACTGGAATTCCCTTTGTGTTACTAACTTTAACGGTGTGACCGGTCCGTGATATCATTGGTAAACGTAATCAATAAACTACTGTCCACCAAGGTCATTCCTTATGCCTTGATTATTCAGTGTTAGTTGGTCTTCTCAAGTCCTTTCCAGTTTTCCTCTTCGGTTCACAGAATAGTGGAGGGTCTTAAGAGGAACGATCTTAGGTAGAACCGACTCCTTACGTACACGTTGGTCCTTCCTAGGACTCAATCTTACTGACCGGTCTGTTGAACCTTTAATTGGGGTAATGGTATTTTGGGCTCTGACACTGAAACTCGGTACACCGTCTCGTCAAAAGGACCCAAGAGAATGGGAGTCTGAGAGACGGACCCGCAGGGAAGGGTTACTTCAGAGAACGAGACAGTGGTAGAAATAGATGAGTCTGTTGAGTAAAGACTCACAATCTGTTCT
Source organism: Capra ibex (assembly GCA_006410555.1). Classification (NCBI taxonomy): domain Eukaryota; kingdom Metazoa; phylum Chordata; class Mammalia; order Artiodactyla; family Bovidae; genus Capra; species Capra ibex. Next base: position 945,266 of record SJYO01011531.1, read on the forward strand.
CGGGTGGAAGGTCCAGACCTTCCCCAGGGGGTAGGATGTTGTGAATATGTTGAAGGTGAGGTGACTCTGGCCAGCACTGTTACGGACATGAAATCTGAAACAGTCGTGACCCTTTTTACGAGTATGACTTAGAATGAAAGGGTAAGAGGTTGGTATGAGGGAATGATGATTTCGGACCCTGGAGTGAGTCCGAAAGTCAGGGAACTAAGAGATTAAAAGTAAGGTAATAGAGACAAGATAAAGGAAGAGATGAGTCGGTTCTTTTCAACCACAGTCAAGTTAGTGACGGAACGTTTATAGGATTTAAGAAAACGATGTGACAAGAAGATAATATGGATATACCCTTTTATTGGGGGTTAGGACTTGTTTAGGTTGACAGTCGGTTGAACCCGACGGTTTACGAAGAATTCTATTAGTTTGATGGGTATTCCAACTCTAAACGGAGTCACCTTGAGACTTGTGAAAGACGTTAGAAAGATATAAAGGGATGAAGTCAAGTCAAGTCAAGTCAGCGAGTCAGCACAGGCTGAGAAACACTGGGGTTCTTAGCGTCGTGCGGTCCGGAGGGACAGGTAGTGGTTGAGGGTCTCAAGTGAGTCTGAGTGCAGGTAGCTCGGTCTCTACGGTAGGTCGGTAGAGTAGGAGACAGCAGGGGAAGAGGAGGACGGGAGCTAGGGAGGGTCGTAGTCTCAGAAAAGGTTACTCAGTTGAGAAGTGTACTCCACCGGTTTCATGACCTCAAAGTCGAAATCGTAGTAAGGAAGGTTTCTTTAGGGTCCCGACTAGAGGAAGTCTTACCTGACCAACCTAGAGGCACGTCAGGTTCTCTGAGAGTTCTTAGAAGAGGTTATGGTGTCAAGTTTTCGTAGTTAAGAAGCCGCGAGTCGGAAGAAGTGTCAGGTTTAGAGTGTAGGTATGTACTGGTGTCCTTTTTGGTATCGGAACTGATCTGCCTGGAATCAGCCGTTTCATTACAGAGACGAAAACTTTTATGATAGATCCAACCAGTACTGAAAGGCAGGTTCCTCCTTCGCAGAAAATTAAAGTACCACGTCAGTGGTAGACGTCACTAAACCCTCAGGTTCAGACTGTGACAAAGGTGACAAAGGGGTAGATAAAGGGTACTTCACTACCCTGGCCTACGGTAGTAGAAGCAAAAGATTCACAACTCGAAATTCGGTTGAAAAAGTGAGAGGAGAAAGTGAAAGTAGTTCTCCGAGAAATCAAGGAGAAGTGAAAGACGGTATTCCCACCATAGTAGACGTATAGACTCCAATAACTATAAAGAGGGTCGTTAGAACTAAGGTTAAACACAAAGAAGGTCAGGTCGCAAAGAGTACTACATGAGACGTATATTCAATTTATTCGTCCCACTGTTATATGTCGGAACTGCATGAGGAAAAGGATAAACCTTTGTCAGACAACAAGGTACAGGTCAAGATTGACCACGAAGGACTGGACGTATGTCTAAAGAATTCTCCGTCCAGTCCACCAGACTATAAGGGTAGAGAAAGTCTTAAAAGGTGTCAAATAACACTAGGTGTGTCAGTTTCCGAAACCGTATCAGTTATTTCGTCTTTAGCTACAAAAAGACCTTGAGAGAACGAAAAAACTACTAGGTCGCCTACAACCGTTAAACTAGAGACCAAGGAGACGGAAAAGATTTTGGTCGAACTTGTAGTCCTTCAAGTGCAAAGTATATAACGACTTAGGACCGAACCTCTTAAAACTCGTAATGATAAAGGGATGAATCGAGAGAGGTTAAGAGGTGGTGTCACTAAAGTTTCTTCGAGGAGAGGAGAGGTTGTATAGGAGAAAGTAGGAACCGACAACCGGGACGGAAGTTGAAGTTTCTTTTGTCTTTGGTGATCTGACCCTGTGGGAATGGATGGTCAGTGGAATAAATGATTAAAGAAGGAAGAGACGTAAAGGAGGGTTCTTAGAGTCAAGGAATCCTTGGAACAGGACATATAGAAGATTGTGGTAGAAGATCGAAATTGTGGAGGGAAAGTATTGTAAATTTGTGTTAATTCTTAAAGAATGTTTATCGACTCTTTTCTTCGCTTCACTTTCCGTTTTCTCTCTTCCTTTCTATACAGGTAGACTTACGTCTCAAGGTGTCTTATCGTTCCTCTCTATTCTTTCGGAAGGAGTCCTTAATTACGTTTCTTTATCTCTTTTGTATCTTACCCTTTTCTGATCTGTAGAGAAGTTCTTTTAGTCTCTATAGTTCCCTTGTAAAATACGTTTCTACCCGTGATATTTCCTGTCTTTGCCATACCTGGATTGTCTTCGTCTTCTATAATTCTTCTCCACCGTTCTTGTGTGTGTGCTTAATGTGTTTTTTCTAGAAGTACTGGGTCTATTTGTACTACCACACTAGTGAGTGGATCTCGGTCTATAGGTCCCTATGTTTCAGTTCACCCGGAATCCTTCGTTGTCATACTTGTTTCGATCACTTTCACTACCTTAAGATCGACTCGATAAAGTTTAGGATTTTCTACTACGACACTTTCACAACGTGAGTTACACGGTCGTTTAAACCCTTTGCGTCGTTACGGTGTCCTGACCTTTTCCAGTCAAAAGTAAAGTTAGGGTTTCTTTCCGTTACGGTTTCTTACAAGTTTGATGCCGTGTTGACGTGAGTGACTTCTCATTGCGAGCTTTGAGAGGTTCTTTCCGAAGTTGTCATGTACTTGGTTCTCTAAGATCTACAAGTTTGACCTAAATCTTTTCCGTTTCCTTGGTCTCCGGTTTAACGGTTGTAGACAACCTAGTGTCTCTTTCGTTCTCTCAAGGTCTTTTTGTAGATGAAGACGAAATGACTGATGTCGTTTCGGAAACTGACACACCGAGTGTTATTTGACACCTTTTAAGAATTTCTCTACCCTTATGGTTTGGTCGAATGGACGGAGGACTCTTTAGACATGTGTCCACTTCTTCGTTGTCAATCTTGGCCTGTACCTTTTTGCCTGACCAAGGTTTAACCCTTTCCTCATGCAGTTCCGACCTATCACAGTGGGACAAATAAATTGAATATGCGTCTCTTGTAGTTCGTTTTGTGACCCGTCCTATTTCGTGTTCGACCTTAGTTCTGACGTCCCTCTTTATAGTTATTGGAGTCTATACAACTACTGTAGTGGGAATACCATCTTTCGCTTCTTAATTTCTCGGAGAACTACTTTCACTTTCTCCTCTCACTTTTTCAACCGAATTTTGAGTTGTAAGTCCTTTGATTCTAGTACCGTAGATCAGTGTAGTGAAGTACCGTTTATCTACCCCTTTGTTACCTTTGACACTGTCTGAAATAAAAGAACCTGAGGTTTTAGTGACGTCTGTCAATGACGTCGGTACTTTAATTTACCACGAACGAGGAACCTTCTTCTGGATACTTTTTGTATCTGTCGTATAATTTTTCGTCTCTGTAACGACTGTTTCCAGGCAGATCAGTTTCGATACCAAAAAGGTCATCAGTACATACCTACACACTCGACCTGATATTTCTTTCGACTCACGGCTTCTTAACTACGAAAACTTGACACCACGACCTCTTCTGAGAAATTTCTCAGGGAATCTGACGTTCCTCTAGTTCGGTCAGTTAGGATTGCCTTTAGTTGGAACTTATAAGTAACCTTCCTGACTAGGACTTCGACTTCGAGGTTATGAGACCGGTGGACTACACTTCTTAACTGAGTGACCTTTTCTGGGACCACGACCCTTTTCAACTTCCGTTCTTCTCTTCCCCTACTGTCTCCTACTCTACCAACCTTCCGTAGTGACTGAGTTACCGGTACTCAATTCGTTCGAGGTCCTCAACCACTACCTGTCCCTCCGGACCGCACGACGTCAGGTACCTCGACGTTTCTCAGCCTGTGTTGACTCACTGACTTGACTTAACTTGACTTCTTAAAGAGTTTCTTTTCTTCTCGGGGAAAATTAGATGTAATCAGGAGGTCGATCGTTAGTAAGATGAGATGGAACGTCGGTTTAAAGATCTTTCTCAACAGAGGTGTCGTTAGACCGAAGAAAAAGGTGGTCAGGTGATTTTGTCGATAGAGGTATAAAAATTTCGTAATATTTTTATAAAGGTTGAATAAGTGTCTTGAGATTAAATGAACTATATTATTTTCTGAGGATGTCTAACTCTCTACTGTTTTCTCTACTTTATCTGAGTCTCTTTTGGTCTGTCAAGAGAATTTTATATTCTTATTTAAGAATTGGAGTGAGTACTAGTTTCTTTCATTTTAGTTTCGATGTGACGTTACAGTAAAAAGTGGATAGTCTATCCGTTTATGTCTTTTTGAAATGGTGGTGGTGTGACCGTCTAAAGGGACCACTAGGTCACCAATTCTTAGACGGACGAATACCAAGTCAGGGACCAGGTCCTTCTAAGGTGTACGGTGTCCCTTTGATTTTGGGTACACGGTATTGATGACTACGTTTCTTGACTGAGTGACCTTTTCTGGGGCTACAACCCTTTCTAACTTCCGTCCTCCTCTTCCCTTTTTCTCTCCTACTCTACCAAGCTACCGTAGTGGCTGAACTACCGGTACTCAAACTCGTTCGAGGTCTTCAACCATTACCCGCCCCTCCGGACCACACAACGTCAGGTACCCCAGCGGTTGTCAGCCTATGCTGACTCACTGAGTTGACTTCAGATCTCGGGGTACGAGATCGCGGACACGAGACGTTGTTCTGCGGTGTTACTCTTCGGGCGTGAGGTGTCGATCTCTCATCACTGGACCGTGTCGACTTTTATTTATTTAATTGTTTTGTTTTGTTTTGTTTGGTGACACAACCGTTCCCGAACACATTTGTTTATGAGAGTATGTTTGATATTTATGAATGGTCTTAATACTTACGTATTCGAGAAAGTGTGTTAAGATAAACCCTTGAAATGTCTATATGGGTATGAAAATTTCACTAGAAAATTTACAATAAGTTTTACTATGTCAAACACTGTCTTTTTCTGACTTTTATTGGACTTTCCTCCTATACAAAGTTATTTAATGACGTATAAATATTTTACCTTATGATACGTCGACAATTTGTCTTACTTCTCCAAGAAACCTCTAGTAAAATAAAGTCGTGTGTTCTGAAAGTCTTAAAACTTGGTAGAATTTTTATTGTAAACGTTTTTTTTGAGTTAATTTTAAGTGTTGTCCTTTTCGGGTGAACATAAAGAAAAAGGAAGCGGGTAAAGGGAAAGAGAAGGAGAGAGGAGGTGGCAAGAGAGACCCATACACAGTGTGTGTGTGTGTTGTGGAGAGACAACAATTTAGGGAGTTGGAGAGACAGTGTAGCATAAATGACTGTGGGGCATGAAGGGGTTTAAGTAGAGAAGGGGTATGGAGAGATACTTAACTCCTAAATTTTTCAACTAAGATACTACTTCCGGATCGGGACTGTTCCTACTTGTCAATTTATCAAACTTAGACTCCCTTTACACATAATAGTTTACAGTCTTCCGTTGGTCGGGACAAGTCGACTTCAGACGTGTTACGGTCCTTCGGACACGTGTTTGAAAGTATCGTCTTTACCAAGACGGAACAGTGTCTTACTAAAAATCTACTCAATGGACACTATTAAAAACAGACTGAATGTCTGTAGATTGAAACACTAGGTCATTAAGGTGAAGATATATACATATGGATGCCGACTAAGTACAACTCCAAACTGTCTTATGTTGTTTTAAGACATTTCGTTAATAGGAAGTTATTTTTTTATTTAATTTTTGGTAGTACGACTCACTTTTTTAGGAATGTCTTTTCTCATAAGGTGTGTCGTTCCTGGATTTTCTTCGTCTTCTCTAATTCTTCTCCACCGTTCTTATGTGTCTTCTTGACATGTTTTTTCTAGAATTACTGGACCTATTAATACTGTCACACCAGTGAGTGGATCTCGGTCCGTAGGACCTCACACTTCAACTCACCTGGAATCCTTCGTAATGATGTTTGTTTCGATCACCTCCACTACCTTGAGGTCAATTCGATAACTTTTAGGATGTTCTACTACGGCAATTTCACGATGTTAGTTATATGGTCGTTTAAACCTTCTGAACCGTTACCGGTGTCCCGACCTTTTCCAGTCAAAAGTAAGGTTAGGGTTTCTTCCCGTTGTCGTTTCTTACAAGTTTGGTGGTGTGTCAACACGAGTAAAATGTACGGTCGTTCCATTAGGAGTTTTAGTAAGTTCGATCTGAAGTCGTCATGTACTTGACTCTTGAAGGTCTACGTGTTCGACCTAAATCTTTTCCATCTCCTTGGTCTCTAATTTAACGGTTGTAGACGACCTGATATTTTTTTGATCTTAAGGTCTTTTTATGGATGAAGACGAAGTGACTGATGAAGTAACTCTTAGGGAACCTGACGTTCTTCTAGTTTGATCAGTTAGGATTTCCTTTAGTTGGGACTTATATGTGACCTTCCTGACTACGACTTCGACTTCGAGGTCATGGAACCGGTGGACTACACCTCTCGATTGAGTGACCTTTTTTTGGACGACGACCGTTTCTAACTCCCGTCCTCCTTTTCCCCCGTTTTCTCCTACTCTACCAACCTATCGTAGTGACTGAGTTACCTGTACTCAAACTCGTTTGAGATTCTCTTTCACTTCCTGTCCACGTCAGGTACCCCAGTAACTCTCAACCTGTGCTGAATTACTGACTTGTTGTTGTTTAATTTTCTAATGAAAAGAATATATCCTCCCTGTGACCAAGAGGAAGGGAAGTGACTTTAACATTTGATAATTTTATTTAGTTATTTCGTACGAGTAATGTTCTGTATATTGGACCCTTAAAGGACCGTGAGGTCGCCAATCCTGAGCTCCGAAAGTAACGGGAATAGAACCCAAGTTAGAGATCAGTCCCTTGATTCTAGGGTGTTCGACACACCACGTTGGGTTTTGTTTTGTTTCTATAGTTTTTCTTGTCTCCCTATATTTCTTTTGAGACTTTCATAGTAAGTAGAGGACGGACAGGGTAAAAGGTTTTCACTAGTGATTTATGAAAGGAAGTATAGGAAATCTTTATCTATGGGTATGTATTTTTTATTTATTTATCCTATCATCTGTATGACAGATGTCGAACGTAAAAAATGAATTTTATTATTTAGGACCTATAGAAGGTGTAGTTATGAAAGATCAATGGAAAAAGACGTTACCGACACATCATCCAGTAGTATGCCCATATAGTGTTAATAAATAAAAAGTTAAATAAAAAATTAACCTTCTCTTAACGAAATGTTACAACACAAGTAAAGACAACATGGTGTTACGTTTAGTCAGTATTGACATGGATATAGTGGAGGGAGGGGAGGGAGTAGGGTAGGTAGATCCAGTTGGGTCTCGTAGTCCGACCCGAGCGACACAATATATCGTTGAAGAGTGGTCGATAGGTGAAATGTGCGCCGCCACATATATACGGTTACTGTGAAGGATATAAGCAAGGTGACAGAGGAAGGGGTTACACAGGTGTTCGGACAAGAGATATCGACGTAGAGGTAAGGAAGGGACGGTTATGCGAGTAGTTATAGTGTAAAGATCTAAGGTGTATATACACAATTATATACTAATAAAATTGGTCAGAAAGATAAAAACAATCCATCCTCTAAATACCAAAGGAGGAGATAGAATGTGTAATAAAAACTAAGCCGTTGTCACCTAACTTATTTCTGTCTTAATATATGAGATCCTCTCGGTTTACCCTTCTTTGAGTTTGAATGTGCAAAAAGTAAAAAGTTTGTGCGAACACTTACTATTCGAAAAGCAATACACTTATATCGTGTTTATTCGTCCCTCCGAAGCCCTCTACTCAGTACTTTAAGACCCGTCAAGGGATAAAATAAACTGTGTTACCGTATATGTGACGTAGGAAAACGGATGGGGTGTTGTGGGTCTGTTTCCCGATTATGTGTTGGTAAAAAAAATTTAATGTTTTTGTAAAGAATGAATTTTTTTAGACAAAGATGACGTGTAATCCCTCTATTTGGTCCTTTCAAATTGTAAGTTTATTGTTTCCTTTTGGTTCTACGGGTGTCGTTTATGAATTTTCGGAATACTGTTTGTAGTTTGATTCAAGATTTTTTAATGTCGATAACAAAAAGACTATTGACTCTCAGATCCTTATAAAGGATTTACAAGAATCTCACTCCCTCAGAGAGAACTTAGTGTCTTTAAGTATTCGTTAGTTAATATATAGGAATGTGTGTAAAGTCCCCATATAATAAACTTTGTATACATGACATGAGCTCTACCTTCCTTGGTAGTGTCCATACAACTTATAGAATACTATAGTATAGAAACGCTCGAAGACCGGTTTCTCCTTGTAAGGAACGGGTCTCCATGTGAGTGGTAGTCACCTGGGTCTTCAGGTCTCTCTGTACGATAGGAGAGAATTCTTTTCCTCTCCTTCTTTCTTTTGACCTACGATCCTCTTGTGTAGGTAAGAAGTCAATCCCCACCTGTTCACGATTTAAGACCGGTTCCTCCATATTCGAATTCATATAGTACGCCCTTTTTCAAATAATACTCTAGAGATCCTTCCAGCAAATTCTCCTTCCCTCTCTCAGAAAAAAAAAAAAAAAAAGGACAGGAAAAGGAACATTAGATCTTAAGTCTACACTACTAATATCTGGGTCGTCGGTAATACTTGAGACTTCACTGAAAGTCCTATTGTCTTAATCTCTCGATCTTTCTCTGACTTAAGAGACTACTGTGACAACTTGACAGTATGGTCGGGACGAATGAAAGTCTAAAGTATATATGTTCTTTCTTTATTTGGATATAAGACTATATACGTTGGTTGGGGTTAGGACTATTTCTTATTCTGGTTGATACTGAACATTACCTACTCCTTACCTTTACTACTCCCATGAGACTTTACGTAAAAAGAACCACGAGAACAATCCTTCGTGTTGCGACGTGTATATATACGATTTCTTTTTTACAATGTTCTTTAGTCATAATACTTTAAGGGTCATCGTTTCCTCTCGAGCCGGTTATGTGTGTAAGAGATCTCAAATCTGACCGACACTATTGAAGATTATTTTCCGGTGGATATGTTTCAATTGGTAAGTCATAAGTTATGTAACTATTTAACACTAGGTCACAGACTATGTTAAATAGACTTATAGACCGGAAAATGGAGTCAATTTAGAGTATCGTTGAGATGTTCTCTCTGTCAGGATGAGGGTAAAACTTCTATGTCTTTAACTCTCTAACAGTGTATCAACCGTCAACATCTTCATCTTAAGTTTTTCAAATGTCTGACAACTTCCTATGAAGGTCCACACTTTCTTTGTTTCTTCACCGTCGATCCTCACAATTCGAGACAGGCTCGGAAGAAGATCTCGACAAGTCCAAGTGAAACTCTTTTTCCGTGGTCTATCTCTCAAGTCAAGGAAGTCGATCGTCAATGAGTTAGTTGTAATATAATAAATAATAATTCTTGTTTTTGATAAAAATGTTGATATTAAGAACCAACAGACGATACACGATCCGTGAACGTGATCTGTAAGACATATGAAATTGGATTAATAAGGGGTGTTGGTGGAAAACTCAATCCATAACAAAAAGGTCAAATGTTTACTTATTACTAGTTTCTCCAGTTCTTTAAACAAATTCCGGTGTATAGGTAATTCATGGATGGATGATCCTAAGTTTAAGTTCCGAAAATTTTGAGGCTTCAAGTATACGAAACATGAAGTGGTATTACCCTTATGTGTCCAATCTATACCTGATCTATATCTAACAGTAGTTCACCACTCCCTGTTTATTCGATAAACAAGTTTGGGACTTAATAGAACACCGTATTGCAACTAGTTAATTGTGATTCTACTCCATCATTTTGACATCTGTTCTCTTTCTTAAAAGTCTCCTCCATTACGAACTCTATTTGAACCCTTCTATTTTACATCAATCGGTTCTCTTCCCAGTCTTTGTTCTTTAGCAGAAATCTCGTTTCTCCTGAGACTTTGAATTTTTCCAGATAGAACGAGGCCCTTGCCGTCTCGTCCTTTCCACAGTTCGTCCTGGAGTTATTTGTAAACGACTTACTTACACTTTTACCATTCGTACTTTCTCACCCCAGACACTCCTATATACCTCCTTTATGTCCTCTACTCCGATCTTCCTCGTTACTTATCTAGTGTTTCCACGGACAATCCTACATTATTTTTCAAGACTGAAAGGTGATTTGAGTGACTCCTTGGTGGTTTCCGAAATTGTGTACCTCCAACTGTTATAGTTAAACCTAAAATTTTTGTTACTGACTGTCATCACGTCTCCTAGTTGACCACACCAAACTTCAAACCTCGCGGCGACTGCCTTCGAAAAGTTTCATTGGATCGGTTATTTGGTCTCCTGGAGTCTCGATATCAGGGTCTCATATCCCCATGTCTAGAGTCTCGTGTCCCTGTCTTGATTTTTGAATTGTTACTCTACGGTCTCCATTCCTTCCGGGTCCAAAGGTTGAAGCTACTTAGAGTTACGATATGCGTCCTCCTACTAACGAAACCCTGTGTGACGTCCCTTCCACTACTTGAATCAAGACTTGTGACTCTTACTGTGTCATGATATCATGTACGACGTGGATTCCCCCTTCCCTACTCCCCCACTTTCCGACCTCTACCCCGTCTTACCGTCTGTCCGTTACTGTGTCGTCGACCGTGCCTTCAGCCCGTCATACGGTCTCTTTCCTTCTTCTGTCGACATCTCGGACTGTTTTCGTCGTCACTCATTCGGTCCGTCCTCTGTAGACTGTTTGTGTCCTCCCTCCTCTTCCACCCACGACTACTTATTTTTTGACTGTGTACAGTGGTTCCCTCCCACCATGAACGATCACTCTTTTTTCGGACTTTTTGACGACTTCCCGAGGAGTTACTCAGGACCCTGTGGTCTTTAGTTGAAAACAATATTCAGAAGGTACCTCTTTCTGTTACACTATCTCCGTTTTAATTATCCTTAGACTTGGAGACCTTCGTCGGGCAAAGGTCTCTATTCGGATATATCTCTTGCTTTTGCTGCTGTTGTGTTCTTGTGATTCCGACACTTTGTCTTACAATTTGAAACAAACTCAATGTGGATTCCTTTCTAAGTTAAACCCAGGGCCTCTGTTCCTTTAGTTAATCCGATGAAGTTATTTACTTTCAAACCATATTTGAATATGACGACCAATTAATTCTGTTTCTTGTTTGTTTGTTTATCCTTTTGATAAACAGGATGAATTTAGTGTATGACCTTATTTGATGACCTACTATATTTTGGTTTTATATCATGTCCAATATACGTATTTTAAATTTTTGTTTAATCTCTCTCTCGCACCGGTTCTACCACTTCATCCTACCAGGACTCATGGAGGAGAACGCCCAAATAGTTTTAGTCTTAATAGAGGTCTCGATGATGACTACTCTTTCTGGTCTTAGATCGTCTTTTCTAGATGTCTCTATTCTTCCTTTGGTGTTGGTCTACCCACCCTCCCGACCGCGACACTGTCAGTTCTGGGTATTGGGATCACCTCTTACCTATGTACATATACGTACCGACTCAGGGAAGCGACAGGTGGACTTTGATAGTGTTGTGACAATTTATATATATATATATATATTTTATTTTCCAATTTTTTGTTTTGGTGTGTGGTCCACCCGTTTTGTGTTGTCCTCCTATTAGTATTAACGTCTCCAAAAGGGATTCGCCGTTGGTCAAAAACGATGTGTAACCCCAAGGGTCAGGTCCTCCGGACGTGGTCCCTCAGAAGTCTCACGAACCGAAACTTCCGGTTCACCCGAATGAACATCCTCAGAGTCTCACGACACTCTTTATTGGAGAATTTCCCATGTATGTTTGAGAGTGTACGAAGTCCTACTTCCCGTCTTCCTCATTAAACTTTCCTGTGACCAGTCTGGGTGGACGATTAGAACCTCTCAGAGGATCTGTCCGTTCTCCGTTGGTCTCGAGTGGGATCGCCGTGTCTGTGACCGTCGTCGGTAAACCCCCTTTGACAAGATGATGTAGGTATGACCACGATCGTTCATGGTAGAACCTTAGGAGGGAGATCGAATGATCGTGACCCTGTAACGAGACGGGTGGTCGGACAGTCATGGTCATGACCCTGTGGGGTCCGGTTCGTTGATCAGTCCGCCCTGTGTCTCGGGGTGGGTGGTCATCCAACAACGACAAGTCAACGATTCAGCACAGACGGAGACACTTGGGTACCTGACGTCGTACGGTCCGACGAGCCAGGAGTTGATAGAGGACCTCAAACGAGTTTAAAGTAGCTCAACCACTACGATGGATTGGTAGAGTAGTCCACCGGTGTTTCATGACCTCGAAGTCAAAGTCGTCGTCAGGAAGGTTACTTATAAGTCCCAACAAGAGGAAATCCTAACTAACCAAACTAGAGGAATGTCAGGTTCCCTGAGAGTTCTCAGAAGAGGTCGTGGTATCAGCCTTTCGTAGTCGAGAGACCACGAGTCGGAGGAAATACCAGGTCAAGAGTGTTGACATGTACTGATAACTTCTTGGTATCGAAACTGATATGCCTGGAGACCGATACTTATGCGACAGATCCAAACAGTATCAGAAGGAAGGTTCCTCGTTCATAGAAAATTAAAGTTCCGATATAAGTGGTAGGCGTCACTAAGATCTCGAGTTCTTTTGATTTAGACAGTGACGAAGATGAGGGGGGGGCGGGGGCAAACGGTACTTCAATACCCTAATCTATGGTACTAGAATCAAAAAAAAAATGACAACTCTAAGTAGTCTGGGATCCTGGGTCGAGATAGGTTGTCACCCATCCGCGTGGTCACTCGGTTATGTGGTCGAGGTCCTGAGGGTCTCGAGACGTCCGTCTCTGGAACTCTCTGTGTTCATCCGTCCGTGATCGATTTCCTGGGGGACCCGAGGTCGAGATTGGTGGTCGTCCGGCTGTAGTTGAGGTTCTGTGGAACCCGGGGAGCCGATCGGTTGAACCATAGACCAGATATGTCGTCTCCCGTCCGTATTCGGAGTCCTGTTGGGTTTGTCTTGTCAGTCGACACAACCTTTAACCTGGGTGTGGTTAAGGTCCTGGGAGTACCGGGACGTTGTCTTTAGTGTCGTCGTCCACAAGTTGTAGTTGAGACCCTAGTGAGTCGGGACATTGGTCTCTGGGTTCTTGGGTCAAAGTGAGTGACCACCCGTCCGGTATACAGGACCCTCGAGTACAGGGTTAGAATGGGTGGTCGACCACTTATGGTCAGGATCCGGGTGACGTCGGGACATCAGACGGGACAGTCCTGGGTCGATTGTTCACTCGTCCGATCGTGGTCGGTACCCCTGGGGGTATGGGTCTTGGGTCGACACGGGTGATCATCCAGTTTGGTCGAGACCCTGTAGAACCCGGGGAGTCGGTCGTCAGGGTGGGTGGTCGTCCGACTTGGTCGAAACCTCTGGAGTCCCGGGACGTGAGTCTCTGGGGTCCTGACTCGAGGAGGATCGTCATTCGACCGTGATCGGGGTCCTTTAGAGACCCGAGACAGAGGGAGGTGAATGATCGACCAGTTATGGTCGGTACCCGGGTGTACGGTTTTCCACTTGTGGTCGAGATTCTTCGGAACCTGAGGAGTGGGTCCACGGGGTCCCAGGTCGGGGTAAGTGATCACCCCGTGGTGGTCGAAACGTTGTGGGACCTTGGATATCAGTCCGTACAGTCCTTGACCGGGGTGAATGGTCGTCTGATGTGATATAGGTCCTTGGGAACAGGACGTTGGTGGGTGGGGTCGTAGACCGAGATCGGTACCATAAGGGAATCCGAAGGTATTTGTCGACGGAGTACGAGAGCAGGTCGGTTGGTCACCGGTCGTCGGAGGTATGTTCCGTCCCGGACCGTTGGTTTACCTGGTCCTTGGTCGGGGTAGATGGTCTGGTGGTGTTGTCTTCCTAGTTACGTCAGATGTGTCACCCGTGGGGATTTCGTATATCGAGACAACTAACCTCTCCTCACGTGACGACCCTACGTGTCCTGTACAGGATACTTTACGGAGTATAGCTTCCAACCCTTTATATTGGATGGTCTATGTGTCTTTATTTTTGTCGTATCATCCGTATCACTCCACAGTTTCCTTGAACAAGGTTTACTTACTTGTTCTATTTTGGGATCTTTTTCTTGATTAACTTCACGTCTACCCGTCAGATGGACTATCTCTCAAGTTCCATTACTAGCATTTTTACTAGTTTCTTGAACCCTTCTCTTACCTACTTTTCTCACTCTTCAATCGTCGAATTTTGTCTCAATCTTTTATATTTCTTCTTGGTCTCTATTTGTCATGTTATTGACTTTACTTTTTACGTGATCTTCCGTTCTAGTCATATAATTTACTATTTTTCCTTGTCTAGTCGTTCAACCTTCTGTTTTATCACCTTTAGTGACTTCGACTTGTTGTTATTTTTTCTTATTTTTCTTTACTCCTGTTAAAATCTCTGACGATCTTGTTGTGATGACTGTAAACGTAAAGTCCGTAGAATCTTTTCTCTTGTCCCGTCTCTTGTATATACTTCTGTATTCTCGACTTTTAAAGGGATTCGACGTTCTCCTTACTGTAAGAGATATAAAAGTTCAGGTCCTTCGTGTCTCTTGAGGTTTACCTAGTTAGGTTTCTCCTGGTGTAGTTCTGTGTAACATTAATTTTACCGTTTTTGTCTTCTATTTCTTTGTTATAATTTTCGTCGGTACCGGACAACGAAACATAGGTAATTACAAACCCACATTGTTGACACTCGATGTCATAAATTTGACTGGTTTGATTACTATCTTAACGAAAACTCGACGGGTTTATGTTCGGGATTAATTTTACCACGGTAAAACATGTTGAATCGTGGTCGTCCAGTGATTTGAACCTGGTACGTTATTTATTTATTTATTTTCGTTGTTCGATACATGTTGTCGATAATCGACTGAAAAGTCTTCTTTGAGACGTCCGGTCTCCCTCGGTGTACTATATGAATCTCACTACTTTCCCCTTTTGGATGTTAGTTCTTGTAAGATGGACCGGTCCGAAAGTAAGTCTAAACTATCTCTACTTTTCAAAATATCTGTTCGTTTTCGATTCTTAAGTCGTGGTAGTTTGGTGGAATGTCCTTCATAATTTCCGTGAAGAAATTTTTTTTGTTTTGTTGATCTTTGTGCTTTTACTGCTTTCCTTTTTCGAGTAGTTATTTACGTTTATTTGTTTTTTTGTAATTTATTTGGTACATGTTTCGATGATCCCTTCAATTTTCTGTTTTCATTACTTTAGTAGACATAGGTGTCATTCATCTGTGCCCTATGTGTTTTGTCTACTTTTTATACTGCAGTCTTTGTCATTAGCACGAAAAGACCAACACCGTGGTGTGCCAATCCTCGAGATCGAATGTGGGTGTCGGTACGGCGGGTTCTCGAGACAGAGTTTTTGACCACGTCCAGAAACCTACGTTCTTCTGTCAGTGTGGGTGACCCGTGACGTTTACTCCATTACTGAAGTAGTTCCACTCACCCGTGGGGACCTCTATTACATGACACTAGGTCGGTAAGATGAGAACCCATAAGTAGGTTCTCCTTTCCTTTCTATACAAGTATATTTTTAAACAAGTAATGACAAGTGTCTTCGAATAAACATTCTCGGGGTTACACCTTGATTGAGTTACGGGTAATTATCTACCTATCTCTTTGTTTGAACCATATCTGTATATTACTTTATGATGTATATCTGTATATTACTGTATGATGAGACGTTATTCTTTCTTACTTGACAATTATGTGTGTTGTTGTACCTCCTTAGAGTTTTATTAATACGACTTATTTTCTCATTCTTTTTTTTCTCAAGTATGAACGAAATTTTATATCCAAAGTAATAATAAGTGTGTACGACACTGGTTGTTTAGTCTCCTGACAGGGACTTTTCTGAACAATAAGTTTTAAGAGTTTTTCTCTTCCTCACTCCCCTTTTGAACTTATTCTCGGTAATGACAACAAAGAAGTCCTTCCTTACCTGTTGTCTTCCTTTTGTCCAAATTCTAATCGAGACTCCGAATTCCTCTTCCGTTACCGTTGGGTGAGGTCATGAGAACGGACCTTTTAGAGTATCCGTCTCTTCGGACCATCCGACATCAGGTACGCCAACGTTTCTCAGTCTGTGTTGGTTCGCTGAAGTGAAAGTGAAAAGTGAAAGTGCGTAACCTCTTTCTTTACCGTTGGGTGAGGTCACAAGAACGGACCTCTTAGGGTCCGTGCCCCCTCGGACCACCCGACGGCAGATACCCCAGCGTGTCTCAGCCTGTGCTGACTTCGCTGAATCGTCGTCGTCGACCCCGAATTTCCAACAGGAATCAGTGGACCATGTACCGGGACCCCTTTTGACTGGTCCAGTTGTCACTGGTATCCACACACACACGAGTCAACGAAGTCAGCACAGACTAAGACACTGGGATAACTAACATCGGGCGGTTCGAGGAGACATGTACCTAAAAGGTCCGTTGTTATGACCTCATCCAACAGTACGGGAGGAGGTCCCCTTTTTTTTCTCATATTCTCGGGTTATTAACTCCATAAATCCCACACCCGAGACCTGACCAACCAAACGTATACTTTCCATGAGATCGTCCACTCACCAAAAAAAAAATTGATAGAGATCTTTGACCGATTCGGTCCTTCACGACAGAGAGGTTCCAGTCTTTCGGAGGTCTACAGTTTCGTAAGTCAAGTCAAGTCAACTAGTCAGCACAAGTTGAGAACCGCTGGGGTATTTGACGTCGTGCGGTCCGGAGGGACAGGTAGTGGTAGAGGGCCTCAAGTGAGTCTGAGTACAGGTAGCTCAGTCACCACGGTAGGTCGGTAGAGTGGGAGGTAGTAGGGGAAGAGAAGGACGGGGGTTAGGGGGGTCGTAGTCTCAGAAAAGGTTACTCAGTTGAGAAGTGTACTCTACCGGTTTCATAACCTCAAAGTCGGAATCGTAGTCAGGAAGGTTTCTTGTGGGTCCTGACTAGAAATCTTACCGGACCAACCTAGAGGAACGACAGGTTCCCTGAGAGTTCTCAGAAGAGGTTGTGGTGTCAAGTTTTCGTAGTTAAAAAGTCGCAAGTCGAAAGAAGTGTCAGGTTGAGAGTGTAGGTATGTACTGATGACCTTTTTGGTGTCGGAACTGATCTGCCTGGAAACAACCGTTTCATTACGGAGACGAAAGATTTTACGATAGACGACGATTCAGCAAAGTCAGCACAGGCTGAGACACGTTGGGGTACCTGCCGTCGGGTGGTCCGAGGGGGTAGGAACCCTAAGAGGTCCGTTCTTGTGACCTCATCCAACGGTAGAGGAAGAGGTTGCGTACTTTCACTCTTCAATTTCACTTCAGTGAGTCAGCACAGACTGAGAAGCGCTAGGGTACCTGACGTACCTGAGGAGGTAGGTACCCTAAAAGGTCCGTTCTTATGACCTCACCCAACGGTGACGGAAGAGACTTTTACGATAGATCCAATCAGTATTGAAAAGAAGGTTCCTCATTCGCAGAAAATTCAAGTACCGACGTTAGTGGTAGATGTGACTAAAACCTCGGGGTTTAGTTTCGTAATCTTTGTGTAATGGTCCGAAGGTCCCACCGAGTGACCATTCCTTAAGTGGTACGTTCTCTGTTTCGAAGATAGGTCCTTTTAGGGTGTACGGAACCTCGTTGATTGGGGCTCGCGGTGTTGATGACTTCGGGCACTCCGATGTCAAACACGAGACTTTACTCTTCGATGGTGTCACTCTTTGGATCCGTGACGTTACTTGTGGGTCGTGCCGGTTTTTATGTATGTATGTATGTGTTCTAATAAAAAATTTTTTCTTTGTGTAGTAGGTGATATATTTTTGGATCTTTTGTGGATATCACCGTCTTTTATCCAGTGACTAACGAACCTCTACCTCCTCATCCGTCCCCGTTCCTCTTCTCTAATGTCTCTCTGTGTTCTTTTAAAACTCCCCACTACCTATACAAGTGCGAGAGAACTCATACCACTCAAAGTGGCGACATATACAGTTTTGGATAATTTTAAATTTGAAATTTATACATATCAAATAACATACGGTTAGTACTTCAATAAATTTTTAATGTCTTTATTATTATCTGTGTTATTTTATGTATTTTATATGTTTTTTTACTTTATTTCGTTTTCCTACCAAGAAACTATTTGATTGTTTTGTCTATTTTTCTCTTCCTTGTTTTGTAAGTAAGATTCTCTACTCCTTTTAGACTGTAATTTTAACCTGTTTTTGTAATCTTCTTTATTTTATTCTAGTATAACTGAGTTATATCTAAGTTTTTAGGATTTGTCTTATGATTGTTTTACTTAAGTCCTATACTTTTTCTATTGGGTGTTAGTTGGACTCAAATAGGTTCCATATGTTCCTACAAAATTATATTTTAGATATTTATATTAAGTGGGTATAATTTCTTCTATCTAGTATATTAGAAAAGTTAATTACATCTTTTTCGTGACCTAATTTTGTGTGCTTAAGTGTTATTTTTTTTTTTCTTTGGAAGTTAATTCTTAACTTTTAAAATATTGGACCATTTTTGTCAATGAAAGTTTCTTACTTTGAATTGTTAATAGTAGAAATTTCCCCTTAGTGATTTTCGTTAGAGAAACTTTACTTCTTATTCCGTTTCACTACGTAATAATGAAGATAAGTCATTACATACTCTCTAGGGTCAGATACGTTATTCTTTATCTTAGTATTTTTTAACCATTTTAGTGTATAAATATCCTTTATGATAGTAAATGTGTCTTTTGAGTGTTCTTGGATATACGTTTAATAATCCCCCAATAATTGTACTGATCTATATCCAAAAATATAGGATGTTTTGATCGGTGACTAAACGTGTTCTGTCCCAAACAAACAATCACATTCTCTTGTGTAGTACACATTTACGACCATTCTTCCTTAGTCTCCCTTCCCTTTCTTCTATGCATTCTTTCTATCCTCCTCTATTTCTCTTGATCATCTTTTGACTCCCTCGAAAGTAAAAGTTCCAAAGGACACTTCATGTGTCGTTTTAATTTTCGATTTTTCCTCCTTCTCTGTCACCCTATTTCAAAATTCTTCACTATTCTGATTGTCACGACGTCGTTTTTCACCATCATACACAACCGTGACCCTTCGGGCCTCCCGGGTCCATTCTACTTTAAGTAAAAAAATTCCTGAAAAAAAAAAACCTTTTTACGAGAATCATTGCCGAATATTTTGTATATTTGACTCCAAAACGACCCACTTTCGTTACATTGATATTCGTTATCTCAATATCAATAATCAATATGATGTGATATTCGTTATCTCAATATGATATTCGTTGTCTCAATATCAATATGATCGTTCTCTTGTCGACTTAACGACTTGTCAGATATGAATTGTCCTCTCCTTCCGTCTGCAATGTCTACTAAACTCTTTTATTTCCTAAATTTATTGATGTTTGAGTCTTCGACAACCTCTTATAAAATATGACGCTTGTTGCCTCATTTATTTGACCTTCGGAGGCTTTGAGGTCCTTTGATTAAAGTAATCTTAACAGACCTTAAGTGAAATTTACAACCTGACATCAGGAACTTTTTGGTTATTTACGTACCAATTGAAATGTATGTCAATTGGGAATTTTTTATACCCCCAATCCTTGTGGTTAGGGGGTACGTCAACTTTTAGACGTATATTTAATATCAACGGGAGGACATATACACCAAGTAATGGGAACCTTATACGGTCGTTTAAACCTCTTGAGTCATCACCGGTGTCCTGACCTTTTCCAGTCAAAAGTAAGGTTAGGGTTTCTTTCCGTTACTGTTCCTTACGAGTTTGATGGTGTGTTAACGTAAGTAGAGTGTGCGATCATTTCATTACGAGTTTTAAGAGATTCGGTCCGAAGTCGTTATGCACTTGGCACTTGAAGCTCTACAAGTTCGACCAAAATCTTTTCTGTCTCCTTGGTCTCTAGTTTAACGGTTGTAGACGACCTAGTAGTTTTTTCGTTCTCTCAAGGTCTTTTTGTAGATAAAGACGAAATAACTGATACGGTTTCGGAAACTGTCACACCTAGTGTTATTTGACACCTTTTAAGAAGTTTTCTAACCTTAGGGTCTGGTGGACTGGACGGAGAACTCTTTGGATATACGTCCAGTCCTTCGTTGTCAATCTTGACCTGTACCTTGTTGTCTGACCAAGGTTTATCCTTTTCCTCATGCAGTTACGACATATAACAGTGGGACGAATAAATTGAATATACGTCTCATGTAGTACTCTTTGCGACCTGACCTTCTTCGTGTTCGACCTTAGTTCTAACGACCCTCTTTATAGTTATTGGAGTCTATACGTCTACTTTGGTGGGAATAAACTTTTCGTCCCTGTAGTGAAACGGTTGTTTCCAGGCGGATCAGTTCCGATACCAAAAAGGTCACCAGTACATACCTACACTCTCAACCTGACACTTCTTTCGACTCGTGGCTTCTTAACTACGGAAACTTGACACCACAACCTCTTCTGAGAAGTCTCAGGGAACCTGACGTTCCTCTAGGTTGGTCCGGTAGGATTTCCTCCAGTCAGGACCCATAAGTGACCATCCTGACTACGACTTCGACTTTGAGGTTATGAAACCGGTGGACTACGTTTCTCGACTGAGTAAACTTTTCTGGGACTACGACCCTTTCTAACTCCCGTCCTCCTCTTCCCCTGCTGTCCCCTACTCTACCAACCTACCGTAGTGACCGAGTTACATGTAACTCAAACTCATTTGAGGTCCTTAACCATTACCTCTCCCTCTGGGCCGTACGACGTCAGGTACCCCTACGTCTCAGTCTGTACTGAATCGCTGACTTGACTTGACTTATGTACTTTATCTTTGTTTCTTTTGTTATTGTTTTTAGTTATTTTGATTTTCGACCAAGAAACGTTTCTATTTGTTTTAACTAATTGGAAATCGGTCTGAGTAGTTCATTTTTTTCCCTCTCCTAAATTTAGTTGTTTTAATCTTTACTTTTTCTTTAATGTTGACTATAGTGTTTTTATGTTTTCTAGCATTCATTTATTAATTCGTTGATATACGGTTATTTTAGCTGTTGAGTCTTCTTTACCTGTTTAAGAATTTTTCATTTGAAAGGTTCTGATTTGGTCTTCTTTGTCTTTTATATTTGTCTAGTTAGTGTTCGTTAGTTTACTTGATGTTAATTTTTAGAAGGTTGTTTTCAAGTTCTAATCTAGTGAAGTGTCCGTTTAAGATAGTTTGTAAGTCCCTTCTCCAATCGTGAGTAGGTAGAGTTTGAGAAGGTTTTTTGACATCTCCCTTGTAAGGGTTCGATTGAGATCCTCCGGTGGTAGTGGGACTATGGTTTTGGTCTGTTTTTATAGTGTGTTTCTTCTTTTAATGGTCCAATTACAGTGACTACTTGTATATACGTTTTTATGGTCGTTTGTCTTAGGTTCTAATACATTTAATTATCTCCGTCTTTCGTTTAATCACCAACAGTCGCTGACCTTCCTTCCCCTTTACGTCCCACTAAAATTTATCCATACCCCAAGAAAACCCCACTATTTCTACAAACCTTGATCTATTCCCAGTACGGACGTGTTGTGACACTTACATGGTTTATGATAATTTAACAGGTCAAAAATTTTTTAGTGAAATTAACCTTCGAGTAATGAAATGTTATATCATCACCCAAAAACAGTATGTAACTGTACTTAGTCGGTGCCCCCATGTACACAGGGGGCAAGACTTGGGGAGAGAGAGAAGGGAGGGGTAGGGTAGGGACTCCCAACAGGGTCACGTGACCGAAACTCACGGGACAAAGTACGTGACTTGAACCTGACGACTAGATAAAGTGTATACCGTTATATGTACAAAGTTACGATAAGAGAGTTTAGTAGGGTGGGAGCGGAAGAGGGTTTCTCAGGTTTTTAGATAAGAAACATAGACACAGAGAAAACGACAGAGTGTGTATCCCAGTAGTAATAGTAGAAAGATTTAAGGTATGTATACGCTATTATATGACATAACCACAAAAAGAAAGACTGAATGAAGTGAGACATATTATCCGAGGTCAAAGTAGGTGGAGTAATCTTGACTAAGTTTACGTAAGAAAAATTATGGACTCATTATAATGTAACACATATACATGGTGTCGAAAGAATAGGTAAGCAAACGACTACCTGTAGATCCAACTAAGGAACAGGATCGACAACATTTGTCACGTCGTTACTTGTGACCCCATGTGCATAGAGAAAGTTAAGACCAAAGGAGTAACACATACGGGTCGTCACCCTAACGACCTAGTATACCGTTAAGATAAGGGTCAAAAAATTCCTTAGAGGTGTGTCAAGAGGTATCACCGACATGATGTTTGACAGGTCAAAATTTCCAATTAAAATACAATACGTTTAAGGTAGAGTTATTTTTTTAAAAAAATTTTTCGTTTTTTTTCAATAAATAGTCATACATCCAACGAACTTCGTAGGTAGTTAGAGAATAAGTTGACCAATATGTCTTTAATAGATATCCTATTAAAATAAATATTCGAGACCGAATATATTAAATATATAGATATTCATATATATAATATATATATTAAAATATATATTCGAGACCGGGTTATTTAACGTTTTTAATCCGACGTTCAGTGATATAGATAATCTATGATCACCTGTGATTGAAAACACCGATCCTGTGATTAATTATAACTTAAGAGAACAGACCTTCCTCCTAAAAAGTATATAAGTCCCAGACGTCTCAAGCATGACTCGATTTTGTATCACGTCACACATGACATGCTTTTTTAGGTACTCTGTCCGTACCCCGTCCCCATCAAATTGAGAAAATATTACGGACGTCTCTCAGACCGTCACACTTTCGGATCTTTTGAGTACTTTCCGGGAAAATATTGGTCCCACTTACACCTCGTGTTTTCGGTTCAGTCCACTGGATGAATTTCGAAACGAAAATGACTACTCTTAAGTAAGAGTAAGGTCAAATCAGAGAAAGATCTTTTTCTTTTGGAATGTATTACCAACATTTTAATTCTTTGTCCCTTACATTGAGTTTAATGATTCAAGGTTAGAAAAGGAGAGTTTGTAGTCGACTTCGGGATGTCAGACACCGGTCTTTGTCTTATGAAAGATTCCAAGATTCTCCATAGTAGTACAAGTGAAGTCACATTGTTATACAAGAGACTGGCGACCGATACTTCTTTAGATTCAACATATAGGTAGTTAGTCTAGTCTTCAAACCCGATTGTTATAATACTCTCCTTTATCAAAGAATTAGGGAGGGACCTGAAATATGATTCGTTTCGCTACGATTTGGCATACCATTCCATTCCTGTTTGGCTTCAACGGAGTTTCGTCCCTTGGTGAGTAAACGATTAAACAAGTCCGTTTGAATAGAACACGGTTTACCCCGACGTTTCCTCTCCCCACGAGGACGGGAACTCCTCGAGTGTAGATTTCACAAGAGAGTGGGTGGTAAGAGTACAATGAGTTTTGTAAAGCCCAATCAGTTATTTTAGGAACATGAGGTCCTCCATCTACTTGTACCGAAAAGAGGTAAAACTAAGTAGATAAAAGAAAGGAAATTCATCTCCTCATTCTACCTTTTAAGAGTAAGAAGAGACGATACTAATCAAGGGGTAATTTCCGTACTGGACTAGACAAGAGTAAAACGATTTAGTTGTCCACGCTACGAATGATATGTGTGGTTTGTCACGTTCGTGAACATTCCTTATGTTTCTTTGGACTGCACGAGAGAGAATACACAAAGAAAGTAATGAAGGGTAAGGTAGAGGTGCAAACAGGGGAGGAAGAGAGGGAGGTAAAACGAGACTTACTTCTTAATCCATTGACCAGATTCTAGTGTCTTGATCTAGATCATGGATCTGAACAGTTAAGGGTTAAGTGATCAGAAAGACTTTGTTTTACTTTCATTTTACCACCACCTCCGTCCCATCCCCCCACAACAGAGGGTCTGAGTAATCATACCAAGATTTGATTAGAGTTAGTTAGACCCCTAAGGGACTATCGAGTCAACCATTTCTTCGACGGACGTTACGTCCTCTGGGGTCTAACTAAGGACCCAACCCTTCTAAGCTACTTCTTCTCTATCCGATGGGTGAGATCATAAAAACCCGAAGGGAAGCCCGAGGCAAACATTTCTTAGGTGGCCGTTACACCCTTTGGACCCAAGTTAGGGACCCAACCCTTTTAGGGGACCTCTTCCCTTTCCGATGGATGAGGTCATAATACCGGATCTCTTAAGGTACCTGACATATCAGGTACCCCAGCGTTTGACAACCTGTGCTGCCTCGTTGAAATGAAAGTTTAGTTATGGTTGAGAGAGGGGGATGTGTTCAAAAAACAACGGTAGGTAAGGGATTGACCGTGACGACGATAAACTTGTGAAGACGAGGGTCAGAACAGTGTAGTCGATCCAGAGCCAAAATTGTTTTGAACGAGGTCAATCAATTTATCCTGGTAAGAGTGAGGAAGGGATGGGGTTTATAAGTGATGGTATTTCTAGATAAGTAACGAAAGGTTTTTGAATTAACATATGTGTAAATGGACACTTAATATCAGTTATGAGACACGAGGTACACTTAGTTTCTGATACTGATGAGGCGAGTGTCCTAGATGGGTTGTGAATCGTTTCAAGGGGTGTGCATTGTTCATAGGGTACATCACCTGACGGAGACGAATTTTCGTTGTGTTTGAGAACTTTGACCTAATTTTGTTAAGTTCTGGGGGTTCTTTCTGATCATTGTTTAAATTTAGAAGGTCTTTTTCTATAGTATGATCCAGAGTATAATAAAGATGTTCGTTAAAATTTTTATTTTACAAACCAAGTACTCTTTTATTGTTCTTTTTGTCATTTTTTGTCTGTTCTTGTCATGGTGTCGTAACTCTTAAGGTCGGTTCGTAATCACGATGATTTTTTACATTATCTTTTTGATCTTTTTCTTTTTTCTGGCTTGCATTCAAATTCTTGACTCTTTTGTGTTGTAAACTTTGTTTCTAGAGTTATCTTCCTAAATTCTTGTCTATTTTATGTCGACTTCTCTTTCAAGTACTTTACCTTCTGTCCAGTTTTCCTACATAGATCTTATTTCGTCTCCCTCCATTCTCCTATTTTTTGTATGTTCTCTCCTATCCACCATGTCTCTTATACTCATTCTACTATATTCCATGTACGTTATACTCAGGGTCTATTTTCCTGTCTTCTTTGTAAAGTTCTCTGTTTCCGATTTTTAAGGGGGTTTGACTATTTTCTGTAGTTCGTTGTCTAAATGTATCGAGGTTCTTGGGGTTCGTCTATTTGTTTGTACTTTAGATACATATCTATGTGGTTTCATTATGATGACTTTTTCTTAAAAATTTTTTTAATTCGTAATTCTTTCCCCTTTTTTCTGTAGTACCATCTGACGTTTCTACCGATGTTTGTAAGGAAGGTAAAGACATGTATATAGAAAATATTACTCTGAAATCATAAGGAGGATGGTTTTCCACTTTATATAAAAGGGTAGAGAAAACTTAAATTCGACCGGAACACTGAGTCCGAAAGGACTATCGAGTCAACCATTTCTTAGGTGGACGTTACGTTCTCTGGGTCAAGTTAAGGACCCAGTCCTTCTAAACGACCTCTTCCCTGTCCGATGGGTGAGGTCATAAGAACCCGAAGGGAACGCTGAGTCGACCATTTCTTAGACGGACGTTACACCCTCTGGTCCCAAACTAGGGACCCAACCCTTCTAGGGGACCTCTTCCCTTTCCGATAGGTGAGGTCATAAGACCGGACCACTTAAGGTACCTGACATATCAGGTACCCCAATATTTCTCAACCTGTGTTGACTCACTGAAAGTGAAAGTGAACATTGAACTGACTTGGTTATATTTCGTTGTCTTCATTACCACATTAAAAATTCAACTCTGGATTCATGAAAACGGACCTTTTAGGGTACCTGCCTCCTCGGACCACCCGACGTCAGGTACCCCAGCGTCTCAGTCTGTGCTGACTCTCTGAAGTGAAAGTGAAAAGTGAAAGTACGTGACCTCTTCCTTTACCGTTGGGTGAGGTCACAAGAACGGACCTCTTAGGGTCCCTGCCTTCTCGGACCACCCGACGGTAGATACCCCAACGTGTCTCAACCTGTACTGACTTCGCTGAATCGTCGTCGTCGTTTCTCTTGAATGTTGAAAGTAAAACGAGAGACCCTTGTGACAACGGTATTACACTTTATCGGGTACGACTGGAGAAATGTATCTGTCGAGGTCGTTTGTCCATTGTGGTTGACAGTCTCAAAATCTGTCGAGGTCGTTTGTCCATTGTGATTGACAGTCTCTACATGAATTTTGTTAGAGTCAGGGTCTAATTGCTGATCGACTGATATCGCTGTGTTTACTGAGATATCAGTTATGGTGTCTCCTTGATTTGTCGTTTGAGTCGTGTCTAACGACTAAGTGTCTTAGTATTCGATTAATGTCTAGAAGGAGTTGAATACCACCCCAATACAGGTCTATGTGAATGACACTCGACTTTTTTCAGGTTAAGTTTTTACGTAAATTCATACCTGGGTCTCACAGTATGACTCACTTCAATTCAGTCTGTCTCGTCGTCATAGTATACTGTAGGGAATATACACCTTAAATTTTTCTTTACTATATTTTTACGTAATTTTTATAAAGAACATTACGTCAATCATTAAATTGGATGGTTTGTATTCTCGAATAGAATCAAATGGAATTTACACAAGTCTTGTGAATTGTAATCGGATGTCAACTCGTTTTACAATATTATTTCATAACTTATAGAGTGTATTGAATGACTGATGTCACCCACCGATTTAGATTAGTCAGCTTTCGTACTTGTTTTGTTTTTCGACTAAGGGATTCAGTCCCTTAAGAGATTGTCTGATGGAAGTTTTAAGTCGAAAAAACTCAGAGATTAGATAACGGGTTGGGGAGTAGTCTAAAACTTGATCTGTTCAACGGTGATAGCCCACTCAGTAAAGGAATTTGACTTTGAAAAATATATATGTACGTGTACGATGGATGACCAAGACAAAGAGACCTCTTAGGACTGATGATGTCTGTTTTCGGTCTTCTGTTACATTACTATTAGTATTTTCCCGTTTTTTTTTTTTTTTTAACGGTAGAATCTTAAGATGTCAGTCGTTTTTATAGAATTCTGAGAACTCCACTTTATATTCTTAAAAGTCTAGTTCTTTTCGTCTGTTTTAAGTAGTGACCGTTTTGATGTCATTCTTTAATGATTTACTGTAAAAAAGTCCGTCTCCCTTTTGTTAAAGTTTTTCTCAGACTCTCTTCTGAACCTTTACTTTTACCATTATGCATCTATGTAGATTTACATATGGTTGGTATATCTTGTTATTATTATAGAAAACCTCAAATTTTGTTTATATCCATATGTACCTCTCCCTCTAACTTCTCCAGTTCACAAAGTTCTAGAAATGTGACGAATTCTTGGTTACATGGTTATATAACAATTGTAATTAGACTATCAGATTGGACGAACAACATTAGAGATTTCATTAGTGTTTTGTTATATCTCAAATATTGAAATTCCTATTCTCCCCCCCTTTACGTCATCATTTTTTCGGTCAGTTACGTTTTCGTTCTTCTCTCTTTTTCCTTGGATCTTGTTTACCCAGTTTATCTTTCGTTCCTCATTCTACCGTCTAAATTTAATTTTATATAATTAATACCCGAAGGAAACATCGAGTCAACCATTTCTTAGACGGACGTCACGTCTTCTGAGTCCAAACTAAGGACCCAGTCCTTCTAGGGGACCTCCTCCTTTATCGTTGGGTGAGATCATAAGAACGGACCTCTTAGGGTACCTGTCTCCTCGGACCGCCCGATTTCAGCTACCCCAACGTTTCTCAGTCTGTGCTGAATCACTGATTCGGTGGTTGGTATAATTAATATAATTTACTTGATTTACAAGGTTGATTTTGTACTTTTAATATTCTGGTTTTTCTTTTTTTTTTTTTTTTTTTTTTCTTGATACACGACAAACATTCTTTGTAACTTTTATATTTATGTATTTTTTCGACTGTTATTTTTTCGTCTTATTTTATTAGATACTTTTATCTTATTGACCATAACTATACACTGTTTCGTGCGTACGCGTGTATATGCGTGTGTTTGTTATTAAGATTGGTTCTTTTATGTCGTGCAATATTAATATGATGTTACTCTGGTTCATTCAGAATGAAGTCTTTAAATCGTTGTTAGACAAGAATCCTTTGTATAATTATTTGTAAGAGTGTTTTTATTAAGTTTTATATTTTCGGTGTACTAATGGGACTATCAACGGTCTTTTCGACGGACATTTTGAAGACTAGAAATTTTTACGTAAGTAATCTGTTTTTGTAAATGACTCGTGAGTAAAACACGGTCCAGGATGAGGACCATGATCTTTACTTTAGCATTATTCGTTTTGGATTGACTTAGGGACGGAAGTACTTTGACGTCAGATCCTCGTTTTTTTGGACTGTAATTTATTGAGTGGAGTCTCTATTTGCACCCTCTTCTGAATTTTCTGAGAATTGTCGGATATTCTTCTTTTAGACTGGTTCTAGTCCCTTGAGTCATTTCGAGGGACTCCTGAGGACTGAGAACTTGACTCTTCAATTCCTACTTATCCTCAACTCGTGCGTTCCTCCATTCCCTTGGGATAAGGTAGATCGGTTACCAGAGTCTTTACCACCTTTGTTTCGGTCTTTCGTCAGTAACACAGATCTCGTGTTTGTTGTTTCTTCTAGTACCATGGTCTCTTCCCACCTCTACGTAGGTCCAGTCCTGGTGTATACCCCCTAAGAAGAAACAGGATTCTCGTAATTCTTCGGAAACTTCTCATCTTCGTACTTAAGATAAAGATGATCTCCCACTGAATGGACAGTCCGTAAAACCTTACTTATGAGATCGACCCATATCCTGTCACCAGGGGTTAGAAAAACCGTGGTCCCTGGTCAAAGCACCTTCTATTAAAAAGGTACCTGGGTCCCACCACTACCACCACTTCTCAAAGTCTTACTAAGTTCACGTAATGTAAATAACACGAGGATACTCTTAGATTACGGTGGTGACTAGACTAGCATCCATTACACTCGTTACTTTATGTCTACTTCGAAGAGAGTGGGCGATGAGTGGAGGACGACACGTCGGACCAAGGATTGTCCGGTACCTGACCATGACACCCCTATCGAACATCTCTTGTCTCAAGTCCTGGACTCCTCATTCGGTCCGATGACCGTTTCTACATTTCATAATGTTCATCCTCTGTAAATACTCCATTTAACGTGTCCTGAACTAATCACCTAAAAGAGAACTCGACTCTCTCTCCTTCCACAGTTTACGATGAGGAACCTGAAGACCAAATGGTTCAAACACGGTAAGCTACTCAGTTTCTTGTTTCCTTTTATTAGTGTAAACACTCCCTTTCAAGAGTCCTTAGGAATTTTTGGTCTTTGTTTTGTTAGAAAGTTGACTTTTTTAATTTATAGAGTTTTATTAGCAGTTGTTGTATAACTTTTCATTGTGTGACTTTAGTAAAAGTAAACAGTGATTTGGTCCTGTTTTTTCGTGTATTCGATAGTGATGTTACTAAATTAGAAGATGTTATCCCTAACCGTGTGTTAGAGACAACGTTGATGAGTTGAGACGGCGACATGATATTTTCGTCGACATCTGTTATACTTTTACTTACTCGTATCAACATAAAGTTTTTTTGAAGTAAATGCTTGTGAATTTAAAGTACATCACAAGGATGCCATAGGAAAGCTCAGAAAAAGGTAGGTGAATTTTTACATTTTGAGTAAAACACGAGTATACAGTATGGTCTTTTTTTTTTCCGTCATGCTACTTATACCCTCTACCCGGTCAAACGACTGGAGACAAGATCTTCAAGGTCAATTACTTCCCTCTTTTGTTTTACTCGACATTGATGACCCCTTGGCGTGGATTTGAATTGTGTACGTTCCGACACATGAATACTTTTTATTCATATGTCCACAATCTGGTCACAAGTATTTGAGTTCAAATATTAAATTTTGTTTGATCTGAAAGTCAAGTCCTGTTCTACCTCATTCATATAAAGTGGGATAAGGAGGGTGGTTAATCTTGTTGTTGTTTTTTGAGTGTGTTTTAAGTACTTCGTTAGCTCTGTTAATGTTTGACCTCTTTTTTATTCCACCTAATCGATCCCTGGTCCCTTGTGTTACTGACTGTGTTCCTGTCTTGAAGGACGTCCTTCAAAGGATAAAAAACAAACCGAACCAAACCTGACTGAGGATTATACAGGACAGGACTCGATACCTCTCCGGGTGTTGGATTTTTGTTTTTACTCGTGTTTGTTTTTTCATGGTTCTTTTCGGACGAAGATGTCTGTTTTCTGGTCCTTTTCCCACTGTGTCGTTCTGTCTTTGTAGAACTGTATGTGTTCGGTCCGTTTGTTTTTGTCTGTTCACCGTAGGGAGGCGGAGTGATCCATGACGAAGGGTCGAGACAGGTCATAGTCACTCCGTCGGGAGGGGAGTGGGTGACCCGACGTCGAAACTTCTGACACCCATCTCGAGACAGAAGGTAAAGATGGGACCTTATAATTCCACCTCGAAGTGGGATCAGGTTGATCTTTTACCCCACTTCTAATACACTCCTCTCTCGATCTTTTTACTTAGAAGATTTATAGTCATGTTTTAGGATCTGGTGGAGACTTGTTGGATACGTATTTTCACTGGTCTTCATCGTGTCATTTTCCAAAGTTATGATTTGGGACCATACTTTATTTCGGGTCCAAAGTCTAACCAGAGGACCATCGTATGTTCATCCCGTCTCGTCTCATTGTCTCGTTCTAAAACTTTTAATTTGACTGAAAACTTGATGTCAGTTGTTTTCATCCGATCCCACACACGAGGTTTGGATTTGTCCAACTGACGGACAATTTATTTTTTCCAAATTTACCCTTGTCTTGTGAGTTTTACCTATCCTACGTCAAGTTTTGGCGAACCGTGTGGTCCTTGGTGTCTTCAGAGTTGAACTTACTTCTTTTCTATTAGTGTTAATATTTATTGATTTATTATGTTATACAACATAATAACATAACATAATATTTATTTTTACATTTTGGGTAAAATACGAGAATACAGTATGGCTTTTTTTTTCCGTCATCCGACTTGTACCCTGTATCCGGTCAACATAATGTTATGTTATTATGTTATTTATAACATTATTTATAATGTTATTCTATTGTGTCTAAAATTTAATAAACCTTTAATAAAATTTCGTCGATAGGTTTCTTGAGAGGTTTTTCTTTAGTATTTGTGAGTCCTTTGTCTTCTATATTTCTCATAGTCTATCTTTAAAATCTTGATTTTCGTGTTTACAACTGTGACTTTTTCTTTGTTTCGTTTGTTTGTGACCTACCCCTGAAGGGACCTCCAGATCACCAATTGGAAAGTGGAGGGTTACGTTCACCACGTCCAAGTTAGGGGCCAGTCCCTCGATTTTAAGGTATACGGAATGACACCGGTTTTTTTGCCTTATGTCTGTTCTTTTCGTTATAACATTGTTTAGGTTATTTCTGAAAATTTTTGAGTTGTCGTCTTACTTTTACTGTCTCCTTTGTTAGTTACTTGAATTTAGTTATCTTTTCCAGCTAAGATGTTGACTCTGCTTTGTCTAATTTTTTGTCTTTACTTATCGTGGAGTCTCAAGACACCCTGTTATTATTTCTAGATTGTAAAAGTGGTGATCACAGAATTTTTTACTCTTCTTTTTCTTACGTCTCTATTTGTATGTATATATATAAACTTTTTACTATCTACTTTTATAAGGTTTAAATCAATTCCTAATATTTGCAAGTTTGACGACTTTTGACTACTGTTTCAAGACTTTCTTCGGTCTCTCTTTACTATACGATGAAGATTCTCTTATTGTTAAACTTCCTGTCACATAAAAGGTGGTTTTTGTTACCATTCATTTTCCTTCATATATTATAAAAAGTTTACGATTTTCCTAGTTCGGTTTTATAAGTCAAGTCATCAATTCAGCACAGGTTGAGAAACACTGGGGTACTTGGTGTTGTGCTGTCCGGAGGGACAGGTAGTGGTTGAGGACCTCAGGTAGGTTTGGGTAAAGGTGACTCAGCCACTACGGTAGGTTGGTAGAGTAGAAGACAGCAGCGGAAGAGGAGGACGGGAGTCAGAAAGGGTCGTAGTCCCAGAAAAGTTTACTCAGTCGAGAAGTATACTACACCGGTTTCATAACCTCAAAGTCGAAGTTTTAGTCAGGAAAGTCACTTGTGGGTCCTGACTAGAGGAAATCCTACCTGACCAACCTAGAAGAACGACAGGTTCCCTGAGAGTTCTCAGAAGAGGTTGTGGTGTCAAGTTTTCGTAGTTAAGAAGCCTCGAGTCCAAAGAAATATGGTTGAGAGTGTAGACATGTACTGGTGACTTTTTTTGTGTCGGAACTGATCTGTCTGGAAACAACTGTTTCACTACAGAGACGAAAAATTATACGACAGATCCAACCAGTATTGAAAGGAAGGTTCCTCATTCGCCGAAAATTAAAGTAGCGACGTTAGTGGTAGACGTTACTAAAACCTCGTGTCTTTTTATTTCAGTCGGTGACAGTACGGTAGATGAACGGTACTTCACTACCCTGACCTACGGTACTAGAAACAAAAGACTTACAACTGGAAATTCGGTTGTAAAAGTGAGAGGAGAAAGTGAAAGTAGTTCTCCGGGAAATCGAGAAGAAGTGAAAGACGGTATTTCCACCACAGTAGACGTATAGACTCCAATAACTATAAAGAGGGTCGTCAGAACTAAGGTCGAACACAAAGAAGGTCAGGTCGCAAAGAGTACTACATGAGACGTATATTCAATTTATTCGTCCCACTGTTATATGTCGGAACTACATGAGGAAAAGGATAAACCTTGGTCAGACAACAAGGTACAGGTCAAGATTGACAACGAAGGACTGGACGTATGTCTAAAGAGTCCTCCGTCCAGTCCACCAGACCCTAAGGGTAGAGAAAGTCTTAAAAGGTGTCAAATAACACTAGGTGTGTCAGTTACCGAAACCGTATCAGTTATTTCGTCTACAAAAAGACCTTGAGAACGAAAAAGGTACTAGGTCGTCTACAACCGTTAAACTAGAGACCAAGGAGACGGAAAAGATTTTGGTCGAACTTGTAGAGCTTCAAATGTCAAGCACATGACGACTTTGGGCCGAACCTCTTAAAACTCGTAATGAAATGATCGCACACTCTACTCACGTTAACACGCCATCAAATCGTAAGAAACCGTAACGGTAAGAAACCGTAACGGAAAGAAACCCTAACCTTACTTTTGACTGGAAAAGGTCAGGACACCGGTGATGATTCAAAAGGTTTAAACGACCGTATAACTCACGTCGTGAAAGTGTCGTGGTAGAAAGTCCTAAACTTTCTCGAGTTGACCTTAAGGTAGTGGAGGTGATCGAAACAAGTATCACTACGAAGGATTCCGGGTGGACTGAAGTGTAAGGTCCTACAGACCGAGATCTACTCACTAGTGTAGTAGCACTAATAGAACCAGTACTTCTAGACAAAACATATCAAGAAGTATAATGTAATCTCATTTTTGTAGGAAGTCCTTACTTCTACTCTTTTCCTGTCACCGTCTACTTCCTTATTACATAGTAGTTGTTTTGTCGAGATTTTCTTACCAATTTCCTTAAAAAAGTGTGTCCTTTATTTACTGTCTTGGGAGTTTGTAGTCCTTATTACTCGTCATCTTTCCCACACACGGGTGTGCACATATATACGATGTGTACATAACACATACTTGTATATGTATTTGTGATTATGTATATATGATTATATATGATTAATTTGTTAAAAGGGGAACAAGTCAAAAATCTTAATACAAACTACCAACTTTCATTTTTAACATTGTAACGGGACACCACAAGTTGTATGTATTTCCATTGTGAATTCTGTTGACAAAGTATTTTCCCCATTCCCGGATTTTCCATCATTCCAAAGGTGGAAGGTGAATTTCCCCGTTTTCTAGTTAATCGTCTAACACTATTTAATACATGTATATAAAATTAGGGATCTCGTTAGTGTGTTTTTTTGATATGTTTCTCTATGTGATTTTTGTAATGTCTTTTTGGTTTGACCTCATGATTCTTTTACAAGTCCATTGGGTATCCTTATGTTCCTTCCCTTTTGTCTTCTTTTTATACTTTTTCTCAAGTATTTTACCGTTTGAAACGGTAAGTATTTTACCATTTGTTTACTTTTTATGACTTTTAATGTAAGCTATATTTATCAGATTTATATGGTTGATTTTTCTGTTCCTACTCTCCTTAACCAATTTTTTCCTTTTTCTGGATTGATATTCGACAGATCCCCCGAAGGGACTATCGAGTCAACCATTTCTTAGACGGACGTTACGTCCTCTGGACCCAAACTAGGGACCCAACCCTTGTAGGGGACCTCTTCCCTTTCCGATGGATAAGGTCATAAGACCGGACCTTTTAAGGTACATATCATGTACTCCAACGTTTCTCAACCTGCATTGACTCGTTGAAAGTGAAGTTAAGTGAAGTATACGACAGATATTATTTGAATGAAGTTTCTATTACTATATCTTTCCAATCTTTATTTACCTAAGGTACAAAATCCTCCTCTTTTCCTCCTATTTTTTCATATCGTGTCTTCTACAAATCTCATCACTTTGATAAACCATGCTATGACATTACCTATATACAGTGACATATAAACAATTTTAAGTATTTTACATGTTATGTTTCTTATTTGGGATTACATTAGATACTTAAAGATCAATTATTGTTACATAGTTATAACCAAATAGTCAACATTGTTTAGTTGATGTACATACGTTTTACAATTGTTTCCTTTGACCACCCTCAACCATTCTTCTCCCATATACGCTCGAGACATAAAAGATGAAACTTGACGGATTTAAAAAAACAGTTAATTTTTTTTTACCTACTCCTTTCTGTATGGTACGTTTATACCTTGTTTTCTTTCGACTTCATCGGTGCAATGTGACCTATTTCATAAAAAGTCTTGTTCCTTTTAATAGTCTTTCTTTTTCTTTATTATGTATTACTAAGTCAAGTCAAGTCAGCGAGTACTAATTTCCCGGTTAAAATTTATCTGTATTCTAAAATTTACACATACGTGGTCTTTTGTCGAATTTTATGTTCTTCGTTTTTAACCGGATTAAATTTTGTCTCTTTCTGTTTAATTATTGGGGGAGAGTCATTGACTGTTTTTTAGAATTGACTTTTAGTCGTTGTCTTTCTTGTGATGGTAGTTGGTTATTCTGGATTGATTGTAAATATCCTGTGAGATAGGTTCTCGTCCGATCTGAAGAAAACATTTGAGGATACCTTATGAGAGATTCTGTCTGGTGTAGGACCAAGTATTTCGTTTGGAGGTGTTGACATTTCTTCCCTATAGTGATATCTTTGGTGTCTGTAGTTTGCCTATTCGCCTATGATTCTTGTTAAGACACATGTCTTTAGGTTGTTGAGTCTGTTTTACGTGTTTAAGGAACTTTTAGTGTTCGAAGACATTGAAAATTTCTTTACAAATTGAAGTCTTTTTGTTTAGAATTCCGGTTCTACCGAAGTTACCGTTCAGGGTGTTTATAAATTTTTCCTTTATTATTGGTAAGATGTGAACGGTATTATTGTGGGTAAGAGAGAGAAGGTTTTTTATCTTCTACTTGTGAAAGGTTAAGAGTAAAAATATGACTATAATAGGACTATTTTGGTCTGTCATTTGTTTTTTGTTTTAATGTCTGGTTAAGGGGGATACCTGTGTCTTTGTTTTTAGGAATCGTCTTATAATGGTTTTTTTTACGTCGTTATGTATTTTTCTTTTTATATGTCATTTGTTCACTCTAAATAGGGTCCTTACATTCCGACAAAGGTTTTTTTTGACAGTTAGTTATCCAGGATAGTTGTCTACGTCTCTTTTGTAAACTGTCTTCGGTTGATAGTGAGTACTCTTTTTGCGAGTCGTTTGAACTTTAAATACCTTAAAGAGGGTGATGGACTATTTTCCGTAGATTTGTTTTATTTTTGTTTTTTGGATCAGACTTATGAAGGAGGATTTTAATACTTGTTTTGGTTCTATGGACGAGAGTGGTAAGGATAAATTGTATCATGGGGTTCAGGATCGGTCGCGTTATTCCGTTCTTTTCCTTTATTTGAAAAGGTCTAACAATTCATCCCCTGTACTAATTGGAGTATCTTTTGGAATCCCTTAGTTAAAATTTTGAGAACTTTGATGAATCAAATTATTACAATGTTCTATAATTCTAGTTGTGTCCTTTTAGTCATTATAAAATCATATGATTCTTACTGAGATAATCAGAAACGGGACGGAGTAAGGCATAAGGTTCCGGTTTAAACGGACAATGGGGTCCACAAAGAACTGAAGGATGAAAACGTAAGGTCAGGGGATATTACTTTTCCTGTGGAAAAAACCCACAATCAAGATTTTCCAGAACATCCAGAAGTTTCTTGGTAGGTTGAAGTCGAACAAGTCGCAATGACCAACCCCGTATCTGAACCTAATGACACTATAACTTACCAAACGGAACCTTTGCTTGTCTCTGGTAAGNTTTCTTGGTAGGTTGAAGTCGAACAAGTCGCAATGACCAACCCCGTATCTGAACCTAATGACACTATGACTTACCAAACGGAACCTTTGCTTGTCTCTGGTAAGACAGCAAAAACTCTAACGTAGGTTCATGACGTAAAGCCTGAGAAGACAACTGGTACTACCGATGAGGTAAAGAAGACTCCCTAAGGACGGGCGTCATCATCTATATTACCAGTAGACTCAATTTAAGTGGGTAAGGTCAGGTAAAATCAAGCGACTAAGGATCTTACAGCTGCAAGTGGGAACGGTAGAGGACAAACTGGTGAAGGTTAAACGGAACTAAGTACCTGGACTGTAAGGTCCAAGGATACGTTATAACGAGAAATGTCGTAGCCTGGAACGAAGATAATGGTCAGTGTAAGTGTTGACCCATAACAAAAACGAAACCGAGGTAGGGAAGTAAGAAAGACCTCAATAAAGAGGTGACTTGAGGTCATCGTATAACCCATGGATGACTGGACCCCTCAAGGAGAAAGTCATAGGATAGTAAAACGGAAAAGTATGACAAGTACCTCAAGAGTTCCGTTCTTATGACTTCGTCAAACGGTGACGGAAGGGTCACCTGGTATAAGACAATCGTTTCTGATTGTCTCAGAACGGTTCTTACGTGACCAGTATCGTTTGTGAGAGAAGGTTGTTGTATTCTCTTCTGAGATGTGTACCTGTAGTGGTCTACCAGTTGTGACTTTAGTCTAACTAATATAAGAAACGTCGGTTTTTACTTCTTCGAGATATGTCAGTCGTTTTTGTTCTGGTCCTCGACTGACACCGAGTCTAGTACTTGAGGAATAACGGTTTAAGTCTGACTTTAACTTCTTTCACCCCTTTTGGTGATCTGGTAAGTCCATACTGGATTTAGTTTAGGGAATACTAATATGTCACCTTCACTCTTTATCTAAATTCCCTGATCTAGACTAACTATCTCACGGACTACTTGATACCTTACTCCAAGCACTGTGACATGTCGTCTGTCCCTAGTTCTGGTAGGGGTACCTTTTTATCTCACGGACTACTTGATACCTTACTCCAAGCACTGTGACATGTCGTCTGTCCCTAGTTCTGGTAGGGGTACCTTTTCTTTACGTTTTTTCGTTTGACCGACAGACCCCTCTGGAATGTTTATCGACACTTATCTTCTCTTCGCTTTTCGTTTCCTCCTTTCCTTTCTATTTTCGTAGACTTACGTCTCAAGGTTTCTTATCGTTCTTCTCTATTCTTTCGGAAGGAGTCACTAGTTACGTTTCTTTGTCTCCTTTTGTTGTCTTATCCTTTCTGATCTCTTGAGAAGTTCTTTTAGTCTCTATGGTTCCCTTGTAAAGTACGTTTCTACCCGAGTTATTTCCTGTCTTTACCATACCTGGATTGTCTTCGTCTTCTATAATTCTTCTCCACCGTTCTTATGTGTCTTCTTGACATGTTTTTCTAGAAGTACTGGTTCTATTAGTGCTACCACACTAGTGAGTGGATCTCGGTCTGTAGGACCTTACACTTCAGTTCACCCGGAATCTTTCGTAGTGATACTTGTTTCGATCACCTCCACTACCTTAAGGTCAACTCGAGAAAGTTTAGGACTTTCTACTACGACACTTTCACGACGTGAGTTATACGGTCGTTTACACCTTTTGAGTCGTTACCGGTGTCCTGACCTTTTCCAGTCAAAAGTAAGGTCAGGGTTTCTTTCCGTTACGGTTTCTTACGAGTTTGATGACGTGTTAACGTGAGTAGAGTGTGCGATCATTTCATTACGAGTTTTAAGAGGTTCGGTCCGAAGTCGTCATACACTTGGCACTTTAAGGTCTACAAGTTCGACCAAAATTTTTTCCGTCTCCTTGGTCTCTAGTTTAACGGTTGTAGGCGACCTAGTACCTTTTTCGTTCTCTCAAGGTCTTTTTGTAGATAAAGACGAAATAACTGATACGGTTTCGGAAACTGCCACACCTAGTGTCATTTGACACCTTTTAAGACTTTCTCTACCCTTAGGGTCTGGTGGACTGGACGGAGGACTCTTTAGACATACGTCCAGTCCTTCGTTGTCAATCTTGACCTGTACCTTGTTGTCTGACCAAGGTTTATCCTTTTCCTGACGCAGTTCCGACATATAAAAGTGGGACGAATAAATTGAATATACGTCTCTTATAGTACTCTTTGCGACCTGACCTTCTTCGTGTTCGACCTTAGTTCTAACGGCCCTCTTTATAGTTATTGGAGTCTATACGTTTACTGTGGTGGGAATGCCGTCTTTCACTTCTCCTCGATTTTTCGGAGAACTACTTTCACCTTCACCTCTCACTTTTTCAACCGAATTTCGAGTTGTAAGTCTTTTGCTTCTAGTACCGTAGACCAGGGTAGTGAAGTACCCTTTATCTACCCCTTTGTCACCTTTGTCACAGTCTGAAATAAAAAACCCCGAGGGTTTAGTGACGTCTACCACTGACGTGGTACTTTAATTTTCTGCGAATGAGAAACCTTCTTTTCAAAACTGGTTGGATCTTTCGTATAACTTTTCGTCTCTGTAATGAAACAGTTGTTTGCAGGCAGATCGGTTCCGATACCAAAAAGGTCACCAGTACATACCTACACTCTAAACCTAACACTTCTTTCGACTCGTGGCTTCTTAACTACGAAAACTTGACACCACAACCTCTTCTGAGAACTCTCAGGGAACCTGTCGTTCCTCTAGGTCGGTCAGGTAAGACTTCCTCTAGTCGGGACCCTAAAGAAACCTTCCTTACTACGATTTCGACTTTGAGGTCATGGGACCGGTGGAGTACACTTCTCAGCTCAGTAACCTTTTCTGAGACTACGACCCTCCCTAACCCCCGTCCTCCTCTTCCCCTGCTGTCTTTTACTCTACCGACCTACCGTAGTGACTGAGCTGTCTACACTCAGACTCACTTGAGACCCCTCAACCACTACCTGTCCCTCCGGACCGCACGACGCTAGGTACTCCAGCGTTTCTTAGCCTGTACTGACTCCCTGACATGACTTGACTTCTTACTGATTTCTTTTTTTGTTTGAATTTACATTGTGGTAAATGTTAGTGAGGGGGTTTACCTTTTATAATAAATTCATATTTAAATTGTATTGTACAAATCTTAGATCATACGACTTTTAATATTTCGTGATTACTTCTTTCAGGATTTATTACCTTTCTGTATAACACACGTACAAAACCTGGTGAGTTGTAATCATATCGATAGTTGAGAGGGATTTTACTAGATATCTAAATTGTCTTTGGGATATTTTTTAGTATCGTCAAAAAGGGGGGGAAAAAAACCGATGTGGTGCGTCGTACGACTAGAAGGGGTCGGTCCCTAATTTTGACACGGAAGACTTCGCGTTCACGTCTTTGACTTGGTGGTCTCTTCATGGTGTCCTAAAAAAAAAACCATCTATGTCTGTTCAATATCTGTTAAAAAAAATCATCTATCGGTTCAACTAAGATTTTAAATATACTTTTCTATGTACTAAGTCTTATTTTGTGATGACTTTTGAACCTCCTTGGTATAATAGTTTAAATTTTGAATGGTATATCGAAGTCGTTAGTTCTCACATACCATGACTTCTTCCCTGTCTGTGTCTCTAGTTATTTTGTCCTATATCTTTGACCTTTATCGGAGTATTCATACGGATTGACTAAAGACCGTTTCTATATTTTCGTTAGGTTTCTTCCTTCTTATCAGAAAAGTTATTTACCCCTACCTCGTTTACCTGAAGGTGTCCGTTTCTTTTTTATCGTTAGGTTTTAAATACATTTTTAATTGACGTTTACCTAGAATCTACGATTCCCATTTTGATATTTTTTACCATGATCTTTTGTGTCCTCTTTTGGAAACACTGGAATTCAACCCGTTTGTCAAAAATCTGTACTGCGGTTTCGTTCTGAAGATTCTCTCCTAACCGGAAGTAGTTTTAATTTTTAGTTCAAATAGTTTCTGGGACAATCCTTCTAATTTTCTGTTCTGTGTCTGACCCCTCTTTTGTGTATATTTCTTGTGAATAGGTCTTTCAGAGATTTGTGTTTTCACTCTTCTGTTTCTTAGAGTAATCTTATACCTGTTTGTGTACTTCTTTATAAGTGACTTCTTATATAAGTCTACCGTTTATTCCTGTACTTTTACAAGTGATAGTACTCTTTAGTCCCTTTACGTTTAATTTCTGTGCTACTCTATGATAATGTTGTGGAAAGTCTTACTGGTTTTAAAAAATTTGTAACTGTTACGGTTCACGATCACTCCTATCGCTCTTTGAAGTAGAAAGTATATTACGATCGTCTTTACGTTTTAAAAATATTGAACAGGTCTTTCATCAAACCGTCAAAGAAATTTTTGATTTGTATGTGAATGGTGTGTTGTATTGTTACCGTGAAGACCCGTAAATAGGGTCTCTTTACCTTTTGTATAGGTGTGTTTGTTGCACATGTACTTACAAGCATTGTCAAAAAACATGTGGAGGTTTGACCTGCATTATGTTTACAGAAAGTTGTTCTTATACTTATTTTACGTTGTGTAGGTATGTTACGTCATGATGACTCGATATTTTTTCTTGTTTAATGACTATGTGTGTTTTTGGACCTACCTAGAGTTTCCGTGATACGACTCACTTTTTCGGTTAGAGTTTTCCAATGTGTGTAAGGTAAATATATAGTGTGAACTTTACTTTTTGAACACTAAAAGTAAAGTCACTATCTAACGAAACGACCATCGAGTCGACCATTTCTTAGGCGGAGGCTAAGTCCTCTGGAACCAAACTAAGGACCCAGTCCTTTTAGGGAACCTCTTCCCTATCGGATGGGTAAGGTCATAAGAACCCGAAGGGACTACCGAGTCTACCATTTCTTAGGTGGACATTACTCCCTAAACTAGCTAGGGACCCAACCCTTCTAGGGGACCTCTTATGGTACCTGACAGGTCAGGTACCCCAACGTTTCTCGACGTGTGCTGACTCGCTGAAAGTGTCACTGTCCGACGGTGTCAATACAACCCCTCTCCTAGACCACTAATATTTCTCTATCGTACTCCCTAAAAAAAGAAACACCACCACCTTGTCATGACATAGGACTAATATCGTCACCAATATGTTAGACTATTTTAAAGTCACGACCCAAGTCTTTCGGTTAATTTTGGTCAGGAACAGACCCTAAAGGGACCACCAGATCATAAATTCTGTGACACGAAGGTGACGTCCCCAACTACGGACCATCCCCTTGATTCTAGGCCGTCGATTTTTTGTCCTTTTGTTTTTGTCAAGAACAGAAGTTACTCGAGTATCGGGTGTCCGTTTGAAGAAAAAACACAGGGATTGAATACGATTTGTGAGGAACTTTCGTCTTAGAAGTGAGTCGTTTGCGGGTTATGTACTTCTTGTTCTGATTGTTACGAACCAAATCTTTGTATAACATCAAAAGTGATATGTACTCTTTAACTCTTTCGTTAAGAAAAGGAGTCTCTCGGTTGTCTCATCTCACTTTTTTGTGCCTGACACTTCAGTGTGCATGAACATATACTTAGAATCGAGACTCTGCTGATGTCGAATCTTTTTCGAGAACCAAAAATACAAAACTCAAAAGTAAAGGAATAGAAATTTTATCGTCACAGAGGGTGACTATTGTCCCCTGACGATACTCATGATATTTTTTGTATTACATCCCTTAAGGGACCACCAGGTCACCCATCCTGGATGTTGATTCTAGGGTGTACGGTGTCTCGTGTCGGTTTTTTTTTTCATTATATTTACATTTATATAGATGTGCATTTTGAGGTAGTATTTTAGATCATGTGTCGTCCGTAAAAGGTTCAACAGGGATGTGGACAAGGAATAAGTGATTAGGAAGTAATACTGGTTTTACTGGTAAATATGAGTTTAGTGTGTAAAGAAACGGAATTGAAAAGACCGAAGTTAATTCGGGAGTGGAATTACATGTGGAAGTTCTACTCCTTGAGTTTAAGATACATTGAGTTATAGTATTGTAAGTTTAAACATTCTGAAATGTGAATTCGAAAAGGGGATTCTTCGTAAGATATCCAAGGAACTTGGAGTTTTAAACGTGTATATCACTACTCCTACTTTTGTCATTACGTAAGTACAACCATCATTGTCGAGTGAGACA
The DNA here is from genome assembly GCA_006410555.1 of Capra ibex. Classification (NCBI taxonomy): domain Eukaryota; kingdom Metazoa; phylum Chordata; class Mammalia; order Artiodactyla; family Bovidae; genus Capra; species Capra ibex. The sequence continues at coordinate 988,100 of SJYO01011531.1, forward strand.
AGGAGTGAAGATGTCGGTGAGACCCAACACTAGTCGTCAAGCCTCGAATGAAACCCCAAGGACGACGGTGTTTGATCTTTAGAAGCCTGAGGATCGTCGGACCCCAATCTCATAGGTGTTTGTAAATTTGCTTAAAAGGAGTCAGTCACGGACGAAGGGACGGTTGTAAAGGTACAGAACCCTGAAAGGATGATGTCTAGGGAGGACTAGTTCTCGAGTAGGGTACTCAAAAGACCCGACACCGAAGGAGGTAAATCAAGAAGAGAGAGTTAAGGGAAAGAAAGTGGATGATGTCCGGGATGATGTTGAAAGAGTAACAATTTAATAAAAAATAAATGAAATTTTTAATAATAATAAGGAGGTGATAGTAAAGTCACTCCACGATAGTCTTTCTTGCTTATTTACAGAAATTACACCGTAGTACTTGGTCTTCAGACATTGAAAAGAAAAAAAAAAAAACAGGATGTGATAAAATACCAGTAAAAAACTACAGTCGAGTATGTGAGAATGGAGTGGGAGTAATTACTACTGTGACAAGTCTTCGTCACTACATGTAATTCATTTATTATTTCTTAAACAAATTTGTATCTCGTCCTTGATTTCAACTCTCTTGTCCTTTTTGTCTCTCGATTACGATACCAGTTCAGGAGACGTAAGAAGTTTCAAATTGTGGGTCGAGTACGAGTGAATGAGACGGTCGACTGTTCAGAAAGGATACATGAGTTTCGAGAATGACTTCAAAAGATTTGAAAGTAAGAATTTTTACTTTCTTATCCGTTCCTAATGGTTTCTATTTGTCCTTTTCTTTTACTGACCTCCTTTGTCCTTACTAAGGTCTTTTTTTTTATTTTGAAAATTTTTGATAGAAGTCTCTATTTTGTTTTTATCTTCATTTTAGTATTTTGTTCGTTGTTAAGATCTTTTAAAAATTTATTTGACTTTTATTAAGTTATCTTTCTCCGTCTCTTTTTCAGCACTTTTAGCACTTCTCTCTGGACTTTTTTCCTTTGGTTTCTTTTTTTCAAACTTTTGTCCGCTCTTATCTATTCTTGTAATATTCTCGTTAGGTTCTCCGGCTTAATCTTAAAGACTCTCTTTCTTCATTCTTTTACCTCACCTCTTATAGTAGATTCTTTTTGTATTCCGTTAGTAATTTGTACTTTTTATACTCAGACGTCTAATTCCCCCGATCCTGAAAGGACCACCAGGTCACTGACTCTTAAGTGGAAGGTTACGTCCCCTGTACCCAAGCTAGGACTGCCCCGTTTGTCCTAAGGTGTATTGTCTCTCGTTGATTCTGGCGTACAGTATTGATTCTTTTCGGGCACACGACGTTTCTTTCTAGGGAGTACGACGTTGGTTCTCGGTTACGTCGGTTTATTTATAAAAGTTTTTGTTTTGTTTTGTTTTGTCTAATTCCCTGGGTAGTTCATGTGGTGATACCTTAAGAATCTTTTGTTGACTGGGAACTTGTTGAGTCCCCCAATTTCCATGGTTGGTCCGGAGGTAATGGTGGTGGTCACGGGGTGTGTCAGTTTTTAGGTACATATTTCTTACGAATTCTTAGGTAGACGATCTGTATTGTCTCTTGTCTGAACACCTGTGTCACCTCCCCTTCCTCTCCCACCCTACTTGACTCTGATCGTGACTTTGTGTGCGTCATGGTATGTATTTTATCTATCGGTCGCCCTTGAACGGTAAACTGTCTCCCTAGATTTCGGTCACGAGACACTGTTGGATCTCCCACCCTTCGCCCTCTCTCCCCTGTATACAACTACATACCGTCCCTGGTTGTGGTGTGACATTTCGTTAATGGAAGGTTAATTTTTAATCTTTTTTTTTTTTTTTTCGTAGGTAGACGGTTACGTCCCCTGTTCCAAGCTAAGGACCAGGACCTTCTAGAGTGTACCGGACCCCGTTTTTTCGGGTACACGGTGTTGATGACACGGGGTTTCGGACATGACGTGTTCTTTTCTCTTCGGTGGTGTTACTCTTTAGGTCCGTGGTGTTGATCTGTCGTCGCGGGGGGGGGTAGACCAACTTTGAGCTCTTTTCGGTTGTGTATCGTTCCTTCTAGATTGTGTCGGTTTCCTTTTATTTAAGTGTATATTGAAATATATCAACCGGGAGGTGTAGGATCCAAACCGTAGGAGTCTAAGTTGGTAGTATACCACGATATGTCATGTAAGTTGGTATGGAGAAACATAACGTGAGCTGTGATGATACGAAACGTCTTTGACAACAAATGTTTAACTTCCAGACACCGTTAGGACGTAGTTCGTTCAGACAACCATGGTAAAAGGTCATCGTAAACGAATGAGACACAGAGACGTGGGGCAAAACAATCGAGAACGTTACAAGACTTACACAAGTAATAATAATATAAACGATACCACTAGACACTAGAAACTACAATGATGACGTTTTTCTAATACTAACTGACTTTCGAGTAAAAAGTGGTTATTTCATAAAGAATTAATCCAATCTAAAAAAAAATCTGAATTACATTAACGTGTCAATCATATTTAAAAAGAAAAATAAAAAAAATGACATAGTACACCGAACACCATAGTAGTATCAGTATGGTCCCTAACTTCGACCCGGGAGTCATCACTTTCTCACCTCGGGATTGGTGTCCTGTTGGTCCCTTGAGGAGGATTTGTATCGAAAATGTGCATGACTCTATGGTCTTTTTTTAATACACTGAGTGAAATAACGTCATAAATACGTCACCAGACCTTGGTTTGGGTGTTATAGAAGCTTCATACGGACAATAAATAAAAATTTTTAAACACATATTCTCCTCAAGTTCGTACGTCAAGTTTGGGCATGACAAGTACTAGTTGATACATGCCTTTTTTCCAAAAGTCTCTTTACTATTTAAAGGATGTCCTTTGTTTTACTCTGATTTAAAGTGTAGGATACTACTTGTTACTTACGGTCTTTTTTTGCCTCGTTTGTTTCAAGTCTCCCTTTTATGGGACGTTAAGTCTTAAGATTTGGGTTGGTAGCGAGTTTGTACTCCCCTCTTGTCTGTAGTCTTGTTAGTCAAATAGACGACCCATGAGAAAGAGAATTCTTCAATGAACTCTTACTTGAAATCGTGTGTGTTTTTTTTCGAAAATTAAAAATTAATTTTTTTCTTTTGGTTCTAGATTCTAGTCCCCCTTCCTATGTTGAATTTTTACGTTACTCCCTTTAGTGTTCTTTTGTCGGTACGTCTACTGGAGTTCTTATTGTCTGATCTTACATATACTAACTGTCGTACCCCTTGTCATCCTATTATTATTTCTGTTTTGTTTTTTTTTTTTTTTCTGTTCTTTTTTCTTTTAGTCCTTGAGGTCTTTCTTTTAAGGTCAACTCGATAAATTTAAGGATTTTCTACTACGACACTTTCGCGACATGAGTTATACAGTCGTTTAAACCTTTTGAGTCGTCACCGGTGTCCTGGCTTCCAGTTAAAAGTAAGATTAGGGTTTCTTCCCGTTACGGTTTCTTACAAGTTTGATGGTATGTTAATTTGCGATTAGAGTGAATGATCGTTCCAATACGAGTTTTAAGAAGTTCGATCCGAAGTCGTCATTCACTTGGGTCTGGGAGGTCCACATGTTCAACCCAAAGTTTCTCCGTCTCCTTGGTCTCTAGTTTGACGATTGTAAACGACCTAATACCTCTTTCGTTCCCTTAAGGTCTTTTTACAGATGAAGACGAAGTAACTGATGTGATTTCGGAAACACACCTAGTGTTGTTTGACCTTTTAAGAATCTCTCTACCCTTATGACCTGTTGGAGTGTACGGAGGACTCTTTGGACATACGTCCGGTTCTTCGTTGTCAATCTTGGTCTATACCTTGTTGTCTAACCAAATTTTGACCCTTTCGTCATACCGTTCCGACATATAAATTTAATTTATATAAATTTAATTTACGTCTCACTTTACTTCAGAGAGTCAGCATAACCTGAGAAACGCTGGGGTATCTGACGTCGGACGGTCCGAGGAGACAGGTACCCTAAAAGGTCCGTTATCATGATCTCACCTAACGGTAAAGGAAGAGGTCCCCTAGAAGGGTTGGGTCCCTAGCTTGGGCCCAGAGGGCGCAACATCTGTCTACGAAATGGCAGACTAGTACACTTTACGGTCCGACCTACTTAGTGTTCGACCTTAGTTGTGACAGTCTTCTTCATAGTTGTTGGAGTCTATACGTCTACTATGGTGAGATTACCGTCTTTCACTTCTCCTTGATTTCTCGGAGAACTCCTCCCACTTTCTTCTCACATTTTTTCACCCGATCCGAATTTTGAGTAGTAAGTTTTTTGATTCTGGTACCGTAGACCAGGGTAGTGAAGTACCGTTTATCTACCCCTTTTTCACGTTTCAGTGTCCATAATAGAACCGGAGGTTTTAGTGACGTCTACCACTGACATCGGTACTTTAATTTTCTGCGAACGAGGAACCTTCTTTTCGATACTGTTTGGATTTGTCGTATAATTTTTCGTCTGTGTAGTAAAACGGTTGTTTCCAGATATATTGTCAGTTTCGATACGAAAAAGGTCGTCAGTGCATGTCTACATTTGAGACCTTCCGATCCACGGCTTCTTGACTGTGAAAACTTGATACCACGACTTCTTCCGAGAACTCTCGGGATACCTGAAATTCCGCTAGGTTGGTCAGTTAGGATTTCCTTTGGTTGGAAGTTATAAGTGACCTTCCTGACTACGACTTCGAGGATATGAGACCGGGGACTATACTTCTCGGTTGAATGACCTTTTCTGGGACTACGACTCTTTCTGACTTCCATTTTCCTCTTCCCCAACCGTCTCCTACTCTACCAATCTATTATAGTGGTTGAGTTACATGTACTTATACTCCTTTAAAGTGTTCTACCACTTCCTGTCCCTTCCGACCATATTGCAGGTACCACAGCATTCTCAACCTATACTGAATGGTTGACTTGTTATTGTTAACAATAATTGTTAAGTATATTGTTATTGTTAAGTATCATTGTAATGAGTGTTGTCGGTTTTCGATATCTGTTGGGTTTACAGGTGACTTCCTACTTATTTGTTTTACACCGTATATATGTGTCATCTTCTAGTAAACCGGAATTTTTCCTACCTTTAAGACTAGGTACGATGTTGTACTTATTTGGAACTTCTAATATGATTCACTTTATTCGATCTGTGTTTTACTGTTTATGACATGTCAAGGTCAATGTACACATGCATCTCATCAGTTTCGTCAGTCCCTTTCGTCTTACACCGACGGTCCTTAAGTCCTTTTCCCCTTTACTCCTCAATCGATATTTTCCATGTCCTAAAGTCAACTCCTTTTACTTCAAGATCTCTGACGACCACCACTACTACCGACGTGTTGTTATATTTATATGAATTACAGTTACTAGACATGTGTATTTTGACTAAATTTACCAATTAAAAATACAATGTATAAAAACATGTTGTTTCTTTTTTTATACATATGCTTATGAAATTGTACATTGTGGAAAAGTCACGACGAGAGAGTATGGAAAGGAAGAGGTTTGAGGACGGTCTCTTAGTGATCAGACTAAAGATAGTAGTATAGAGGACCGTTGGCTTGACATAGATGAAAAAAAACACAGACCGAAGAATATACATAGACACTCTAAGTAGGTATAACAACACGTCTCCAAGTAAGGAGAGATAACGACTCATGTTAAGGTGACATACTTACATAGTGTTAAATAAGTAGAAAAGTGGATAAAAATCTGTAAATTAATAAAGGAAAAAACGATAATATTTATTTCGATGTCACTTATAAATGTACGTTCAGAAATACTTCTGTATATAAAAGTAAAGAGTTCCCATTTATGGATCCCCATCTTAAAGACCTAATAACCTATGTACATATAAATCGAACATCTTTTATGAGTTGCTAAAAGGTTTTGACATCACGACCAAATGTGACGACAAATTTTGAACCTTACTACCCATTCAACTATTACTTTTAGACGAAACGGAAAAATTATGTTCAACAACAAATTTAGATATGTCTGACTCATGACTTAAGAAACTTTGAGAGTTACGTAGTCGAGAAGTTGTTCCTAGGTATAGTTACAGTTGATTTTTTTTACGTGTTACACTCAACACTCAATTCAAAATAAACCTCGTTTTACGGTTGATATTGGATCCTCCGTCGTTAAGTCCTCGAGATTCTTTGGGAAGACTTCTCCACCATCCTTCCAGTCACATAATACACTAAAACCACTCCCGTCTTATGTACGTTAGTCCGTGTGTAAAGACGTCTTGCAACGACGGTCAGAGCATTTCCACTGACGATCGGTGCTCGTGTACAGTGGTACTTACTAAAATCACGAAAAGATCTATACTCCTCTACGTTCTTCACCCGAGTATTTTAGAAAAGGACTTTTATAGATAGACTTCCGCACAAGACGGTCAAAAAGGGTCTCGTGTCTCACGGAGTAAGGAATAGAGGTGGGACTTTCCTAAGTCCCACCCCAACTTCCAGTCGCCAACGTTGAACATTAAACTAGGAACGTCTCCGTTTACCGTTCACGGTTAAACCTCAACTGTAGTCCTAGTAGAGCCGAGATGGGTCTCTTTGAAACTAAGTTGTTCCCGTCCTGTCGTCCCATGTCTATAAAACCAGAAAATAAAGACTTTCGAGAAATTCACTAGGACTAAGTACTGGTCCAACTCTTGGTCATAGAATTTTACTACTTTTAATATTGTGAAATTTCGTAATTTTTTTTTTTTGTTGGGATGAGAACCCTGAAGGGGTCACTGGGTCACCGATTCTGAGACACAAAGATTACGTCCCCCGGACCCAAACTAGGGATCACCTCTTCGATCTAGGGTGTCCGGTGTTGATCCTCAAGAGTACGACGTTGAGTTCTAGGACGTATGGCGTTGTTTCTGAACTGTGTCGGTTTATTTATTTATTTTTATGAGAATTTTTTTTTTTTTTCTTTTGGATGAGAATATCGGACCTTTAATTTACCCTTACCCTCTTTTATACTAAAATCGATATAAAACACTTCTGTTATTAAACCCACTGTTTACAAAGGAACATGAAGTCCAAAATGGAGAAATCGATGAACTTGACGTAGTAGGTAGTTGTGAGTAACCTTAAGGTAATTTTTGGAAAGAGTCAACACGGTGGACGTTGATTTCTTTTTTTTGGAAATCTTTCTACTTTGACGGGATAAATTTCTCGTGACCAACAAGACCCCCTCTCCCCATGTGAGATGGTTCTATAGAGTGTCTCAACATGACTTGTAAGGTCCTCAGTGTCGTGTTTTGAAGTAGAATTTATCAATTAAGTCTAGTGACTGCTCGAGTACTCTTGCCTTAAGTTGTTATATAATCCAGGAATAACATCCTCTATCCTACCTTGTGAGGAGGGAACAGGTTTTTGGACCTGATAAGGTGCCATCCCCATAAATACATGGTATTGTAAGGGTATCCCCTGTAAACTGTTACCGACTTCTGTCAAAACTACTTGTTTAGTATCCTACCGGGAAGGTTTTGTTTCTTCATAGGGGTTTCCGGTTTCGACTTTTGGGGTCGTAACCAGTTTTTGTGGGAGCCCAGATTGGAGACGTTGGATTGACAGATCAATTCACAGATTTCGGTTTTGATATTTGGAGGAATTCGGAGTCAAAAGAGGGAACCTTTTTCTGATATCTCAGACGTAAGTGATAAGAGACGGAAAAGATTAAGGTCGAAGTTGTCGACCTTCAAGTGTCAAGTACATGGTAACTTCGGACCGAACCTCTTAAAACTCGTAATGAAACGATCGCACACTCTACTCAAGTTAACACGTCATCAGACTTGTAAGAAACCGTAACGGAAAGAAACCCTATCCTTACTTTTGACTGGAAAAGGACTCCTTGGTCTATAGTTTAACGGTTGTAGACAACCTAGTAACTTTTTCGTTTTCTCAAGGTCTTTTTGTAGATGAAGACCAAACAACTGATACGGTTTCGGAAACTGACACACCTTTTAAGAATTTCTCTACCCTTATGGTCCGGTGGACTGGACGGAGGACTCTTAGACATACGTCCAGTTCTTCGTTGTCAATCTTGACATGTACCTTGATGTCTGACAAAAGTTTATCCCTTTCCTCATGTAGTTCCGACGTATAACAGTGGGACGAATAAATTGAATATACGTCGTTTATAGTACTCTACACGGCCCGACCTACTTCGTGTTCGACCTTAGTTATAGTCAAGTCAGGTCAGTGAGTCCGTACAGACTGAGATTCTAACGACCCTCTTTATAGTTGTTGGAGTCTATGTGTCTACTGTGGTGGGAATACCGTCTTTCATTTCTTGAATTCTCGGAGAACTACTTTTACTTTCTCTTCTCACTTTTTCAACCGAATTTTGAGTTGTAAGTCTTTTGATTCTAGTACCGTATGTCAGGGTAGTGAAATACCGTTTATCTACCCCATCGTTACCTTTGTCACTCTCTGAAATAAGACCCCCTGAGGTTTTAGTGACATCTACCAATAACGTTGACACTTTAATTTTCTGCGAACGAGAATCCTTCTTTTCGATACTGTTTGCATCTGTTGTATAATTTTTCGTCTCTGTAATGAAACAGTTGTTTCCAGACAGATCAGTTTCGATACCAAAAAGGTCATCAGTACAAACTACACTCTCAACCTGATATTTCTTTCGACTCGTGGTTTCTTAACCACGAAAACCTGACACCACAACCTCTTCTGAAAACTCTCAGGGAACCTGACGTTCCTCTAGGTTGGTCAGGTAGGATTTCCTTTAGTCAGGACTGATAAGTAACGTTCCTGACTACGACTTCGACTTTGAGGTTATGAAACCGGTGGACTACGTTTCTTGACTGAGCTACCTTTTCTGGGGCTACGACCCTTTCCGACTTCCGTTCTCTTCCCCTACTCTCCTACTCCACCAACCTTCCGTAGTGGCTGAGTTACCGGTACTCAAACTCATTTGAGGCCCTCAACCACTACCCTGTCCCTCCGGACCACACGAAGTCAGGTGCCCCAACGTTTCTCAACCTGTACTGACTCGACTTGACTGACTTGGGTAGTCTTCTTACAGGTTTTCAACTAGTACGGGAGAAATTTGTTAATGATATTTTGAAGAGTGATAGAAGGAGTTCAACCCTGTGTACCAAAATTCCCGTAATCGGGTGATACCCGGGGAAAGGGACCGCTTTATTATTTCGATGGGAAGTGATGAAGTGGGTTTTAACGTCGTGGTCACATGTCTCTTCGACTCGAAAACCCTAGTGAAAGTTAAGAAAACCCGTATATGGTCTTCGTCTTAACGACTTAGTACACCATTAATATACAAATTAAAATTTTTTATAGAGGTTTTGCAAAAGGTGTCGACGATATATGGTGAAATGTAGGGGTGGTTGTCAAATGTTACAAGATTAAAGGGGTGTAGGAGTGGTTATGAACAAAAGACCAAACTATCATCGGTGGGATGAGTACACTCGTCCTGTCTGTGAAATACAGGATCGTCTGTGTTTCGAAATGACGAGTCTTAGGAGAAGTTTTTCCCTGAAGAATAAGTCAACACCTCTGACCATTCGACTGTCGAAGGACGACAATTAGGGAAATCTTGAGTGGAATCGAAAGTTTATCTCCCAATAGGAAAGGAGTCCTGAGCAACAGGGATCGGTTGTTCACCTGTTACGCACCACCATGTTGCCAGAGTTGAAAAGTTTGGTCAGTTAAACCGGTAGACCCGACTGTCTAAAACAGTCCACACGTGACGTCAGACTACCGGAAGGTACGGGTTGGATTAGACAAGACGGTGAAGTGTCCGTAATGAGGAGTTTTTCGGGAAACGAAAGGATAAGGTAGAGTTAGATTAAGGACCTCTTGGGTTAACCGTGTATATAATTCACATGATGAATGTGACTACTTCATTGTTTTTGGTGACCCCTTTTTATACGGAGGGTTAATTTATTTGATTTTACAATTCCTACCACTCTGGAGACGTGATAAATTCATAAGGAATAATCACAATCAACGAGTCAGTACAGGTTGAGACACACTGGGGTACCTACCGTCGGGCGGTTCAAGGAGACAGGTACCTTAAGAGGTCTGTTCTTATGACCTCACCCAAAGAGGTCCCCTAGAAGGTTTGGGTCCCTGATTTGACCGAGGGGACGTGACGTCCGTCTAAGAAGTGGTAGACTCGGTGGTCCCTTTATAAGGAATTGGTGGTAGATAATGACTATGTATTATTATTTTGGTAATCTTCTACGATTTAAGACGAGGATTCCTTTATAAGATTGCCATCCTATTTGACCATATAAAACATGTGTGACACGGGTTTTTAAGTGATTCCTCACTCAGTATTTGTTTAACGACCACAAGAAATTTTTTTTTTTTTTTTCGTATACGGGTCCATAGTTCCTTGCTTTTCTAGTCCGTGACCCGAAGTGTCTGAAAAGTATCCCAAGGAGTAAACAAATATTTCTGACTCTGTTACTTCGGACAAGTAAGTGGGAGTACAAAAGTATCTACTCTAGTTACGGGGTCTATCCTACTCCCTTCTTGTAAACAACCGGAACAAAGAGTTACGGATACAGGTTTCTTACGAGTTTGATGGCGTGTTAACGTGAGTAGAGTGTACGATCATTTCATTACGAATTTTAAGAGGTTCGGCCCAAAGTCGTCATGTGCTTGACACTTGAAGGACTACAAGTTCGACCAAAATCTTTTCCGTCTCCTTGGTCTCTAGTTTAACGGTTGTAGGCGACCTAGTAGTTTTTTCGTTCTCTCAAGGTCTTTTTGTAGATAGAGACGAAATAACTGATACGGTTTCGGTAACTGACACACCTAGTGTTATTTGACACCTTTTAAGACTTTCTCTACGCTTATGGTTTGGTGGACTGGACGGAGAACTCTTTGGATATACGTCCAGTCCTTCGTTGTCAATTTTGACATGTACCTTGTTCTCTGACTAAGATTTTTCCTTTTCCTTATGCAGTTCCGACATATAACAGTGGGACGAATAAATTGAATATCCGTCTCATGTAGTACTCTTTGCGACCCGATCTTCTTCGTGGTCGACCTTAGTTCTAACGGCCCTCTTTATAGTTGTTGGAGTCTATACGTCTACTGTGGTGCGAATACCGTCTTTCACTTCTCCTTGATTTCTCGGAGAACTACTTTCACTTTCTCCTCTCACTTTTTCAACCGAATTTCGAGTTGTGAATCTTTTGCTTCTACTACCGTAGGCCAGGGTAGTGAAGTACCCTTTATCTATCCCTTTGTCACCTTTGTCACAGTCTGAAAATAAAACCCCCCGAGGTTTTAGTGACGTTTACCACTGACGTCGGCACTTTAATTTTCTGCGAATGAGGAACCTTCCTTTCAAAACTGGTTGGATCTATCGTATAACTTTTCGTCTCTGTAATGAAACAGTTGTTTCCAGGTAGATCAGTTCCGATACCAAAAAGGTAACCAGTACATTCCTACACTCTCGACCTGACACTTCTTTCGACTCGTGGCTTCTTAACTACGAAAACTTGACACCACAACCTCTTCTGAGAACTCTCAGGGAACCTGACGTTCCTCTAGGTTGGTCAGGTAGGATTTCCTCTAGTCAGGACCCACAAGAAACCTTCCTGACTACGATTTCGACTTTGAGGTTATGCAACCGGTGTAGTACGCTTCACAACTGAGTGACTTTTCTGAGACTACGACCTTCCCTAACCCCCGTTCTCCTCTTCCCCTACTGTCTCCTACTCTACCGACCTACCGTAGTCACTGAGCTACCTACACTCAAACCCATTTGAGGCCCTCAACCACTACCTGTCCCTCTGGACCGCACGACGTTAAGTACCCTAATGTTTCCCAACCTGTGCTAACTCGTTGACTTGACTTGACTGACTACAGGTAAAGAGAAAGGTCGATTTCCCTATTATACAGATTTACATCCTTCGTGTAATTTGTATGTTAAGGTTTTTCCCATTTCATTCTAATGGGGTTCTTGACAAGTTTTACACAGAGATACTTTTTAACTTACCACCGTAGGTTATGGTGGTAAGGTCCGTCAATCGTTCACGACTGAGGGAGTCACGTACTTGTCTGTGTTCGGAAATGGTAGAATTTCTTTGAAAGTTTGCTTTAGAGATTACGGAAGGTAAGGGTCGATAGTGAAAGAGGGGAAAGGAAGGGACGGTTAGAAGAGTTGTCATGTAAATCACAGGACGGTCCCCGGTCGCACTCCTTAAGGTGGGTACCGTTTCCAGTACTCCTTCCTCCGAACCGTATACGTTTCCGCATTAGTTTGGAGTCCTTTGGGGGACAAGGGCTCGTAGATGGGGTTTTGGTCTCAGACAAAATACGAGAGGGGGTATTGGTAAAAAGAGTCTCTTCCTCATTTACACGTCGAGGTTCCGTTATTTTAAGAACCCGCACTGTTCTCACAAAGTCGAATGCCTGAGGAGACTTCCAATAGATCGGGTGGACATATCCAAGCAGGCCGGTGTACACTAACAAATGTCGGAGGGTTAGATTCTCCGTACTCTATTCAAAATCTGAATGATTTCCGTTTAAGAAAACCCCTCAATCTTTAATAATCATATCACCCAACCAATCCTTAATATAACTACTTCCCAAAAAGTAAACAACACGATTGTTGACAACGATCAGGGACAGGACCCACACTGTTCCCACAGAATCCAGTTTGGAGAGACGACTGTCTGATCGAAGACACTGTCCTAATAGGTATGACGGTGATGTGTGTACTAACAAATGATGGAGAATTGGTATTTGTCGTGTCTCTCAAAACCTCATAAAACTCTCAAAATTAATCGTATCCCGAAAAAGAAGAACAACTCAGTTACTAACGGCGGTCCGGAGGTATAGGAATCCGTGGACCCCTATATAATTAGTTACATAAACCTTATATCTTTTCCTTTATATCATCAAAAACTACAATCGTTATAATCTGAAAAACTCAATTACCTAAAAGAGAAAACATTATCTAGTGACATGAAACAATGTTTGGTGACACAGGAACGATACATTTTTACATTGAAATAGTGATAGAATTCTGATTTATCTAGAATTCCCCTCGTAACCACTTTCCTAAAAGTAAACAACCCGACTACAAACGACGATTTAGAGGTACAAGGGATGGGAATATTACTTATATTGATCGTATGTCCTTCTTTATTCATAATTGGAAATTCGTATATCCTCTTTATTCATAATTGGAAATTCTAATTAGTACAATTGGAACCCAATTTATTTAAGGAAAGAACTAACATTGAGTGATGTGGGAGTGGGATATCCTCCCATTGAAATAAACCTCCCACCACGGACCAAATTCTTTTTTGTGGGAACCTTTTTTATTCAAAAACCAATAGTCTTTCTTTCCTAGCATTTTAGGGTTCTGGAAAAATACACTTCGTGGACTAAAANCACATATTCTCTGTCGGGGCACTGAGACATAAGTAGGGATACACATTGTTTTCCATATATTCGTTTGGATTTTTATTTCTTTTACCTAGTCAAAGGCTTTTCTGACTAAGGGGGTACAGCGAAGAAAGAACGAGGGTAAAGAGACCGACTTAAGGATAGACCTAAGTCGGAGGAAAAGAGGTGATGTGATAGAGGATGATGTGATAGGCAAAGATTAGAGAGATATATAGACATTAATTTATGCATAAGAAGGTTTCTGCGGCTGCGACAGGGGTGGAAGCTTAAGGGACCTAGGTGGCCCCGACCTGGGGCCGTCACAGGGAGAAGGAGATGAAGTATGGGAAACTATATGTGAGAGTGAAACAGAGGTATCCTTGAGGAGAACTATTTGTCAGTTGTTGTTAGAAGTTTCTAAAGTATTAGGAATAAATATGGTGGTTTGACACTTAGACTGGTGACGGTGTTCAGGGTAGTAATGAGTTGGTCTTAGTTGTTCGACCTTAGTTGTAATGACCCTCTTTATAGTTCGTCGAGTCTATACGTCCACTATGATGGGATTACCGTCTTTCGTTTCTCCTTGATGTCTCGGAGAACTTCCACTTTCTCCTCTTACTTTTCCGACCGAATTTTACGTTGTAAGTTTTTTGATTCTAGTACCACTACTTAAGTTGTAAATTTTTTGATTCTAGTACCACTACGAACGAGGAACCTTCTTTTCGATACTGTTTGGGTCGGATTCGTATAATATTTCGTCTCTGTAGTTAAACGGTTGTTTCCAGGTATATCAATTTCGATACCAAAAAGATCATCAGTACATACCTACACTCTCAACCTGATATTTCTTCCGATTCGTGACTTTTTAAGTACGAAAGTTTGACACCACGACCTTTTCCTCTGGTTTGGTCAGTTAGGATTTCCTTTAGTTGGGACTTATAAATAACCTTCCTAACTACGACTTCGAGGTTATGAAACCGGTGGACTACACTTTTCGGTTGAGTGACCTTTTCTGGGACTACGACTCTTTCTGATTTCCGTTCTCCTCTTCCCCCACGGTCTCCTACTCTACCGACCTACCGTAGTGGTGGAGTTACCTGTACTTAAACTCGTTTAAGGCCCTGTATCATTTCCTGTCCTTTCTGAACACACGACATCAGGTACCACAGTATTCTCAACGTGTGTTGAATCGCTGACTTGTTATCATCTATTTTTAGTGGTAGATAGGGTCCTGGTCGTTCGAAAAAGACACTTCTCGGTGTGTCATTTGTAAACCGAAACCTCCAGTATACCGGAGACAGTGTCGATGACTCGAGACGACAACATCGTATTTTCGACGTTGTCTGTTTTCCAATTAACATCGATATCAAATTAAAGTAAAGTCTTGTGACTTTAAACTTAAAATGTATTATAGGTACAGTATTTTATAGTAAGAAGAAAACTAAACTGAAAAAGGGTTGGTAAATTCCTACAATTTTGTTGAGAATCAAACACCCGACACGTTTTTGATAGTCAAACGTTCGAGACCAGAAGGGAAAATGGTTTCGGTCTCTAAGATCCACAGGGTTAAGGAAGAAGAGGGAATCAGTACTCTCAGTTAGTAATGGAGATCGTTTCATGAACAGTGTGTGATAAGATTCACAAATACCGGAGGAAGTTGACTGTCATTCTAAGAACTTCGATTCTTTATACAGACAAGATTCTGCTGTCAAAGAAAAATCAAACCGAGTAAGAACTTGTCATTGCAAAATTTTATGTAATAGATTTCCGAGTCCGTTTGCACCTTGTATAAGTAATTCATGTTTATTATTACTAGAAATAAGTTACGAAGTCATTGACGAGGTAAACAAAAGACCCACGAAAAACACGAAAAGTTCCGGAACTTTACGACATATCCAGAACTTTGTTACTTAAACTCTACGGTTATGTCACCGATCAATGGTGATGTCAACCCAGATACTCGTCGGAAATACGGAAGATGTGTGGACAGGAAAGATTCACCGTGGAAGTTGGTATTAGTGTAGAAGTTTCAGTAAGTTAATTTCTTTCTTTTTGTTCCGTATCATTTTCCTTTTTTTAATTATTTTCTGTATTGGTCTGTGTAGATTTTTTTGTCATCGAGTTGTCTGACATTATTATTGGTAAACAATTACGAATCATACACAATCCGTGACATAGTTTCATATATTACGTGTCATAAATTGTATAGAAGTTTGTTCGTGTCTTTTATCTACGAAGTTAAACGTCTACTTCTTTGACACCGTGTCTTGTCAATTTATTGAACAGGTGTCAGTTTGTTGATTATCCACTGTCCTGACTCTGAGTTTGACTCTATACGACCAAATCAGCGATTTAGTACAGACTGTGACAGTGGGGTACCTGATGTCAGGTGGTCCGAGGAGACGTACCTTAAAAAGTCCGTGTTATGACCTCACCCAAGGAAGAGGTTGGGTCCGTGTGTACTAAGGTTTTAGATACGAGAGTGGTGACCGTCTTATCCCGGATATTGTTTCCATGTAGTTATAGGTGATCTCCTTTTCGAAGGAAGTCTTCATTTCAAAGTTTCGAGATGAATTTTACATAGTATGAACAGTATATTAATGTTTTGAGGATTCATACCACGTTACATGTGTCTGTCACTCCGAAAGATTAGTGACAGACTGATTTATTTGACCTTCTCAGTTAAGGAACCATATCGTCTTGGAGAATGAGATTTCTACCCTTTGTTTTAGAATACCGTTTAATCTTGTGAGGGTACCAAGGTAAAGGATGCCAATTATCTCGGTAACAGTCCTTCAGGGTACGAATGATATCGTTGGTGACCAGAACGATAAGTGGTTCAAAGACGGAAAAACGAAGGAGTCCTTTGTCTGTTCTTTTGGTCCGAGGACTACAAAAAATTTTCTCCTTCGACGGTAAATTTTGAATTTTAATTATTTACTTATACATTTTCATTAAAATATAAAACCTACTGTGGGTTATAAAGGCATATAATTTGAGTTAGAAATTTCGTGTGTTAGAATAGAAAAAAAAAGTTTATTTGGAGAAAGTTCACGTGTATTAACACCATCTTAAGTCAAGGAATGTCGACATCCTGTTACCCGGGATAAAGAAACAATGAAGAATAAGTTGACACCGTCTTCTCCCGTACTCTTTTACCAGTGTAGGATCCAGAATCCCCTCTCAGTGACCCTATCCGGTGATTCACTCTCAGGAACTGAAACATGTCCCTTCTTAAATTGTCATTCAGCCTTCGTCTCACTTTTGTCTAAATAAGTCCCTCTTAGTGTGGGGCGTCTATCTTATACCCGAACATAGTCTTCCGATGTCCCAGGATCCTCTATGTGTAAGGTATCTGTCTTTCACCGGGTAGAGTCTTCCACTCTATTCTCACCAATCAAAAATACCCGATACATTGAGGTTTATAACCCCCCTTCGTCATCCCTAAAGGTCCTTAACCCGTTGACGGGTGAAAAACCGGAAAATACCGGTCGGAAGCTTGACAGGACCATGACCAACCCACACAATAAATCGTATTATGTAATATTACTCGTATATTACTCCAATTTCCAGATGACATTCAGTAGAATGTGGTAGAACCCGAATCAACCAAGATTGATCAAAAACAGTATAGGAGTTACCGATACAGTAAGAAACTGTCAACCCGGGACGGGCGAAGGGAGGATAGAGTGTTCCCGGTAAGAGTCGACGATCTCCCGTAGACGTTAAGAACAGTATACCTGAGAAAGTAGACGTTTCAGTCGTTACCTTTTTAGAGGGAGATTAAGTTAAGAAGAGTACAAAATTGAATGGGCTGAGAAAGAACGAGACTGAGACCTGGGTTTAAAATTCAATCCGGAAAGACGTATTAGAGGAAAATAACTGAGTTTCAGTGAAAATAATCATTGAACTAGTATAGAAATTATAGAGAAAACATTACATTGTAATTCGTGGCTTTATTTTAAAGTCGTTTAAGTGTCCAGGTCATGTGTAAGTTCTCTTCCTTTAAGATGTGTTCACACCCAGTAGTCCCCAGTAAAATCTCAAGACAGTTGGTTTCTATCTACTTCTGAAGAATCTTTAGCCTATGTTCTTCGTACTTAGTAAATTTTTTTTCATTAATTAGACACCGAAGGGACCACCAAGTCACCAATTCTTAAGTGGAACGTTATGTTCTTGTGACCAAGCCAGGGGCCAGACCCTTCTAGGATGTACGAAGCCCCGTTGACTCGGGTACACGGTGTTGATTACTCGTACGTGAGACCTCAGGTGTTCGCGGTTGATGACTTCGGTACGTGGTGTCGGTGACTTGGGGCGTACGGATCTCGGATTCGGGACGTTGTTGTCTTCGGTAGTGTTACTCTTCGGGAACGTACCGTTGGTCTCATCGGGGTCGAGCGTCACTCTCTTTCGGGTGCACATCGTTGCCTCGGGTCGTGTCGGTCCTATTCATTTATCTATAGAAAAGTTCACTATTAAACTTGAAGTAGTTTTAATGTTGAAAGACGAGAAAGTCTTTGTGGTGAGTCAAGTCGACGAGTCAGCATAGGTTTAGAAAAACTAGGGTACTTGACATCGTGCGGTCGGGAGGGACAGGTTCTGGTTGAGGGCCTCAGGTGGGTTTGGGTGCAGGTAACTCAGTCACTACGGTGGGTTGGTATAGTAGGAGACAGTAGGGGCAAAGGAGGACGGGAGTTAGCAAGGGTCATAATCCTAAAAAGTTTACTCAGTCGAGAAGCGTAGTCCACCGGTTCCATAACCTCAAAGTCGAAGTTGTAGTCAGGAAAGTTATTTGTGGGTCCTGACTAGAGGAAATCCTACCTGACCAACCTAGAGGAACGTCAGGTTCCCTGAGAGTTCTCAAAAGAGGTTGTGGTGTCAAGTTTTCGTAGTTAAGAAGCCTCGAGTGGAAAGAAATATCAGGTTAAGAGTGTAGGTATGTACTGGTGACCTTTTTGGTATCGGAACTGATCTGCCTGGAAACAACCGGTTCATTACAGAGACAAAAAATTATACGACAGATCCTACCAGTATTGAAAGGAAGGTTCCTCATTCGCCGAAAATTAAAGTACCGACGTTAGTGGTAGACGTTACTAAAACCTCGTGTCTTTTTATTTCAGTCGATGACAAAGGGGTAGACAAAGGGTACTTCAGTACCCTGGCCTACGGTACTAGAATCAAAAGACTTACAACTCGAAATTCGGTTGAAAAAGTGAGAGGTGACAGTGAAAGCAGTTCTCCGGGAAATCGAGAAGAAATGAAAGACGGTATTCCCACCACAGTAGACGTATAGACTCCAATAACTATAAAGAGGACCGTTAGAACTAAGGTCGAACACAAAGTAGATCGGGTCGTAAAGAGTACTACATGAGACGTATATTCAATTTATTCGTCCCACTGTTATATGTCGGAACTACATGAGGAAAGGGATAAACCTTGGTCAGACAACAAGGTACAGGTCAAGATTGACAACGAAGGACTGGACGTATGTCTAAAGAGTCCTCCGTCCAGTCCACCAGACCCTAAGGGTAGAGACAGTCTTAAAAGGTCAAATGACACTAGGTGTGACAGTTACCGAAACCGTATCAGTTATTTCGTCTTTATCTACAAAAAGACCTTGAGAGAACGAAAAAGGTACTAGGTCGGCTACAACCGTTAAACTAGAGACCAAGGAGACGGAAAAGATTTTGGTCGAACTTGTAGACCTTCAAGTGTCAAGCACGTGACGACTTTGGGCCGAACCTCTTAAAACTCGTAATGAAATGATCGCACACTCTACTTACGTTAACACATTCATCAAACTTGTAAGAAACCGTAACGGAAAGAAACCCTAACCTTACTTTTGACTGGAAAAGGTCAGGACACCGGTGACGACTCAAAAGGTGTAAACGACCGTATAACTCACGTCGTGAAAGTGTCGTAGTAGAAAGTCCTAAACTTTCTCGAGTTGACCTTAAGGTAGTGGAGGTGATCGAAACAAACATCACTACGAAAGATTCCGGGTGAACTGAAATATAAGGTCCTACAGACCGAGATCCACTCACTAGTGTGGTGGTACTAATAGACCCAGCACTTCTAGAAAAAACATGTCAAGAAGACACATAAGAACGGTGAAGAAAAATTATAGAAGACGAAGACAAACCAGAGATGATAAAGACAGGAAATAACTCAGATATACACGTTAATTACAAGGGAACCATAGTGGTTAAAAGAACTTCTGTAGAGATCAGAAAGGGTAAGACAACAAAAGGGGATAAAGAAACGTCACCAGTGACTCCTTCCGAAAGAATAGAGAAGAACGATAAGAAACCTTGGGACTTAAGTTCACCCATATAGAAAGGAAAAGAGGAAACGAAAAACGAAGAGAAAAGTGTCCATAAACATTCCGGAGGAGTCTGTCGGTAAAACGGAAAAACGTAAAAAAAAGGAACCTCTACCAGTGCGAGGGACAGAGGACATGTTACAGTGTTTGTAGGTAAATATCAAGTTGTCCGTGAGATAGTCTAGATCAGGGAATTTAGATAAAGAGTGAAGGTGACATATTAGCAATCCCTAAACTAAATCCAGTATGGACTTACCAGATCACCAAAAGGGATGAAAGAAGTTAAATTCAGACTTAAACCGTTATTCCTCGAGTACTAGACTCGGTGTCAGTCGAGGACCAGAACAAAAACCACTGATATGTCTCAAAGAGGTAGAAACCAACGTTTCTTATATTAGTTAAAGTAAAACCACAACTGGTAGACCACTACAGACACATATCTCAGAAGAGAACACAATAGCCTTCTCCCACAAACGATACTGGTCACGTAAGAGAACCGTTTTGAGATAATCGGAAACGGGAAATGAAGTTCCGGTTTAAACGGACAATGAGGTCCACAAAGAACTGAAGGATGAAAACGTAAGGTCAGGGGATATTACTTTTCCTGTAGAAAAAACCACAATTAAGATGTTCCAGAACATCCAGAAGTCTCTTGGCAAGTTGAAGTCGAAGAAGTCGTAATTACCAGCCCCGTATCTGAACCTAATGGCGCTATCACTTACCAAAAGGAACCTTTACTTGTCTCTAGTAAGACAACAAAAAATCTGACGTAGGTTCATGACGTAAAGCCTGAGAAGACAACTGATACTACCGATAAGTTAAAGAAGATTCCCTAAGAACGGGTGTCATCATCTATATTACCAATAGACCCAATTTAAGTGGGTAAGGTCAAGTAAAATCAAACGACTAAGAATTTTACAACTGTAAGTGAGAACGGTAGAGGACAAACTAGTTTAGGTTAATCGGAACTAAGTACCTGGATTGTAAGGTCCAAGGATACGTCATAATGAGAAATGTCGTAGTCTAGAACGAAGGTAGTGGTCAGTATAGGTGTTGAACCACAACAAAAACGATACCGACAGAGAAGTAAGAAAGACCTCAATAAAGAGGTGACTAGAGGTCATCGTGGATGGCTGGACCCCTCAAGTAGAAAGTCACAGGATAGAAAAACGGAAAAGTATGACAAGTATCCCAAGAGTTCCGTCCTTATGACTTCACCAAACGGTAAGGAAAGAGGTCACCTGGTGTAAAACACTCTTGTAAGGTGGTACTGGACAGGCAGAACCCACCGGGATGTGCCGTACCGAGTATCAAAGTGACTCAATCTGTTCCGATCCCAGGTGCGCTATGGAATTATGATTGACTACAATTTATACGAAAGTGAACATTTGGAAAAATTATGAAAGACTCCCTATCTTCCCCTATATTCCTTTCAAAGTCAACGGTGTTAGACAGGAATTGAAATTGAACAATCTGTTTATAAAGATCTCAAGGATGATACACAGTCTATGTCCATATTTATAAGAAAATGATATCCCGGAATTAGTACCTACAAAGGGGTCGTAGATAGTTTTCGTTGAAGACAAAATTATCACACCATTTACTCTGAGTTCACTACTTGTTTATTTGTTCATCATCTACCCGTTCCATTAAAGTCTCGTGCTATTAGTGATACCTCTTTTATCTTTTCTTAATTATGGTGTATGATACGTCGACAAATGTTTACACCTCTAAAGAATAGTCGTCTCAGTTCACTGTGGTAGTCGTACCGAACCACCATTTCTTCCATAGAGACATCCGTCTATCTAAACGACCCAAGTGTTGGGACGGAGGGAGTGAGGGACACACCGAGACTTGTTTAATAAAGTGGAAGGGGCGGAGGAGAAAGGGTAGGGGAATTGTCATAAATAGGGCGTACTCCACTTAGTTTCTAATGTCAACTATGTACTTCACAAACCACGACACGGACCGTTGGGTCCTTCGCCAGCCATTGACAATCATTTGTCATGGCAACCAGTACAATTCTTTTGAATCCCTGGTCTTTTTGTTCGTCGTTTTAATATTCTTTTGAAAACAAATGAACGAACGACCAAAAATTTGTAACTGTTTACATCATCATAAACGAAGGACATTTTCAGAGTTCGTTATAAGTTCAACATAATTCACTTTTCACTTTCGGACGGTACAAAAGCAAACGGAAAGGACCAAGTCATAACCTAGTTATCAAGTGGGTCAACGACTGTAAACATAAATTAACCATTTGGTAGAAACGGGTAAAAAGATTATCTCATAACCAGACAAAGAAAAGACATCGATGAGAGAGTAAGATCCTACTATAATTGGGAAAGGACTGTGTGACAACGGTTTGACGTCAAGTAGTAGATCAAAACGAATATAATAGAGAAGTTCGTCAGTGTAAAATACGTTGGAAAAGGAAGGACTAAAACCGGAACACATTACGAAATGGAATTTATTTCTACTCATTTGATAGACTAAAATCATTCTAGACGTTCAATTCTTTGTAAAAATGTAAAAAATTACAAATCTTTTTTATCTCATGATAAAGTACTAGACTTTTGATATACTTTAAGTTTGAGGTCACAGGTGTTTATTATAGTTTACGTCAACATGAGTAAGTAAATGTACAACCGATACATACCGATCGAAGTAGTACTGTTATCGTCTTAGTTCATCGAGGAACATATACACCACGAATCTCGCAGTGTGACGACAAGTCACATGGTATTTAGTGTCACTGGTTCAATGTTCAGTTGTCGTAAAACTCACGGTGTGTGTGTATAACCGTATGACACTACCAAAAAAAAAAAAAGATTTAATGGTCATGTATCGACAGTTCAATTTTGTTCTTTTCTCTCTTCACCTGAGAAAAGTTACGTGTCACCTGTCACACCTAATAAAACGATCGTTCAGTCTACTCTTATGTAACAAATAATACGTTACTGTGATATCGAACACCATTTTATTAAGTTATATGTATTTGTAATGGTCTGATTCATCAGTAGAGTTATAAGGGTTAAGTGTCCTTTCGTTGCCAGTTTTTTTCATCTTTTAGGACTTCATCTTATAGAGTAGTGTCGTCTTAAAGACCTTCTTTCTTTCCCTTCCTCATATTTTTTTTTAATTCGACGTTGTTTTCATTTAAAGGTTCTTCGAGTAAACAATCGGTTCGTTCCTTTCATTAGACGATTAACACTCAATCATTTTTCGTGGATCCTCAAGGGACCGCCAGACCACCAATCCTAAGACACGAAGGTGACGACCCCAGGACCAAACTAGGGACCAGCCCTTTGATTCCAAGACGTTCGGTTGATCGTACTGGTTTTTATTTTCGTTTTATTTTATTACGAACTCTTCCACTACCGTGGGGTAAGGTCATGACAGCGGACCTTTTAGGGTACCTGTCTCCTCGGACCACCCGACGTCAGGTACCCCAACGATTCTCAGCCTGTGCTGACTCGCTGAAGTGAAAGTGAAAAGTGAAAGTACGTAACCTCTTCCTTTACCGTTGGGCGAGGTCACAAGAACGGATCTCTTAGGGTCCCTGTCCTCTCGGACCACTCGACGGCAGATACCCCAGCGTCTCAGCCTGTGCTGACTTCGTTGAATCGTCGTCGTCGTCGTCGGTCTCGAGTTCTTTACATAAGTCTCTTTGATTCGAACTCTGACAATAATCGGAAAGTCGTTTTGGTCGACGAGGTTTCCAACTTCTGTTACCCTTATTTTAAACAGTAGAAAAAAAATTCCGTTTACTAAAGTTCATTTAATGGGACAGGCAACTACTCAATCTGCAATGAATATGTCGAGTCGACGACAACAAATGAGTTCCTTAATTACGGTTCAAATTTCATAAACTTCTTAGTCGAAGATACTTATCAGACACACCACTCTTTGACTCCTTTATGATTAAGCCTTGTTCGACTTTATCTTTCTACTCAATATTGACTACTACAAACATTTTTATATACACCTCATTATTTTTCCGAATCAACTTATTGAATCTTTCGAACACTTCTATATTCCACCAACAAATAATAAAAAGTAGTCGTCCATGAGACCTTTTATAGATTTAAATAGTACAATGACTTACTTGGTTATCACAGTTACCACTTGAATTAAGCGACAATACTCGATTTAGTGACAGTCGTTGTCTTCGTCTTATTGGACAGAACGGACGAGTACGTCCTCAAAATACCGAATCGTTGACATTTCAAAATGACACTATTTTAAAAAAATTTCGAGTCCCGACTCTAAGGTCAAAGTCTTGTGATTTTGGAAAAGTCAGTGATAATAGTGACTACCGAGACTTTGAATCGAAGATAACATCCAAAATATTATAAATTATTTAAGTTGGATTATAATATCCCATCTTGACTTGAATATGCACTTTAGATTTAACATCAATTAAGTAAATCTGTTTTCGAAAATAAGTTTAACATTCATTACAGTTTGACAAAGTATGTGAAGGTCACGACAGTTTTTCAATTTTGTTTTTCACTCTAAAGTTAAGAGTTATTCAAACGTCACTTATGTATAAAATCTAATTTAATATTAAGACCTTCGTAAAAATTCTGAAATTCCGTTCACGTTTCTTTTAAAAGGTACAGAGTTTTAGATAAATTGTCACATTAATACCGTGACTGTAGATTGGAAGTTAACCTTCATTAATTAGATGTTACATTACTATGTGATTTTCCGTTTATGATTCTCTTTTGATGCTAAGATGTTTACGAAGGGTTGTATAATTATACGAGTTAATTTTGGTATACGAACACCCGACTAAAGTTAACCGATATGTGTAGACACACTTCTATAAAGGTTTCTACTTTAAGCATTTTAGAGTAATATCTAGTCGTTATTGTCTACTTGTAAACGTTAGTTAAAACTACTGTCCTTTGTGATTGAGACTTGGGGTTAATTCCTTTTACATAGTAGTAAAAAGAGTAATCACATGGATATAATGTTTTTCATATGAGTCGTCATTGTCATTAATAATAATGATAATAGTATAAACTTAAAGTAGTCATTATTTAAACACCTTTATATAAAAGAGAGCAATATTTCATGGATGTATTCTCGGAGTTAAAACGAAAAACCTGACGTTTTAGATCTTACAAATGAGAGACCGAGAAGTATCTTTAACAGACTACTGATACGAAACCTCTTTCCAAAAGAAATCGGATTCGTATATTTTCGTGA
Organism: Capra ibex; assembly: GCA_006410555.1. Lineage (NCBI taxonomy): Eukaryota > Metazoa > Chordata > Mammalia > Artiodactyla > Bovidae > Capra > Capra ibex. The sequence continues at coordinate 1,013,064 of SJYO01011531.1, forward strand.
TGGAGATAAAGAAGGTCCCTGTCCATTTTTGAAAATAGGTTGTGTTTGTCCTGGGCCCGGACCAACCAATGTACTTTTTTGTGTCATTTGGTCCATTAGTTTTATTTATATATATGTACATTGAATTTATAAACTAAAAATGAATTTGGGTAAATGAAAGTATGTATCGTAAAAGAAATTCATGTCTATACAATTAATTACGAAGTGTACAAGAAAGGACGTATCTAGTAGTACAGGGATTATGTATAGATACTAAAATTTAAAGTTAAAGAAATCTCATCTTGTTTTTGAATCTGTAGACACTCTGTTGACTCGTGTCTTCCTAATCATTCTAAAATACCAAGAAAGGGAATTAGAAAATTTCATAGTTACGGGTTTTGATCATTCATTCACCCCTTGATCATTCTTTTTCCCTCCTTCCCTGAGCATAAATAGGTTAAGAAAGTCCTAGAAGTTGAATTGAAAGAATTTTTGTTGATAAAATATATAAAGTAACCAAATACCTTATAAATTAATCCAATGTTATTCATATTGACCGTCCAAATCTTGTGTGACTAGGGACTTTCATATTTAAGTTGATCACTAACGTCTTCCGTTCCATATGATCTCTCATCAGATAGTCGGTACTCACAAGTCTAATAAAATTCTTAGTAAGTCATATAAGATTTCTTACTTTTCACACTGACTCTTAAGGGACCACCAAGTGATATCCCCCGTGTTCAGGATTGTACCAACTCCTTGATTCTGAGACGTACGACGCACCTTGTCAGTTTTTTTTTTTTTTTTTTCAGATCAATTAAGTCATAATACGTATGACTAAATCGTATAATTTTTCGTCTCTGTAATGAAACGGTTATTTCCAGGTAGATCAGTTCGGATACCAAAAAGGTCATCATTACATACCTACACTCTCAACCCTGATATTTCTTTCGACTCGCGGCTTCTTAACTACGAAAACTTGACACCACAACCTCTTCTGAGAACTCTCAGGGAACCTGACGTTTCTCTAGGTTGGTCAGGTAGGATTTCTAGTCAGGAAACCCACTAGAGGACCCACAAGTAACCTTCCAGACTACAACTTCGACTTTGAGGTTATAGAACCGGTGGACTATGCTTCTCGACTGAGTAAACTTTTCTGGGACTATGACCCTTTCTAACTCCCGTCCTCTTCCCCTACTGTCTCCTACTCTGCCGACCTACCGTAGTGGCTGAGTTACCTGTACTCAAACCCATCCGAGGCCCTCAACCACAACCTGTCCTTCCGGACCGCACGACGTCGAGTACCCCAGTGTTTCTCAACCTGTGTTGACTCGTTGACTTGATTTGACTACGTATGAGATATTAGAGTACTAATAAACTCGTATCAGATTTAATCGTTAGAAATATATAAAAGGAGGTTTTATCGGATGACAACGTCCTGGTGAGTAACTTATGAGGTAGGAAGAGTAGGTCTCAAAAACTTTTAAAAATCAATAATAAATAATAACACCGACGTGACCTGGAAGTGACATCACATGCCCGAGACACTACGTCGTACGTCCGAGAAGAGATCGACGTCACGTGTCCCAAGACAACAACGTCTCGTATCAGGGTCGGCAATATCGTGCACCCGAGGGTTAAACACCGTAGAGCAACTAAAAATTTACAATAAAAATAGTGTAAGATTTAAGGGTTGTATGGGTCCAGACAAAGACTTGAATGACAAGACGAGATTTGTGAACAAAACAGCTAAGATTGTGTTTACGGTACGAGGGAATTTATGGAAATTGGAAGATTATACAATGATAGACCTCCCAGTTTACAGTGTATGGGAGGGGTGAAGATGTCCTGCAGGTTGATGACAAGAAAAAGTTTGAAAAAAGTTGATGACTTAAGTAGGAAAGTTTACTTGGTACGTACGTTAAAAAATTCGAGATCTTTTCCGAGTGGGGTGACGAATGTTTTTTAAAAGTAATTTGGACGGCTTATTGAACCCCTCGTGACTGTAGATATATTATAGAAATCTTATGAAATAATCAGAGAGTGTAAGTCCTTGTGTCGTGGTTATAACTTAAATAAAGAGAGAATTTTTTAGGAAATATAAGAAAATTTTTCAAAAGTAAAAAAGTGTAATTAAAATGTATAAAAAATACTTCAATTAAACAGGAGAGGGGTAGTGTATTAAAAAAAATCAAATTTTAAGAGGATCACATCGTAAGCCTCTTCCGTTACCGTGGGGTGAGGTCATGAGAACGGACCTTTTAGGGTACCTGTCTCCTCGGACCATCCGACGTCAGGTACCCCAGCGTTTCTCAACCTGTGCTGACTCGCTGAAGTGAAAGTGAAAAGTGAAAGTACGTAACCTCTTCCTTTACCGTTGGGTGAGGTCACAAGAACGGACCTCTTAGGGTCCCTGCCCCCTCGGACCACCCGACGGCAGATACCCCAGCGTGTGTCAGCCTGTGCTGACTTCACTGAATCGTCGTCGTCGTCACATCGTAAATTGTGTTAAAAATTTTTATTAAAATAAATAAAAACCGACACGATCCAGAAGTAACGATACGTTCGAAAAGAGATCAACACTGCTCGCCTCCGATGAGATCAATGTCACACGTCCGAAGAGGAACGTCACCGGAGATCTCACCCTAAGTCATCGACATCGTGCGTCCGAGTCATCGATGCCGAGGGTCCGAGATCTCATGTCGGACTCATCAACATGACGTTCCCGAATCTGCGAGGAGTCGTACACCCTAGGAGGAGCTAGTCCCGACCTTGGAACAAAGGATATGACCGTCCGTCTAAGAAATGGTAATTTGGTGGTCCCTTCGAGAAATTGTGTCAAATATTTCTTAATTTAAAATATTCTTATCCAGTAAGAGTGAAGTGGAAAGAGGTAAGTGTGGGGAGGTTTGTCTTACAACAGAGTAAGTGGAAACTTTAGAATCGTGGATGGATCATACATCGTTAGTTAGTTTGTTAATAACAAAGGGTCTGACTGTTTATAGAATAATTTACAACTTTTCCTTCTTCTTTCGTCTACTAAATAAGTAAGCCCTATCCTTCCTCTAAGGATTTAGGAGATAGTGGGAACAATTGGATTTTTCGTCATGTATACAGTTTTCCGTACCATGAAGGAAAACCCCAGAAAATATTTACTTGAGTCATGTATAGCAGAAACTTAAATCAATAAAAAGTCGAAAATGTTGGAGTAGTTATTAAGATAAGAAATACATATTTAACTTACCGGATATAATCAAATTATGAAGACTATTCAATCCTTACAATGTATTAAATCGAGTGAATGAGGGGTGGTGTTGGGATACTTCACCTATAATACTACAGGGTATTATAGGGGAGTCTCCCCTTTGACTCCGTCTCTCTAATTAGTTGAATCATCTACCGAAGTCAAGTCAAGTCAGCGAGTCAGCACAGGTTGAGAAACGCTGGGGTACTTGACGTCGTGCGCGGTCCGCAGGGACACCGAATTCTTGGGTGTTTTTATAAAACTCATGTAATAAAGTATAAAAATAAAGTACTCATTTATCGTAAATCACTCATTCAACTTTTAGAACACACACGAGTCAACACAGGTTGAAACACTGGGAAACCTGCTCGACGGTCCGAGGAGACAGGTACCCTAAAAAGTCCGTTCCTATGACCTTACTCAACAGTAAAAGAAGAAGTCCCATAGAAGGACTGGGTCCCTAGTTTGGGTGTAAAGGACGTAACGTCTACCTAAGAAATAGGTGACTAAGTGGTTCCTTTCGGGATTCAACTTTTGGAAGTAACACGATTTTTTTTTTTTTTACAAGTCCTATAGATGTTGAGAATTGTAAAATTTAAGTATTTCGATTTTCGTTTTTTATTTTAGGAGTTTAATATGAATCCTTACAAAATTTTATAAGAAATTTTCCTGATTGGTCTCGAAGGGACCATCGAATCACCATTTCTTAGGTGGACGGTTACGTCCTCTGTCCCCAAACTAGGACAGAGATACACCAGGTCCTTCTAGGGTGTATGACGTCTCAGGTACCCGGTGTTGATAACATATACACGAAATCTCAGTCTCTCAGCGTTGATGACTCGGATGGACGGTGTTGATGACTTCGGGTGAGATCTCGGACACGAGACGTTGTTCTCTTCGGTACCGTTACTCTTCAGGTCCGTGGTGTTGATCTCTCATCGGGGACGAGCGACAATGATCTCTTTTCGGTCTCATCGTTGGCTCTGTATCGTGCCTGTTTTTATTTATAATAAAAATTTTCCTGATTTATAATTATTAAGGTATGAAATATCAGGACGAATTTAATCCGTATGTTTAGAGAGTAATAGTGACATCAAAATAAATCGTTGAACAATTATGAATTTCACTTTCGACGAGTCAGCACAAGCTGACAAACGTTGGAGTACCTGATATGCCAGGTACCTTAAGAGGTCCGGTCTTATGACCTCACCCATCGGAAAGGAAAGAGGTCCCCTAGGAAGGTTTGGTCCCTAGCTTGGGTCCAGAGGGCTTAACATCCGTCTAAGAAATGGTCGACTCGGTGTTCCCTTCGGGTTGTTATGACCTCACCCATCAATCATGAATTGACTTAACGTAGATAAACTGTTGTAAGGGTTGGGGTGAGACCCTACTGGACCTTAGTAAACCGGGGTTAGAAGGGTTTTACTTAATAATTTCTTAGAGTACGAAAATTTTCTTTTCTAGTCTGGTCACCACCGTCGACGGTTCTTAAAATGACGAACCAGAGGTGCTGATGTTGTTAGACTCTGTTGACACTCTCTCTTCTACATAGGAACCTTTGGTTGAGAAACGAAAGGAGTTAATTCTTTTCCTCACCCCTTTTTTCTCGCTTTTCCGAAGTCTTATTAAATTGAACACAAATTACACAAGTGACGCGTACTATTAGTTATCGTTTTCAAGACAGGGTTAGTTTAGACATTCTTTTAATATACTACAATCACCTTTTGAAGTTTGACTAAAATGTCTCCAATAGCATGCTGGGTACTTGTTAATAAAACCAAAGTCAGAAATTTTTCTAGTGTTATCTTCGAGGTGGTCATTATTGAAGTATTTACTATAGATTGACCCTTGTTATAAATCATTGGGAGTTCACGTGTTGACGTATGATAGTAGACTTGAGAGGTGTGTGTAGAGTATATGAGATTTTCCCCGGAAACAAAATCCACAGTGTTTACCACTTTAAAGTTTTACCTTCAAAAAAAAAAGGTTTAAGTCCTTGTCTGACTTATATAAATACTTTCATTAATATGAAGTATTGTATACGACGTTCAGGTAAGTAGAGTTGAAGTGAAGGATACTTCACGTTTATTCGAAATCACTTTATATAATTCATGTCGGAGTGTCCAAAAGAATTTTGGTCCTGGGATGAAGGGACCTCGATATTTATATGAAGGACAGTAGTTATCGTTACCGACCTCGTTGGAGAGACAAGTTTTCTTGATTTTTATGTAAAAACATGTATAGGAGAGAAGAGATGGGTGGGTGGTAAGGTTCTCCTTGACTGTCTCCCTTTACGTCTCGACACATTTCAAGTCGACTCTCGTTACGTCTCTGACGTTAAAAGGAAATTTTTTTTTTGTTGTGCGATGGAAGTGGACTTATAACAAGTCCCCTCTGTCATTAGTCGATAATGTCTCAGTTTCATTTAAATTAAAAAAAACCTATTCAATAAAGACTAGTGTTCAATATAAATCAATGTAATTGACAATAAACCCCTGACCACAGTAGATTTGGTACCATTGTCTTTAAGTAAATATACCCTTGATACTGTTCACTCTTAAAAGACATATATTTTCCCTTAGTACCTTGGTCTGTCACGAGTCGGTCGTGAAAGTCACCCTGACCCCAGTTACTCTATCGGGAACACCAGTCCTCCAACAATGGGTGTTACCACGACCTCCCTTGTTCAACCTTTCGGTCTAAAATTTACAGTCTCTTTCCTCCATGTTTAAATCTTTCTCTTTTTCTGATCCTTTTTAGGAACCATAACTTTGTTTTGATTTCCATAGTTTCACTTTAGTACCGAAAGTTATAAATATCCGTCTATAACTACAGACACATACAAACACATATGTGTGTATACAGTTTCACTTTCACAGTCAGCGAGTCAGTACAGACTGAGAAACGTTGTGATACCTGACGTCAGGCGGTCCGAGGAGACAGGTACCCTAAGAGGTCCGTTCTTATGACCTCACCCATCGTCGGTAAGGGAAGAGGTCCCCTAGAAGGGCTGGGTCCCTATCTTTGACCCAGAGGACGTAACGTCCATCTAAGAAATGGTAGACTATGTATACATATACACATTTAGTGATGTTTGAGAAGTTGTAGACACAAAGTGAAAGACGTGTTATCCCCTGTAAAGATGGATTGTTAAGAGTGGTGGTGTTACTATTTCCGTGAATAGGTATAAAAGGGGAATGAGGAGACGGAGGACTGACTGGAATCACGAAGAGGGTACATTGGGACGTATTATCGAACCACGGACGACGGAGACCTCTTGATACTCGTTACTTGAAGGAAGTTACCGTGACTGGAGAAGTACGGTAGTGAGTCAGTATGAATATTTAATTTAGGATCCATGTAAATTTTTGTGATAGGATAGAGACTGGAGATTGTCTCGGATTCTCGTTACTGTAGAGTCTTCGTTTCTTGTGTAGACCATAAGTCTAGAATAAAGGATTTATGTAGGGGATTATTTTCCTTGGTCTCGAGGGACTATCTGTAGCAACTAAGGCCTGACCCCGTCACTTTCATGTTCTACTCGTACCTTTTAGAATGACACATTTTTCTTTTCATTCACTAGTTTCTTACTGCCCCTGTACTTTTTTCCGGTGTCCTCGGTCGGACTTTCCCACAGATACCGGTTTAGATCTTGTTATACTCGTAGTTTATTTACCATTTACTTATTGTATCCTTAGGTCCTCAAGTACAACTATACAAATTTACTAAAAATTTTATTTAAATAAAAGACCAACACGGCTTCACAGTGACGAACCTGAAAAGAGATCAACACCTCTCATCCCCGATTAGAGATCAACGTCACGTTTCCGAAGAGTAACACCACCGAAGAGACGAAGTCGTCAACGTCGCACGTCCGAGATCTCGAGTCCAAGTTCTCAACACCGCGTACCTGGATTGACGAGACGTCGTACACCCTAGAAGGGTCTAGTCTCTACCTTAGGTACTAGAGGATGCGACCGTCTGTCTAAGAAATGGTGACTCGGCGGTCCCTTCGAGGATTTACTAAAATTTTCTCTTTTTTCTGTGAAGGGACCACCAGGTCACCAGTTCTGAGGTAACGTCCCCCGTACCCAAGGTAGGGACCAGTCCCTTGATTCTAGAGGGTACGGTCCATCGTCCCATTTATGTATTTATTTGATTTTCTTTTTCCCCATCTCTTTCGAAAAAGAATGTCACTTTACGGTTTACTTGAGTTTTCCTCACTAGTTTAAAATATTTAAAATAGTAAACCATTGGTGATATCATTATTGACTGAATCCGTGTCTAGTAATTACTTACCCACGATTTTGATCATCCATTTTTCACCTACTCTTTACTTGATAAGTATGTCGGAGTTTCAATAGTAAAGTGTTTTTACTTATAATAAATGAATGATCTTTTCCATTTTATAAAAACTTGATTGACATTGATTGACTTCTCTGTATTGATTTACGTTCCGTACAAGGATCTACCAAAGACTTGACCTTTATTTTCCTCCTTTCCTTCTCCAAAAGGACCAAAAGAAAGATCTCCCCAACGACAACGACAAATAAGAGATTCAGCACAGGTTAAGAGACGTTGGGTCTCTTGCGTCTGACATCGAACGGTCAAGGAGACAGGTGCCCTAAAGGATCCGTTCTTATGACCTCACCCTACGGTAAAGGAGGAGGTCCCCTAGAAGTTTTGGGTCCCTAGCTTGGCTCCAGAAGACGAACCGTCCGTACAAGAAATGGTGGACTCTTCGGGAAAACCTCCCCCCTCAACCAAAAGACCAACTAGAAAACCGAAAAAAAAAACAAAAACGACACTTTTTGTATTAACCTTTTAGTCACTTTAAACTCTCCGTAGACACTTAATCTGTCATGACATAGTTATAAATAAAGGACTAAAATTACTCACACGACACCAATTTCTCTTCTCATAGGAACAAAAATCCTACATATATGCCTAAATTTTCAATGTCTCGGAAAACAGACGTTGAATAAAGAATTTACTAAGTCTTTTGAACATGTCGATCTTCCTATATCATTATTTCTATTCCGTTAATACCATTTTACAATTGTTAAATTGTAATTGTTACAATTGTTAAATTGTAATTTTAAATTGTAATTGTGAGTCGGTTTGTCGTTTGTTTATGATTTCCTGATTTTAGTATGTCCAGTTAGGAAATTGGTGTTACGTCAATTTAGATAATTAGGTATAATTTTTTGGAGTGTCGACTTTTAATTTTCTGTGTGAATATTTATTGGGTACCTAGTTTCTTCTTGTGGTGTTACCTTTAATCTTTTATCGGAATTGACAATAACTTTTTTAAGGTTGGTTTTATGATCATTAGACTACGGTAGTTACACATTCTATTTTTCTATGATGACATCTGTGGTACTAGTTTAACACAAAGTAAATTTTTGAGGGAAAAATTAATTACTTTCCATCAACGGTTCCCGATCTCCCTCCCTCTTAGTCCTTGTATGACCATTTTCTTATGTCTCGAGATCAACCCTTACTACTTCTTCAGGACCTTTACCTACCACCACTACTATAATGTTGTTAGTTATACTTACATATGGTTTGACATCATTTTTACCATATAAAACAATACATATAAAATGTTATTTTTAATGCATTTTACTCAGATTTTCTTTTTTATTTGGTTATAAAAGAGTACTTCTCAACTAATTACATTAAGTAATATAACTGTTAAATTTCTTTATAGTATACTTGTAATTCTCTACGTCCTTTTCGTACTATGTGTTAAGTTATAGGTGAGTAACTTTCGAAAAAATGTTGTTCCCTTTTTTCCCTTCAAGGAATGAGACTGTTTGTCACAAGTGTCGGTTTGACGGGATTTTCGTGTCCCATTCTAAGTTTTTTGATTACGGTCTAGTCTATTACACCGTATTGTATATTTTAGAACGTGAGGAGAAAATTTTAAGAAAGTCTTAATAAACTTTACATTTTCTGTCTTTTACGTCAATAGAGAAGACACGACTATTTATGACAAAACTACAGTTCTTGTTAATAGAATTGTCTTTTCACTAAGAAAATTCGTTGATTGTTTTTTTAACCCAGGTCCAGTTGAAATTTTAGTTTTGGTAAATCTCGTAGGTTGTTAAAAAATTATAAATTAAAATTATTTTAGGTTGTTATAAAATTATAAAAATGAATATATAAATAAACCGACGTGACCCAGAATCAAAGTCGTACACCCCAGATAACTATCAAAGGACTAATCTTTAGTTTGGGCCCGGAGGACGTAACCTAGTGGACACTTCGAGGGTTGTCGGTTGTTAAGATTTCTTATCTTGTTAAGACAAAGAACAAGTCAGTGAGTCAAGACAGACTGAGGAACACTGGGGTACTTGACTCCGTGTGGTCCGAAGGGACAGGAAGTGGTATAGACTTTCGAACGAGTTTGAGTACAGGTAACTCAGTCACTACGGTAGGTTGGTAGAGTTGGAGACAGTAAGGGAAGAGAAGGACGGAAGTTAGAAAAAAAAAAAAATTTTTTGTGTAGTCAAAATTAACAGTTCTAATAAGGTCCCGTTCTCAAGTGAAGGTTAGTGAAGAGAGACCGAACGTAAGGAGGCACCGGGTCGATTCTGGTAGTAAGGTCAAATAAGAACTTAAACGAAAGAGGACGGGAGGGATACTCCGGTCGCTCTCTCCGCACCGGGATGACTTAGACGTCGTCAGTTAGTGGTAGTTCAGGTTGTCTGATCGGCTAACACCAGCCGGTCGTGTCTTACGTGGTAGAACGAAGTTCGGGCCTCCACGTCTGTCTGCACACAAGATTCGTTACGTGTACGGAGAAGTGTCGGGTCACAGTCGCAGGTGGTCGGACGTCGGTCCCATCTAGACTCCAGTGTTCCGGTGAGCCTACGTCACCACGAAGTCAGACGTTCCATCCTGGGAAAAAAGTCGACCATTTTCAGTTGTTCGACCTAGTCCAGTCTTTTAGACCACAAAGGTAACAGTTCCGACTTCTTACAGACGGGTAGTAGGAACGTTCCATTCTAGACCTTTAAAAATTAAAAGACTACTACTGTGTCAGCTCAGGTCGCAACCCGCCCTGGCGACCCCAGCTCCTGACGCCGAGGCGGAGCCACGGCGCTGCCGTAGAGCCGGGCGGTGTGCGGGAGTCCCGGTGGCGGGCCGGGCGCCGAACCTTGGGGCGCCGCCGCCACCGCCGGAGCGGAGGCACCGCTCCTCTTCGCCGACTCCTCGTTGACCTGTCCGCCGCCACTACCGCCGCCGCCAGGCCCCAGGCTCGACCCAGCGCGCGCGCGCAGAGAGGTCAGGCCGTCAATTTGAGGTACGAAGGTGACGTTTTCCGTACCCAAGGTAGGGACCAGTCCCTTGATTCTAGGGTGCACGGGGTACCGAGTCGGTTTTTATTTTTATTCTTTATTTTATTGTTACCCGTTTCCTGGATTTATCTGTTAAAGGGTTTCTTCTGTATGGTTACCCATTGTCCATGTGTTTTTCTTCGAGTTGTAGTGATTGGCAGTCCCTTTACGGTTCGTTTTGGTGACACTCTATAGTGGACTTTGGACAATCTTACCGATTGTAGTTTTTATTTCCCGGTCTGAAGGGACCACCATGCCACCGATTCTTGGGTGAACGGTTACGACCTATGGGTCCGAGCTAGGGACCAGACCCTTCTAAGATGTACGGAGCCTCCTTGATTCGGGTACTCGGTGTTAGAGAATTCAGGTGCACGGGATCTCGGGTGCGAGACGTTGTTCTCTCCGGTGGTACTGCTCTACGGGTGCGTGGTGTCACTTCTCATCGGGGGCGAGTGACGTTGATCTCTTTCGGGTGTGTGTCGTTACTCCTGGGTCGCGTCGGTTTTTTTTTTTTTTCTTTTTCTTTCTTTCGTTATTTCTTTTCCGTTCTCGATTCACGACCACTCCTACACCTCTTTCTCGAAGACACGTGACAAACCACCCGTTCATTCGACCACGTCAGTGTACCCTTTGTCGTACCTCCAAGGAACTTTTTAATTTTTAAAGGTACCCTAGGTCGTTAAGGTGAAGACCTCTATATATACTTCCTTTACTTTAGTGATAGACCTCCTTAATAGACATGACGGTACAGGAAACGTCGGAATAAACGATATTATTGGTTCCGGTCCTTCTGTTAGAGTCACAGGTGGTTGTCTTCTTCCTATTCCTTTTAATATGTATACATTACCTTATAGTAAGTCGGAAATTTTTCTTTCTTTAGGACCCTTAAGGACTACCAGGTAGCCAATCCTGAGATACGAAAGTGGCAGCTCCTGAACCCAAGATAGGGAACAGCCACTTAATTCTAGGGTGTACGGTGAGCCATACCGGTTTTTTGTTAGGACGGTAAACACTGTTGTACCTACTTGGACCTCCCGTAACACGATTCACTTTCTGTAGTCTGTCTTTTGGTGTTTCCCTGAAGGGACCACCAGGTCACCGATTTTGAGACACGAGGGTTTTGTCCCCCGACCTCAAACTAGGGACCAGTCCCTTGATCTAGGGTATACGGTGTTGATTCTCAAGTCCACGGTGTCGGTTCTGTCAGGTCGGTTTATTAATTTATAAAGAATTTTTCTTTCTTTCTTTCTTTTGTTGTTTATGATGTGTCATAGTGAGTATACATCTTGGAATTTTTTTCCTTGAGTATTTTTATCTCACCTTCTCACCGACGACCCCGACTGCCCACCCCTTTTGTCCTTCTCCAACCGTTTTTGTGATGTCTGAAGGTCAATGTTCTACTTATTCCGGTCATTAAGACTCGTAGAGTATTATGTGACACTAATATCGACTATTAGTCTTCATTTCTTAGGCGGACGGTTACGTCCTCCGTACCTAAACTAGGGACCTAACCCTTCTAGGGGACCTCTTCCTTTACCGTTGGGTGAGGTCATAAGAACGGACCTTTTAGGGTGCCTGTCTCCGAAGACCGTCCGATGTCAGGTACCCCAGGGCTTTCTCGACCTGTGTGAATCGTACATTTGTCGTTGTTATTGACTATTATGACACAACATATCAATTTTAGACGATTCTTTCATCTTGAGTTCA
>SJYO01011566.1:0-47591 GCA_006410555.1 Capra ibex
GGTGGCTTGTTGTCCAACATTGCTGTCTTGTCACAGGTGATTTTCTCCCTGTTGCTCTGGTCCTTGCCCAGGTGAAGATGCCCAGACAAGCAGGCAGAAGAGTGTTTTCGCCTCTGGGCACCAAACAGGCACCCTCTGCTTTGAGAGGTAGGAGCGCTTGCAGCCCCTTCTTACTCAGGGATCCCACCCACACAGTTGAGATTTGGTGGCGCCCAGGAGGGAGGGGTTGGGTTGGCTGAGACACTGACTGGTGGAAACTGGGCAAGCCAGGGATCCAGTCACACACCCCAGTAGAGGACATAGCAATGGCCATGCCCCAGGGGCCAGCCAGGCTCCCTGGTACCTAGCTCAGACCCAGTGAGGAGGGTGACCCTTTCTCACCCAGCAAGTGGACAGAGATTCTGTGGGATGATGATGCTCGGGGCCAGCCAGTGTGTGAGGACATGGCACCGTTGTCTGTGGTTTGGGGCGTGAACACAAGGGAAGCCTTTACAGAAGGCCATTTGCTGGCATGTGTCAGCACCTCGGGTGTGTGCCCTGTGCCCCGGGCCTCCTCCTGCACAGCCCTTCAGTCAGTGAGTGTGCGGTCACATCGAGTGGCTCTATTGCCAGAATGAGTTTTCCCTTCTCTTCCATCAGGAGGGAAGTGTCAGCAACTTGTGGGACCCCAACACTGGGAGGTGAAAACAGACAATGTGTAAGGTTGAAAACAGACACATGAAGTTGTGCAGACGTGGAGGAGTGTGCCCGAGGTGCTGGGGGTGAAGTCATCCCCCCTCTCCCCGACTACAGAGAGATGTCCGGATAGGGCTGACCTTCTGTCTTCAATTGCCGGCAGTCGTGTCAGGGTCAGAGGCCAGGTGGCTCAAACCACAAACCGTGTTGGTTTAGGAGGCCAGCAGCCAAGGTTGAGGTGTTGACAGAGAGTCTGTCTCATCTCTCCTCCCTCACTTCTGGGACATAGCTGGCCATGATGGGCATGTCTGGGCTTGGAGAGTTCTGCCTTCCTCTTCACCCCAGTTCTCCTGTATGCCTGTCTTTAAATGTGTCCTTTGTATGGGGACAGCCATCCTGTGAGAGGTGGTCCATCCTAATGAGCTCACTAGACCTCTATTAAGACCTTTCCTTTGTCTATAAGATCACACTGATGTGCTTGGGACTGAGATCCCAGCACTTGGATTTGAGGGGATGTGATGTGACTCCTCACACCCTACAAAGGCGCTGAGGAACACACTGGAATGTTCCTAGGGTGGAAGGATGGTCCTCATGGCTGCTGGGGGTGGAGGGAATCCAGGGGCGAGGAGAGCAGGCTGCCAGGGTAGGAGCCACATCACGTGGGGCCTCATGGGCCTGCAAGAACTGTGACTCTGCTGTGCTTGGGGAAGGAAAGGCCCCGGAGACCCTGGGCTGATTGCCTCAGGGACCTTGTCCCCACCCTCACAGCCATGTGGAAACAGAGGCTCTGCGAGGTGTTGAGAGCCTGCTGAGGTTGCGGGCCATGGCTCTGCTCCTCCGCCTCTCCCCCACTCCAGTAAACAGGGACCCCCCTCTAAGTACAAGGATAGAAGTGAAGATGGATTGCCTGTGGTCAGTCCCATGTAGTCATGGGCTATCTCTCTATGCCTTGGCACCTCCTCAGCCGTGGAAAGATGTGACAGTAACCTAGCAGGTTCTCTGAGGTTTAAATTCTGTGATCCCGGCATGGTTCCATCCCAGGCCCTGGCAAGCACAGGGAGCGCACCCATCACAGAAGTCCCTGCTCTCCTTTGTTCATTCTGTAGGCTCTGGGCAGGGCCCAGGGCATCTGCTGACAGTGGAGGCAGTGGTGTGGGAAGGGCTGCAAGGAAGGTGCCTCCCAAAGGCTTGGGGAAGACACCTGGCAGGGCCGTCCAGGGTGGCCCCGGGGCCAAGGCCAGGTTGGTTAGCACAGATCTGCCCTCAGCAGGCCTAGAGTAACATGGGGGATCTTCAGAGCATGGGCAGTGATGGGGCCGGGACCTGAGGGGTGGGGTGGGGGTCGGGGGGAAGCCAAGCCCAGGACTGTGCCTGTCTGTGCAGAGAAAGGACCAGAAGCAGGCTATTGGGCTGCAAAGCCAGGGGGACCCACGTTCCCTCCTCAGTGCTCCCAGAGTTTCAGGACCCTCTGTCTTGGAACTCACCAAGTGCCTCTCTCCACCTGTCCTACCCTCCTTCCTGACTTCCCCACAGACTGCATGCGATGGACAGGTCCTCTGGGTCACCATGCCCCTGTCAGCAGACAGTGTGGAGATAGATGGAAAGATCCAGCCCTCTGTGACCCCCTCTTCTGTGTTACCAGGCTTGCAGGATGCTGGGGCACTTGGGCCTCGTCCAGACCAGGGTGTTGTGTTGGACATGGTGCCTAGATCCTAAATACAACTATGAGGGCAGAGCAACAAGGGCTGGTGTTCAGCTTGTGGAAATCTTGTACTTGTCTTTGGGTTTGGTGTCACGTGTTTGCAGGGCCCTTGGTGGTTGGGGTGACCCTGATTTCCAGCGGGCCTCTTGGGGATGGCCCTAGATTGGGAGCTGGAGACACTCAGCTGCTGATCAGAAACTTGTAGCATCGTCGGTGGACCCAGGAGGAGCCCCTTCTGCTTCAGGGTGCATGACTCATGGAAGCCGACACTCCCATCATCAGGAGCCAGACTGGGTCTTCTGCTGTGTGACAGGCAAGGCCCAGGGACCCATCCGTCCTAGGCTGGCCTCAGAGCATGGCTTGGGAGCCACACTCTTGGCTGAACGTGTGAAATGCTGCCGCTTCAGATGAAAAGGGACCATGGGGACCAGACTGAGGCCTGCTTGGGGCGTGGGCTTCCAGCCTTATGGGCTCATCCAGTGCCGTGTGTGAATAGCATAGACAGACAGAACACAGACTCACGCTTCTCCTTCGATTCTTCATTTACTCCCATGTTGTTTTTGCAGTCATGAGAGCCCATGACTCCAAAACAACAAAGTTTTGTTGTACTGTATTAGAGCTAGAAATAGATTTTTGCTTACAAGAGAATGCTTTTGTGTGTCCCTAGGGACCTGGCAGCTCAGGGACTGGGATTATCCTTGAACTCCTCACAGAGGGCACACGTGTAATCTGAGGACTCCTCCTCCTCCTCATCCGCCTCAGGGGCCTCACTTGGGGCCACAACTAAAATGGCCACCTTCACGATGGAATCATAGGTGTTGTACAAATTCATCGCTGAAACATAATCTGGGTACCTTGGGGGGCTCTTGGGCAGTTGCCCTGCGCTGTCCCTTCCAGCAGGAGCCAGGGATACAGACATGGAATTGCTGGACATACCCTCTCCACTGGGGCCACCCAGCTCCCTGGGGAGATGGTTTTCCTTGGCCTGCCTGGCTACACTGCCTATAAACCAAAGGCCACAAAACAGAAATGAGCAACGGCCAGGGATTCTGTGAACATTTGGGGTTCCCTTCCGGACCTTCTTGTCAGCCTCTTGGGTGGACTCACTGTGATGAAATCGAGGAGAGCATCTGGTCACCACCACTTGCTTCTTTCTCTTTGGGGCCGCTGTCGAGCTGGTGGCGGGCTGAGCAGTTGTTCTGGGGTCAACTTTCCTCTAGATGTTCTGCAGGAGCAGAGGCTTGTCTCTCTCAAACTTGGAGTTGCGATAGATCTGAAAGGAAATGAATCACTTCAGCCACCGTCGGGGAGAATGGCCATTCCTCGCCGCCCTCCTCCCCACCACCGTCGTGGCCTTGGTTAAGTATGGAGATAAGGTCTCTTCATTCCTGGCAGGTTATGAGGCCCTAGCATGTGCACTCCCTAGAGCTCCCCCAGTGCTGGCTGTGCTTGATGTGTTACTGGTGCTCCCTGACATCAAGTGGCCCCTCAGGGTCTGGAGTCACCCCTGTGGATCCTGTCTAGGGGATGCTGGAACAAGACAGGCCCTGCTTTTTTTTCTTTCCTGAACCACCCTCTCATGAGAAAAATACTCTCCTGGGAAATGAAACCTGTCCAGCACTCAGCTCATCGAGTCTAGTCTCCCCAGGGCTCTCTACATTACCATCATCCTCTTCTTCCCTGCAGAGCAACCTGAAGGGCACATTTTACTGAACATACAGGTTCAGTTTGTGAATGAAAGTCTTGATGCTGTCTGTTGAAGATCCTGTCTGTGCCCCTACGCTGGAAGACCTCCATCTGGAAGAGATCTGCCTCGATGACCACCATGTTTCCCTCATCGTTCCAGTGCACAGAGGTGAAGGCTGCATTCTCCACGATCATCCAGAGCTTCCTTGGGAAGGACAGCCTGAGGAGGGCATTGTTCTCTTCCTCATTGGCTGTTTCTGGGTTCAGGCCCTGTCGGGGTGGGTTGTTGGGAGCCCAGATCTGGACTTTCAGGTTGGTCCCATAGCTTCTCCAAAGCCTCCCCTGAATCCACGTTTGGATCTGGGGAGACCTGCTGTGGCCTCTCCATCAGTTGATGGGGCCAGCAGGGCTGTGCATGTCTCGTTGGAACTCTGACTAACCATGAAGCCAGTCTAGCTCAGGAGCATTCACCACCCAAGCCTTGAACGCTCATGGCAGAAGGGCCTCACACCACGGTCAGGGTGCCCAATAAATACTGTCTGGAGATTCTAGAATCTCGGCTGTGGGCCATGCAGCCAATTAAGTGGTCGATGTCCTTAATTCCTTTGTAATATCACAGAGGTGATGTGCAGAGGCAGCCCTGGCCCAGTGTTGGGGAGCGGGGGATGGGAAAGGAGATGTGATCCCCAGCCTGTCTCTCCACTGAAAGTACAGAAAAGTATGTTTCAGGTTTCCTGAAAAGGCTTCCATCTGCTGCCAGGCTCCTTGTTTCAGGAGGCCAGGCCCTGGATGGGTTGCCAAATGCGCTCCTGGCTTCACTCCCCTCCCTAGTAATGGGCAGACTTGTGGCTGGCTGTTCAGAGCCAGGCCCTGGTGAGTCCTAGCTCGGCTAACACTGAGAGAGACTCCAGGAGTCAGATGGGACCCTGGCGGCTGTCCCTCCCAGGAGATGGGGTCCATAGTGTCCTGGGTGGCCTAGCCTGAGTTGGTGGGTCCCCCATCCTTCCTCCTCTTCTGGCTTTGGCCTCCTCCATTTGGCGCTGCTGGTTGGTAGGTTGTGTTCAGATGGCCCCAAAGTCAGGAGTCCTATTGTCCTGCCCCCGCCGCCCCTCAGGTTGAATTCTCCCCAGAGTAGGGCTGTGCTCAAGTACAGTGGGAGCGACCTCACGTTCCATTTGACTGCTCCCAAGCACCTGAGACAAAGACTCCCAAGGAGGCCGTGTGGGAGGGCATAGCCAGGCACTCCACTTAGCTTGCAGCCTCCCGGGCTCTGCCCACCCCCAGACCTCATCCTGCTGCAAATTACAGGCTGTTGTCTTCAGTTTCCATTTCTTCCCATAAAGACTGCTCTTGTGGCCCTAGAGTGCTCAATATGGGAAAACCTGTGTGTGTGCTTTCCCCATCCCCTTCCTGGAGCCTCGGATTCAGCCTCCCTTGAGGCTGCCTCAAAAGCCCTATTTCCTTTTGTCAGTGGGGTGGTTGGGTTTCTGCTCCCCCAGTCCTGGCCTCCCATGTCCAACGTGGGTCTCCATGGGTACTTGCTCTTTGAAAGACTTGATTGGGGGCTCAGGGAACAGCCTGTTCTATTGAAAACAAGCATTTCACTGGCCCTCTTCTCTGCCCCTGCCCCTGTCCCCACCACCACTGTGGACCTGTTCTCCCTTACCCAGATCCAGGTCCATCAAATGATTTTGCTGGCTCTTGGGTTAGGCGCTTTTCAATGGGCCTCCTTTACATACACTCACTCTCAGGGACGTGCGTGACTTGTTGAGTTAGATGCGACCAAAGGAAACCCCTGTCTACTTGTATTTGAAAATGGGTGAGAGTCTGGGTGTGGGACTGGAGGAAATCCTAACGAAAGTCACCTGTCTTCACTGTTAATGGACAGTTGAGCACTGGATTTGGAGATGCGTGTTCTCTGGCCTTTGTGGGCCCTGTTCTTCAACATCACCATGTAGGGGACAGACTGGCACCTTGGAAAGGCCTATGTGCAAGGACCCTAGGGCACTGTCCCTCAGTTCTGCCACTCAGCAGGCTCTTTTGCCCCGTGTGAGGGCCACAGCCTGGTGTCTAAAAGAGACTGCTGAAAGGGTATGGAAGAGGCTCTCCCAGGGGTAATTCAGGCTAAGGGACTGGCAGCGTGGATGGAGCCTTGACTTGGGCTTGCTCCCTGGCTTTTGGCTTCTAAACAGGCTTACAAAGCATTCCTTCAGGTCAGTTACTCCGGTTGGGACATGACCTTGGAGGCTATGAACGTCGGTGGGGGCCCCTGGTGGCTCCTCAGAAGGGGACGGAAGGCCATGGCATCTGTGGGCAGCCTGGCTAGGTGGCCTTTCCTGCCGCTGCACCCTCCCACCACCACACTCGGGGCCCCTCCTTGCCCCCTGGGTCCTGAGGGAGCTGCCTTTCCTGGTTTCCCTCCCCGAGGCACCACCCAGAACCTCACAGTGGGTTTGTGTGTCACTGAGGGGTCTTTGTCAGCCACGGCTCAGGACACTTGTGTTGTGCACACACAAGCTCTCATGACATTCAATACCTTTCTCAGCCTGGGTTTCCTGCCCTTGTGCTTGGTGGCCCAGCCCCGGTGTTCCCAGCCCAGAGGCCCTCCAGCTGTTCTCCTCCCTCATTGCGGCTGGGGAGACCTGGAGCCTCAGGGGTCCACCCGAGTTACCTTCCCTCCCGTATTGGAGGAGGCTCCTGTAGGGGCCTTATCCCAGTGGGCACTGGGGCCATACTGTCAGGCCCTCCTCCCTCCTGCTCAGTGAGGAGCTGGTCAGCCTGGCAGGTTCAGTTGGGCAGGAGGCCCCATGGCAGCAGCAGGGACAGGGCGCCACCCTCATGCCGGAAGCGCTGGGACTGGAGAGAGATGCTGGCCCCCAGCAGAGTCAGTTCTCAGCAAACCCCAGAGCAGCCCCACAGTGCTTCTGATTCTCCTCATCCCCTTCCTTCCCTGGGCCAGCTTTTGTCACCTCAGGGGCATCCTGTAGCACTGAGAAGAGGAAGGTGTGAGAAGTTGGAAGTGGGCGTGGGCGGGAAGAGCGGGGGCTCCAGAGGAATTGAGACCAGGGCTCTGAGCCCACCCCAGCCATCACTAGCACGTGGTCTTGCAAAGAAGCCCAAGCCCCGTGACCTCAATTCTTCATCTTGAAAGTGTGAGGAGCCCTGTGTGTTCGGCTGCAGGGTATGCCCAAGGGATGTGACTGAGCTCACAAGGCCTGAAGGCCATAGACACTGTGATGGTGGGGCAGGAATCTCTCACACTGTTGCCCCCAGATGCTCCTCCACTGTCGACTGGATGGTGTTGACGTCTTTGTGATCCAGGGTGTGTCAAACAATATGAACCTCAATAGGATGTGGAATAGCTAATCAGCCAAACAAGATGTTTCATAGATAAAACTATGTACCTTTTCCAGTTAGACCATTGTGGACCATAGTGTTAGTCACTCAGTCATGTCTGACTCTTTGTGACTCGATGGACTGTAGCCCACCAGGCTCCTCTGTCCAGGGAATTCTCCAGGCAAGAATATTGGATTGTCTGCCCTCCTCCAGGGGATCTTCCCGACCCAGGGGTTGAACCCAGGTCTCCACATTGTGACCAGATTCTTTATTGTTTCAGCTACCAGGGAATGCCCATTTGCAGTTAGAGGACCTGTTAAATTTGGGTGTGGAGGAATGTTCCAGCAGGACATGACAAGATGCTCCAGGAAATAGAACAAGAACCTCTCCTTGCCTCTATCCCAGCTGATTTTCCATCCAAACCCTTACTTTCCGTAACTTCAGCCCCAACCAATGTCAAATCCTTGATTACAATGGCCAGTTACAGTCTATAATTAAAAACTAATTAACACCTTGGGTTCTGGCTCCCTGGAACCAGGAAAGATAGGGTCAGTCTATGGATTTCTGGGCATCATTTCAAGGGAGTGTGACCAGAGTTCTCCAGGTTTCCTAGCCGATAGGGGGTAGAGAAAACTCCTACTTTGCCCCCATGGTCAATAGCCATGCAACAAGAGCCAGGACCCCTTCCTCCCCCAGAAAGAGATCCCTCTGAGGTTTATTCAAGACCGTTTCAGTTTCTCCTCAGCCCTAAGACACACTTCACGTGATTTTAGCTGCTAGACCAACATCACTCTAGGTGTGGGGGGTCTCCTGATTCTCCTAGCATCCCGACTGCTAACACAAGGCCTTTCACGGAGCAGAGGCTCCATGAAGGTCTTGGGAATTAGGAGCCAAGGAACAGGGGCTATGTGACTGAAATTAATTGTCTGCTATTTCCTTAGATATCCCAGGCAAATCCAAATAAACAGAGATCCCTTAGCTTTACAACATGACACGCAAAAAGTCTAAGAAGCAATAATTCCAACTATCACTTTTTATTTTCTAATTCTTCCAACAACCAATGTGCTAAGTAAGTTCACATTTCCAAAACTGTTCTAATTCTAATTACATACTATGCTGTGCAGGACCATGAAATACAATGGAAGAGTCCCCAATCTCTTTTATAAAACAGCAAAACTCAAAAACACGGTGATCAATGTCACTGACATAGTTAGATACTGGGATGCATCGTCTTCTATAAAAAGGAATAACATTTGAAAAATTCCTAAAGAAAAGAGAGAGGAGTCTCCATGTCATTGTAGAGAACAGGAACACAAAGACACCACACATCGAGTTCCCCCAATGGGCCTGGGCTCTCACTGCTGAGAAGACTGACTTGTCCGTCGTCAATCATGAAGGGAAGGATAAGCCTCCTTTCTTGTCCCCCAGGACAAGCTGCTGGACATGGGCCTGGAAGGAGCCTGGCTGCTGCTCTGGCTCAGGGTCCCTCTTCCTCCACTCTCAAGCCTCTGCGGAGGGGGTGGAAGGAGCTGGGACCCCTTCAACCCATTCTGTCCAGATACTCCAATACCTTAAACTTGCTGGTCTCCACATAGGCCCGGGGACCCCACAGGAACTCATAGTGGGCAGGGTCGCTGTCAGGCACCTGCTGGTACTCCAGGTACACCTCCCGCACCCACACATGGGTCAGTAGCTCCCTGGGCTCCCCATAGATGTAGTGCTTCCTCCCAGGACGCAACCCCATCCTGCAGAGTTCTGCCCAGACCTCCTCCTCAGGGGCACAGTCTTCGTACATGATGATCAGGCACAGGATCACCACCAGAAAGCCAGCCTTGGGCAACCTCTGCCCATCCCTCAGCATCTCACTGAGGGTGAGAACCAGGGTGGGACCAGGACATATCTGTATTCACTGGGGTCCACCTCCAAGCCAAAGACCACCTGCAGGCTCTGCTCAGCTTGAAAGAGGACCACAGGGAAGTGGTCCTGGTAATCTTTAAGGACACTATTCAGCACTTCTGCCTTTGTAATCGGCTCCTTGGTGATACACCTGCTGAGCAGGAATCACACCAGCTCATTCATCTTCACCTGCAGTGTATCTCGGAGTGAGGACCTGGCACCTTCTTGGTCACGCAAGGTGCCTGGCACTTCATCTTGCCTGCTGAGACCGTGCTCTTCAGATTGGCTCTCCAGAGTGGCAGCCAAGGCATGGGAGACGGGCAGACACCCAGAGGGCTCTGGGGGAGACTGGCTGTTGCAGCAGCAGCCACCTCCCCCAGGATGCCCCGGACCAGGAGAGAAGAGGAGGAAGCTGCATCTGCTTCCTCTATCTGCTCCTCCTCCACCTCCACTTCCACCTCCACCTCCTCCTCCTCCTCCACCTCCTCCTCCACCCCACCTCCTCCTCTACCTCCTCCTCCTCCACCTCCTCCACCTCCTCCACCTCCTCCTCCACCTCCTCTTCCTCCTCCTCACCCCAAAATAATTGTGCCTCCATCAGGTCCTCCTTCTCTCTTGGATCCTGAAAGACTCTCTCAGGCTGGTGGAGCTCATGCATCCCAGGCATGATGACTGGGATCAAACCACATAGAGGAGTTAGGCAGGGGGACAGATGGGGACCACGGGCCTGCAGGAGAGAGTGGGTATGAATGGCCTCAACTGAGAAACGCACCCTGGGCTGTCTGATACAGGTCTCCTCTTGAGGGGTGCTCTTGGGCCTCACAGAGGTGCTCCTCCTGGGCAGGCTGTCCCCTGGCTACCCCAAGGAGGAAGGGTGGTGGCTCTCTAGGGTGCAGTCAGCAGAGCCCTGAGTTCCGGGGCTGACACGGTGGAGGGATTTGGGCCTTGTGGGGTCCCCTCTGTTCTGGGATGGGGTAACCCTGGTGCATGATCACGGCACCCTTCTCACCTTGACTCCTGGCATTGCCTGGACATCCTCTGCTCTCTGACCTCAAGACCAGGGCCTCAGAACTACACCTTTGCCTCTTGGTTCCTGGAGCTCCTAAGAGAGAAATGGAGGGGTCACCTAGGGTGCACACTGTGGCAAAGCCCTAGGTCTTCTGTGCTTGTTGGAGGGGTAGGCTCTCTGAAGTCCCCCAGCTGTGGGGTGAGAGGTTCCCTAGGGGCTCCCTTGTAGTGCTCCCCTTTTCCCTGGCATGGCCTGGACCCTCTCCTTTGGGGGCCTGCAGGGAAAATCAGAAGAAGACCCAAGTCTGGATAGAAAGCATTGAGGGCCCCACCTGTGGCTGCACCTGCCCAGGGCCTCCTGCGGGTCCTAGGCTGGGGAGATGCTCAGTCCTCAGCTCCTCCTCACGTCCTGCCTGGCCTCCCAGCACTGACCACAGGGGCGGGTTCTGCTCAGGCCAGGGAGTCCAGCCCCTGCCGACCTGAAGCCTCTGCTGTCCACCTGAAAACCTCACCTGCCGAGGCCCCAACACTATAGGTGAATAAACTACTCACCCTGCTCACCCCGCTCTGGGGCCTCCGAGACCACCCCCCCCCCCAGCCACAAGTGCTAGCAAATCTCCCTGCCTTGGGGTCCAACCACCTCAGTGTTTTTTCACATGGAGCCTGGACTCCAGGCAGGACCAGGGATTTTCCCTTCCACCACTTTGAGGCCCTGCTATTCTCACAAGGTCCCGAGTCACTCTGAGGCCCGGATGTCAGGATATGCTGCACGTGGTCTTCCGTCCTGGGGACAACCCGGGTCCCCTCTGGCCTGGGGTCCAGCTCCACTCACTCCTCCCTCAGAATCCTCACCTTTACTCCCGCTAGGACCTGGGCTCCGTCCTCTCCCCAGCTGAGGCCCTGCTCCTCACACCAGGGCCCCAGTCTCTCTGAGACCCAGATGACAGGAAGTCTGAACACTGTTCTAGGACCCCAGTATGAGATCCGGATGTCAGGAACTCCACCCCCTGTACCAGGACCCCTGTCTGAGACCCGGGTGTCAGGAACTCCGCCCCCTGTACCAGGACCCCTGTCTGAGACCCGGGTGTCAGGAACTCCGCCCCCTGTACCAGGACCCCTGTCTGAGAGCCGGGTGTCAGGAACTCCACCCCCTGTACCAGGACCCCTGTCTGAGAGCCGGGTGTCAGGAACTCCGCCCCCTGTACCAGGACCCCTGTCTGAGACCCGGGTGTCAGGAAATCAGACCATGCTGGTTGCAGTCATCATATCCCAGGGTGTCTCAGGACCGACAGCAGGGATGGGCTTTTCTGAGGTCTCTTCTCATTGGGGACCAGGGTCCCCTCAGTCCTCCCTCAGGCACCTCACTTTGCCTCTGGGTAAGACCTGGGATTCTCTCCTCTCCCCAAATGAGGCCCCGTTCCTCTTAACCAGGTCCACAGTCTCTCTGAGACCCGAATTCTGAAACTCAGGGCCAGCCTAGAACACTAATTCTACACTGAGACCTCCAAGACCACCCGAATGTAGGGGGTGGGGGTCTGTGGGGTCCCCTCAGATTGGGGTCCAGGATCCCCCAAGTACATTAGTGCATGCCCTTGGAGTCCCATGAGGACCTGGACCCTTCCCTCTGCCCGCATGAGACCCCACCCCTTATCCTCGGTCCCCAGTCTCTCTGAGACCCTGATGTGGAAGTCAGGACACGCTGCCAAGTGCTCATCCCACCACCAGGGATGCCCAGGGCCGGCAGCAGAGGCGTGGAACTGTGGGGTCACCTGTGTTCACCCTCTGGATCCTCATCCTGAGCCCTGGCAGGTCCTGGGATGCCAAAGTCCTCAGCAGAGGCCAGACCCTCACACCAAGGGCCTCACTGCCCTGAGGCCCCAGGAGGAGGCTGTGGACGTTGCAGCAAGGCTCCAAGCCCAGGGCTTCTTAGTGGTTGAGGACGCCATGGGCTGATACGATGTCCCACGAGTCACTCAGCCTTCCCTCTGCTCTTCGCCTTGACTCTCAGCTAGTCTGGGCACCACCCTCTACCCACCTGATTTTGCTTCCCTTAGAGACCCAGGCCCTGTCAAGCCAGCACACCTGAGAGGGAAACCAGAGTGGGGAACTCATTCCCACAACCCTGCCAGGGTCTCCCAAGGCTGACAGCAGTGATGACCTGTATGTCCTGGGGCCCCAGAGCCCCCTGCCCCCACTACCTTGACTCCTAGCGTGGCTGGGCTCCTTCACTCTGCTGACCTGAACCCGAGCTCTCTGACCCAGGCCCTCACTTCCCCACCTCCCAGTGGGATCAGTGATGTTACATCTGGACGCCATGCCTCGTGGTCCCCCAGGGCTGTCAGGAGGACAGCACATATATTCCCTGGGAACCCTCAGTCTCCTCTGGTCCTCACCTCGAGTCTCCACAGGACGTGGGGCCCTCCCTCTGCCCATCTGAGACTGCACCCCACAGACCAAACCTCTGGCTCCCCGAGTTCACTGAGGAAGAGTGGGCATGGTGGAGGAGTTCTTAGACTGACAGCCCCGCCTGGGGTCCCCAGTAATGGTGGAGTTGCATTCTATGGGACCCTCTGTTCTGGGGTGTCGTCCTCACTCAAGAGGGGGCCTCCTTGTCCCTTGAGAGAAGGCTGCAGTCCCAGCACAGATGCTGGATGGAGGGCAACTGCACCCATAGTAAACACGTGGGGTTTACTAAACTTGACTGTGTGGTGGTTATTGTCAAAGCTGGGAAATGGACTCACATTGTTCTCTGCACGTGGGGGGAGAGGTGACCCTTTGTGAGTAATAAATCGTCGAACCAGGAAAGAATTCTTAACCTGTATGGTGTTCCTACTTTTCAGTCAGGGAAAGCAAGGGAATTTGAAATTAGAAAAGTACAACAACAAGAAAGAAAAGTACGACAATATATAGATGCCAACTTTATTTTTTTAATTTTAATTGGAGGCTAATTACTTTATAATATCGTATTGGTTTTGCCATACATCAACATGAATCCAACTTTAAAAAATGGAAATAAGCAGAAAAGGATTCTGATCTGCAGAATGGTTTCCAGAGTGTCATGTGGATGCTGTACCTGAGCCAGAAGAGACAGTATCGCCTATGGGACATTTACAATTTCACTCACACTGAAAATTGTTTCTTCCTGAAATCTGGAAGCATCACATGGGTGAATGACACTACAATTGCAGTGAGGTTTAGTCCACTTTTCTAGAAGCCTCGCTAGCAAGGAGGGATGGAGTTCAAGCAAACATCTTGTCATGTTGATATGATACATTTATAAATGGTGAAATGATCACAGACATAGTATTAGCTACCACCTCCATCCTGTCACATTTCTTTTTTGTGGTGAGAATGTAGAAGTTCTGCTCCCTTTGCAACAGTCAAGTATTTGACAAGGAACTGTGAGCTATAAGCTCCTGCTATACATTGGATCCCAAAATGTGTTACTATTGAAAGTGGGGGCTAGTACCCTGTGAACAATCTCTCCCTATTTCCCATCCCCTAATTCTTGGTAAACACTACTCTCTTCTCTGTTTCTCTGACCATTTTACTTTTAAAATTTATTTTTATTTATTTTTTAATTTTTGGCCTCACTGCTCAGCATGTGGGACCTTAACTCCCCAACCAGCGATCAAATCCACGCTCCCTGCATTGGAGGTGCAGAGTCTTAGCCACTGGACTGCCAGGGAAGTCCCAGTTTGTCCTTTTTAGACGCCGCATGTAAGTGATAACCAACCGTATTTATCTTTTTCTGTCTCCCTTATTTTACTTAGCATAACGCCCTCAAGCTCCTTCCAAGTTGTTGCAAATGGCAGGATTTCCTTCTCTCACATGGCTGTATACTGACTATGTCACATCTTTATCCATTCATCCACTGACGGACGCTTAGGTTGTATCCATACTTTGTATATTGTGAACAATGCTGCAACAAATGTAGGAGTGAAGATATCTTTTCCATATCCTATTTACATTTCCTTCTGAATATACACTCAGAAGTGGAATTCCTGGATCATATGGTAGCTTCCTTGATTGTGTTCTTTGATGCACATAGTTTTTTTTTTTTTTTTTTAATGAGGTCCAATTTATCTGTTTTTTTTTTCCTTTTTTTTTTGGCTGTGTTTTTGGTGTCATATCCATGAAATCATTACCATCAAAGTATTTCTAGAGATATAAATAAACACAGGATAGGAAGTACACATATAATTCTTTGCTCTGACCACCAAGAGGTCTGAGAATCAATGACCCTTCAGTACCAATGAGCACACTTAGTGTACAGATGTAGTTTTGTCAATATCATTTGACAATAAAAGGAACAAGGGCTCCATGGAAAAATTGATGACTCTAGAATTGGGACGGGAAAGATGGAAAATGAACTGAGAGCATCTTTGTAGGGTGTGAAAAAAAAAGTGCTCAAAAAATTTCAAAAAAGAAAGCAAGGTTTTCAGGAATATGACAAAGGTATATACAAAGGGAGCCGACAGGAAGAGCTCCCAATGGTCAGTCTGAACAATTTCAAAATAAAAAATATATAAAGTTGTATTGCATTTTAACCCAAAGTGTAATATAAATACCATGAGTCCATACTGAGAAAAATAAATGATTTCCTAATTACACAAACAAGGATGGACAAATCTCCCACCGAGAAAGATTCCAGTTTATGCAGACACTCCCACTTCTAGAAAGTGGAGCACAATTCACCACCCCTGAAGCAAGACTTTCTTCCAAAGAGGACAGGATGGAAAGGGGGCATAAAACAATCACCTTACTGCACAGACACATGACAAGCACTGCCGCGGCCAGCACAAACAAGAGTCGCACCTGCACAGGGAGAGAACGGAGCGTCCCCGCTAAGAAAATAAGAGATAGAGACAAAGGATGGGGTTGAGAGGATCAGACCAAAATGGCTGATGCCTTCCTTTATTGTGCTGCAGTATATATAGGATAAAGTACGTGACTTCTGACATTCACAGGATTGTATATTAATCTCCAGATACAATCACAAGACCCTTACCATTGTGGGCAGATCACAAATAGATAATCTATCTTCTATCAATAAGCTAATCTATCTTCTATGAAATGTTGCAAGACCGAGACGTCCCGGAGCCTTAAGGGTAGTAAACTCTTCAGGGGGGCGGGACAGGGAGCTTAGGGACGTGCCTAAGGCTCTGCATAACGCCGAGCAGCTCCCAAGACTTAACCCTTCATGGGCAGTCCCCCGCAAAGCACTCTCTCAGCCAGATGATCAATGAGAGCATCATCAGTGATCAATTGTGCTAACAGTATATACACTTGATAGGATGTGATGAGAATGGGATTTAACATCTGTAATATTCCTCCCTCAAACTCCTAATCCCAGACTAGGCAAGAGTGAAATATCAGACAAATGCTAATCAAGGGACACTGTACAAAACATCTTCTGAGTACTCCTCAAAACTGTCAAGATCATAGAAAACAAAGAATTGTTAAAGCTAAGAGGAACCCAAGGAGACATTACAACGAAATGTTAGGATGGTTTCCTCGTCAGGATCCTGTGGGTAAAACCTATAGAAATCTGAGTAGAGCATGGGCTTTAGTTGACAATAAATAATGCATCAATACTTCCTCATTAACTGTAATAAATGTATTGCATTAAGGTAAGATATTAGTAACAGGGGAAACTGGGTAAGGGCATGTGAGAATTCTGCTATTTTCACAAATATTATTCAAATCTTAAAGAGTCACAAAGGAAAAGGTCAAAATAAAGTCTATTGACAGTTTCAATAAAAAAGCCAAGGAAACTCTGGGCAAAAGATGCTGAGTATGCTAAAAAAGGAAATAGGAAACCAAACACAAGCACACAGAACCTGTAAGTGTGAAACAACCCTTGCTAAATTACCTGCAGCTTTTCCTCTCCCTTAACCTCCAATCCCATATAATATACTAACAGGGCCTCTCCCACCACAGAAACATTTCTGGATCCACTTTTTGTCAAGTCCCACAAACACTGCCCTGATCCAACCTCACAGATGTTTTGCCTGGATATGGCAAAAGCCACCAACCGAGGCCAGGTGTACACCTGGAACCCTGTACTCGCTCAAAAACCACTTTAAGATGTTTGCCAGTGTTATTTGCCACAGAAGTCTGTCAAGATCCAGGCAGGGGCCAGTGTCTTGCCAAAGATACAAGGGTCCAGAGCGAACCTTTACCTTGGTGTACGTCTCAGTGTGCTCAGTCGCTCAGCCGTGTCTGACTCTTTGCGACTCCATGGACTTGGGTCCCCCTCGGGGCTCCTCTGTCCATGGGATTTCCCAGGCAAGAATACTGGAACGGGCTGCCATTTGCTCCTCCAGAGTATCTTCCCACCCAGGGATCGAACTTGCGTCTCCTACATTGCAGGCAGATTCTTTAACACTGAGCCTCCAGGGAAGCCCTGAGGAAACACAGGGACTTCACAAAGGAGCAGAACATTCACTGAGAATCCTGAAGCCAGGGATGGCACCTGTCCAATCTGTGATGCCCTGGGCAAGATCAGTTTGGGAACATGGTGGTGTGTTTCTACACAGAGGCTGCTGCTGAAGATGCTGGATCCTGGAAATGACCTCCGTATAAGTTGGTTGTGGGGAGCAGTTTGGGCCCCCTAGCAGCCAAAGGCCTGAGGTTCTTATGTACCCAGAGCAAGATCCCAACTACGCCTAGCAGTCATTTCCAATAAGGCGCATGAGGAGTACCTGTTATTAAGGTGTCATGTATCCATCCTGGAGTGGCCCCCGGGGCTGTGGTCCTGGAATTGGCCCCAGAGCACGGATGTCCTCATGGAGACCCGGGCAGCAGCTCACCTGCAGCGGCATCTGCTCCCCACTCCCTCTCCCAGCCAGGTCAGATGGGATCTCCAGAGGCTTGCTGTTTCCACTTCTATGGGGCAGCCGACCCTCTTTGCAGCCTGCACCCCTGGGACCTGGTGACTTTCCTAATCCTCACTGGAGTCTGGGGCCTCTTGCACCTAGGAGAGCATCCTGGGTACCAACCCTGCCATCTGCTAGAGCCTGTCCTCTGCTCGAACAGCCTGACTGGCTCCTAGCTGGCTCTGTGGATGGCTGATTAGATACCCCTCTGCCTCTCACACTCAGGCTCAAAAGCTAGGACCGCACAGTCACATTCACAAGACCCCGAGTTTCCTCCAACACGTGGGATTCCACAGGGAATGGTCTAATACACCTCAGCATCATAGACATGTGCCCTGCACTTCTATGGCAATGAATACTACTGACCCACCATGAGGAGATCACCCAGATGCTGTGTCAAGTCCTGTCGGCTCCACCTGAAGCACTGTGGAAGGGGATGCTGCCCTGGGACTTCCAGATAAATATACACGCATGAGGTCATCAGGACCAGGGCCTAAGCGGCTCCTGTGGCAGGTAGGACAAATCCCAAGGCCAGGTTCTGGGGAAGAAGGGGTGCTGGGGGCAGCAGGGGTGGTTGGCCTCGGGGCTGGGCCCCACAAGGAGGATGCCCCCAACCCCAACAGGGAACTTTGGCACCTAGCTGCTGGCCTCCTGATGGAGACTGAGCACAGCCCCGAGGGGGCTGACAGTGCAGCTCAGGGAGGGCAGCAGGGGTGTGACTGTGGGTGTGGTAGGAGGAATCCCTGCAGCCAGCTCTCTGCAGGGCAGCCTCTCTCAAGGGTCAGAGGCGCAGGACTTTAGTCTCTGGGAGAGGAACCACACTCGGAGTGGTCTATGTCTGTGTGTTGTCCTGACTTGAGGATCAACCCCCAGGCGCCTGGGTCCCTTCAAAACAAATGGTCCTGACAAAAATGCTTCTGCTCAAAATTCATTGGCCCCGGGTCATCACATGACCCTTCCTAAGTGAAGAGGCCTGGCAAGGTCGTGTCCCCATGTGTGCAGGGAGAGAGGAAGACAAAGGTGACTGAACACCTGACATCTCTTCAATTCCACACTTCCAAGCAAATGCTCAACAAGAACAGTGGTTAGAATTTATAATGACAAAATCTCCTTTGTTTTGGAGAGGAGAGTCTGAGCAGGTCACATGGGTCTTGAAATTCTCCACCTTTTCCAAGAGTCCACTGACTATCTGGCAGCTGCCATGTATGTGGGCAGAATCACATCTCCTGTTCCCGTTGTTCTCTGGCACTCAGCACAGAGCTGCCCCCTCAGCCCCCTGCACCCATCTGCACCCCCCACTGCAGTGACCCCCCACCACCTCCTTAGGGCCGAAGTCGCTCCTGCCCTTTGATGCCAGGCACAGCCTTAACCTGTAAGTCCTCTGCTGCCTCCACACTTCTCAACCTGCCTGAACCCAGGGATTCTGGCAGATGTTGCATCTTTACTGGCGAGTACTTATTTCTAGTGTGATTCAGATCCAGACTCTGTCCCTCTCTCCTCAGGAAACTGTTTTGCTTTCAAGACACCTCAGAAAACTGGCAGCTCAATAGGAAACAGAATAGAAAACCAGGCAAAATTGCTGCTCTGAGTGTTTTCCTCTTGGAGGATATATTATTCAATTTGGGCATTGTGTGTGCTTGTGGGTGGGGAGCAGTGTCTTTCTCAGCTGTGAAACTTGTTCCCAGGATTCCAGACACCCAGCATGTCCTGTGCACATTTGCAGCTTCTCCTCACACATTTCTTCCCATTGAAATCTAGACCATGCTCACGAGTGGCTGAAATATAGTCCAGATGACCAAATAAATTGTCATTTCAATATACTTGGTAATCAGCTTTCCCAGGGCAGAGAGGATGGCTAGCCAAGGGAACACAGTGAAATACTTCAAAGAGCAAGATTCGCATTTCTCCAGGATTCATAGCAGATGGGGGGGGGGGTGGTAGAAAACACCTTTTTTGCCCCTGTGGTCAACAGCAATGCTTCAGGAGCCAGGAAGGACCCCTTCCTTCCTGCCTCAGAAAGAGATCTCTCTGGGCTTTATCCAAGATGCAAAAGGACACCTCACAGCAATGATCCATTTCAGACTTTTCCATCAACCTCATGACACACTGCCTGTAAGTCTGAGGGCTGCCACCAACCAGCCTCATCACGATCACCTCCCACAGAAGGAACCCAAGTTCTCAAAGCCCCAAACCACCCTGGCTCAGGTACTGACACTTGAGTGCTCCTCCTGGAGCCCCACCACCCCTTCCGGTGCTGCCTTGTTCCGTGGGACTAGGGGACGTCTCTCCACCTTCCTTGTGTGACTGCGGCTCTGAGACCATCACTCTAGCTGTGGGGGTGTTCTGCTTCTCCTAGTGCCCCCACTGCTAACATGGACTTTCATGGAGCAGAGGCTCCATAAAGGTCTTCGGAATAAATGAGCCAGTGAGCAGGGGGCTCAGATGGACTGTCTGCTACTTCCTTAAATAACCCAGGCAAATCCAAATAAAGGGAGATAATTTAGTTTTTGAGAATGCTACACAAGAAAGACGGAAGCATGAATTCACTACGATTACTTTTATCATCTAATTCTTCCCCCATCAATACTACTGCTCAGTAAGTTCACGTTTCCAAAACAGTCCTAATTCCACTTCCACTGTATCCTGTTCAGGACCACAACACAAAATGGAAGATTTCCCAGTTGCTTTTACAAAATAGCAAAACTCTTGTTCTTGAACTGGGTAAGCACAAACACATTGTGATCATCATTCACAAAGCTGAGACACTCAAGTTTATTTAGCCTTCCATTAAAACAATCCGAGTTTGACAATTTTCTAAAGGAAAGAGAAATGAATTTGCCTGTCATCATAAAGAACAGGAACCCAAAGATGCTACACAATGGCTTCCCCAACTGGCCCAGGCCCTCAGTTCTGAGAAGGCTGACTACTCCCTCTTCAATCACAGAGGGAAAGATTAGCCTGGCTGCTGCTCTGGCTCAGGCCTCCTTGTCCTCCTCCCTCTCAGCCTCTGCAGACAGGAGTGGGAAGGTCCTCCAAGTCCTTTGTCTGACCCTGAGCACAAATGCCATGACTTGCTCTTTGCTGGTCTCCGCATAGGCCCGGGGACCCCACAGGAACTCATAGCGAGCAGGGTCGCTGTCAGGCACCTGCCGGTACTCCAGGTACCCTCCCCCCACCCACACTTGGGTCAGCAGCTCCCTGGGCTCCCCAAAGATGGAGTTCTCCCTCCCAACATACACCCCCATCCTGCTGAGTGCTCCCCAGACCACCTCCTCAGGGGTGGGGTCTCCATTCCTCATGATCACGCTGAGGACCAGCACCAGTAGACCGGCCTTGGGCAGGCCCTGCCCATCGCTCAGCATCTCATCGCAGGTGAGACCCAGGGCAGGGATCATACCGTAGGTGTCCTTCCTGGGGTATACCCCCGTCACCTCCACACCAAAGACCAGCTGCAGGCACTCCGAGGCTTGTCTGAAAACCAGCGGGAAGTGCTCCTGGTTATCCTTGAGGACCTTCTTCAGCATTTCCGCCTGGGAAGTCAGCTCCTTGGCTCGATACTTGAGGAGCAGGAAGTTCATCAGCTTAGTTATCATCTCCTTCAGAGCTTCCTGGGGCAAGGCCTCCCGGGGGGCTGAGGAGGACACTGTGGAGGAGGAGGCCGAGGGGGATGCAGCCTCTTGCACCTCAGCCCCCAAGAGCTGCACCTCCACCAGGCCCTGGGCCTCGCCTGGGTCCTGAAGGTCTTCCTCGGGCTTGTTCAGCTTATTCATCCCCACCAGGAGCACGAGGCCTGTGATCAAACCCCAGACAGGCGTGAGACAGGGGCTTAGGGGAGGAGGGGGTGGGAATGGCCTGGGCTGAGAACCCCACTGCCCCTGTGGTCAGTGCACAGAGGCCAGGCGGGACATGAGGAGCAGCTGAGGACCAGGCATCTCCCCAGCCCAGAACCACGGGAGGCCTTGGGCGGTCTCATACAGGCCACTTACAGGTCTCCCCTTGAGGGTTTCACTCAGACCTCACAGGGGCGCTCATCCTGGGCAGCCAGTCCCTTGGCTACCTGAAGGAAGAAGTGAAGTGGCTCCCCAGGGTGTAGTCAGCACAGCCCGAGATTTCTGGCACTGACAAAGCGGGGCGATTAGGGCCTTCTGGGGTCCCCTTTGTTCTGGGATAGGGAGCCCCACTCAGGGCACCCTCCTCACCTTCACTCCTGGTACTGCCTGGGCCTCCTCTGTTCTCCGACCTCAGGACATGGGCCTCAGACGTCTGCCTTGGCCTCCTGGTTCCTGGAGCTCATGTGAGAGAAATGATGGGGACACCTTGGGGGTAGTGTGGCACAGCCCTGGGCCTTTTGTGCTGGGAGGAGTGGACTCTGTGAGGTCCCCCCAGTTGGGGCATGGGAGGTCCCCTCGGGGCTCCCTTGTAGTTCTCCCCTTTCCCCTGGCACAGCCTGGACCCTCCCCTTTGGGGGCCTGCAGGGTAACTCAGAACAAGATGCGAATCTGTACAGAAAGCGCTGAGGGACCGCCACATTTGGCCGCCCCTGCCCAGGGCCTCCCGGGGGTTCTAGGCTGGGGAGATGCTTGGTCCTCAGCTGCTCCTCATGTCCCGCCTGGCCTCCAAGCACTGACCATGGGGCAGGCATCTGCTCAGTCCGGGGAGTCCAGCCTCTGCCAACCTGAAGCCTCCACCCTCCGCCCAAGGTCCCTGAGCCAGATGTCAAAAAACTTCTCACCCTGCTCACCCCGCTCTAAGGCCTCCAAGAGCCCCGACAAGGGCCAGAATCCCTCCCTCCGTGTTGGAGTCTAACCGCTTCAGTCCTTCCTTGCGTGGAGCCTGGACTTCAGGCAGCACCCGGGACTGTCCCGTCCGCCATTTTGAGACCCTGCTGCACTCACGAGGTCCTATCTCTCTGAGACCCGCACGTTAGGAAGTCAGACAGGCCGAGTGTGCTCTTCTCACCGCAAAGTGTCCCAGGGCCAACTACAGGGGCGGGGATCTGTGGGGTTCTGTCGGTCCTCACTCAGGGTCCCCGCAGTCCTCCTTCAGACACCTCACCTTGCCTCCGCGCAGGACCTGGATTCTCGCCTCTCTGGAACTGAAGCCCCGCCCCTTATACCGGGACCCCAGTCTCTTGAAGACCTGGATGTCAGGAAGTCAGCGCATGCGTGTAGTGCTCATCCTGCCCCCACGGTTGCCCTGGAATAACAACAGAGACGGGCTTCTTTGAGGTCGCCTCTGATTGGGTCCAGGGTCCTCTAGGACCTCCTCAGGGTCCTCAATTTGACACCCCACAGGACCCTTTCACTTTTCACTTTCATGCATTGGAGAAGGAAATGGCAACCCACTCCAGTGTTCTTGCCTGGAGAATCCCAGGGACGGGGGAGCCTGGTGGGCTGCCGTCTATGGGGTCGCACAGAGTCGGACACGACTGAAGTGACTTAGCAGTGGCAGCAGCAGGACCTGGGAATCGCTCCCCCCTGAGGCCCCGCCCTATATGCAAGGTCCCCAGTCTGAGACCCAGATGTCAGGAAGTGAGACCATGCATGTTGTGCTCATCCTACGCCAAGGTCACCAAGGGCCAATAGCAGCTACAGGCTTCTTTGAGGTCTCCTCTGACTGGGGTCCAGGGTCCCCTCAGTCCTCCCTGAGGGTCCTCATCTTGAAACCCTAGGGGAGCTGGGCTTCTTCCCTCTGCTCACTTGAGGACATGCCCCCTCTCCCAGGTCCCCAGTTTCTCTGAGACCCGAATGTCAGGAAATGCAGCATGTACTCATCCACCCTCTGTGCTCCTTGAGCCTTGATATGAGGGTCCCGCCTCGGGTCAACACAAAGGGCATCCCCGGATCTGCCAGGGCTCTAGATGAGGTCCTTGAGGGAGGATGTAAGGAACCCCACAGATCCCTGCCCCTGCTGTCAGGCCTGGACGATCCCGGTAGTGGGATGAGCACTTGGCAGCCTGTTCTGATTTCTGCATCTGTGTCTCAGAGACATTAGGCAACTGTTAGAAGGGGCAGGGCCTCAGATGGGCAGAGGGGAAGATCTTAGTTGTTTTGAGAGTCAAGGTGAGGATGTGGAGGGAAGACTGAGCGGACCTTTGACCCCAGAGCAGAGTGGGCTCTGGGAGGACACAGGGTGGATGAGCACATGCTGCATTTCCTGACATTCGGGTCTCAGAGAGACTGGGGTCCTGGTATAGGGAGTGGAATTCCTGACACTCCGGGTCTCAGATAGACTGGGGTCCTGGTATAAGGGCTGGGGCTTTAGTAGGCGACAGGAGAGAATCCAAAGTCTTACCTGGAGACAAGGTGAGGTTCTGAGGGAAGACTGGAGGGACCCCGAGGGAGGACTGATGGAAGCCCATAGACCCCCGCCCCTGTTGTTGGCCCTGGGAGCCCCTGGGGTGAGAAGAGCACACTAGGCCTGTCCTGACTTCCTGACATCAGGGTCTATGGGAGATTGGGACTTAGTGTGAGGAGCAGTGGTTCAGGCCAGCAGAGGACAAAGCCCAGGTGAGTTGGCTCTTCCCATCAGGTGGCCAAAGTATTGGAGCTTCAGCTTTAGCACCAGTCCTTTCAACGGATATTCGGGGTTGATTTCCTTTAGGATTGACTGGCTTGATCTCCTTGCTGTCCAAGGGGCTCTCAAGAGTCTTCTCCAGTGCTACAGTAGTACTATTTTATACATAGTAGTGTGCATCTGTTAATCCCAGACTCCTAATTTATCCCTTCCCCTGCTTTTCCCCTTTGGTAACCATACTTTTATTCTGAGTCTTTCTGATTTGTAAATAATTTCATTTGCATCGTCTTTTTAGATTGCACCTATAAGTCTTCCCATAGAATATTTTTTTCTCTTTCCGACTTACTTCACTTAATATGATAATCTCTAGGTCCATCCGCAGAGAAGGCAATGGCAACCCACTCCAGTACTCTTACCTGGAAAATCCCATGGGCACAGGAGCCTGGTAGGCTGCAGTCCATGGGGTCGTGAAGAGTCAGACATGACTGAGTGACTTCACTTTCACTTTTCACTTTCATGCATTGGAGAAAGAAATGGCAACCCACTCCAATGTTCTTGCCTGGAGAATCCTAGGGATAGGGGAGCCTGGTGGGCTGCCATCTATGTGGTCGCACAGAGTCGGACACGACTGAAGCGACTTAGCAGCAGCAGGAGCAGGTCCATCCATGTTGCCACAAATGGTATTTACTTTGTTATTTTTCATGGCTGAGTAGTATTCCAGTGGTGTGTGTGTGTGTGTGTGTGTGTGTGTCTGTGTCTGTGTCTGTGTCTGTGTCTGTGTATACCACATCTTCTTTATCCAGTCATCTGTCAATGGACACTTAAGTTGCTTCCATATCTCATCTATTGTAAATAGTGCTGCAATGAATGTTGGGGTGCATGTATCTTTTCACATTAGAGTTTCTATCTCAGTATATATTCAGGAGTGGGATCATATGGTAGTTCTGTTTGTAGTTGTTTAAGGAACCTCCATACTGTTCTTCATATTGAGTGTACCAACTTACATTTCGAGGGTGTACGAGGGTTCCCTTTTCTCTGCTCCCTCTCCAACATTTATTCTTAGGATTTTTGATGGCGACCATTCTGACCAGCAATGGCACCCCACTCCAGTACTCTTGCCTGGAAAATCCCATGGACGGAGGAGCCTGGTGGGCTGCAGTCCACGCGGTCGCCAAGAGTCGAACACGACTGAGCGACTTCACTTTCACTTTTCACTTTCATGCATTGGAGAAGGAAATGGCAACCCATTCCAGTGTTCTTGCCTGGAGAATCCCAGGGACACGGAACCTGGTGGGCTGCCGTCTATGGGGCTGCACAGAGTCGGACACGGCTGAAGCGACTTAGCAGCTTAGCAGCATCCTGACCAGTGTAAGGTGATACTTCATTGGAGTTTTGATTTGCATTTGTCTAATAATTCAGAATGTTGAGCATCTTTTCATGTGCCTGTTGGCATTCTGTGTCGTCTTTGGAGAAAGGGTCTTCTTTGGAGAAAGGGTTTCATGTCAGGGTCACACAGGCTGGGTGGCTCAAGCTACAAACCGTGTTGGTTCAGGAGGCCAGCAGCCAATGTGCAGGTGTCAGCTGACGTTGGCTCTTGTGAGGGCTGTGGAGACAGTCTGTCCCATCTCTTCCCTCTCACTTATGGGGCATTGCTGGCCATGGTGGGCGTGCATGGGCTTGGGCTTCCTCTTCACCCGGAGTTGTCCTGTGTGTCTGTCTGTCTCTAAATGTGTCCTTTGGATGGGGACGCCCAATTTGTTAGAGGAGGGACCACCCTAATGAGCTCACTGGACCTCCATCAGCTCTGTGAGGACCTTTCGTTTGTCTGTAAGGTCACGCCGAGGTGCTTGGGATTGAGACCCCAGCACCTGAACTTGAGGGCACACGATGTGACTCCTCACGCCCTACAAAGGCTCTGAGGTAGGAACACACTGGAATGTTCCAAGGATGGAAGGATGGCCTTCATAGCTACTGCGAGTGAATCCAGGGGCGAGGAGAGCAGGCTGCCGGGGTAAGAGGTGGGTCATATGGGGCCTCGTGGGCCTGTGAGAACTGTGGGTCTGCTGTGCTTGGGGAAGGGAAGGCCCAGGATGCCCTAGGCTGGGTGCCTCTGGGACCATGTCCCCATCCTCATCGTCTCGTGGAAGCAGAAGCTCCCTGCTAGAGGTGCTGAGAATCTACTGAGGTTCAGGCCAGCGGCTCTGTTCCCCTGCCATCACCCCACTCCAGTAAACAGGGACGCCCTTCCAGGTACAAGGAAGGAAGTGAGGAAGGATGTACATGTGGTCAGGTCCCCTGCCGTCATGGGCTATCTCTCTATCCCTGGCACCGCCTCAGCCGTGGAAAGATGTGAGAGTAACCTAGTGGGTTACTTGAGGTTTGAACTCTGTAATCCCTGTATGGTGCCATTCCAGGCCCTGGCAATGACGCGGAGTGCACCCGTCCCAGTAGTTCCGGCACTCTTTCATTCTTTCTCTAGGCTCTACGTGGGGGCTGGGGCATCTGCTGACAGTGGAGGCAGTGGTGTGGGAAGGGCTGCAAGGAACGTGGTTCCCAAAGGCATGGGGAAGACACTGGCAGGGCCATCCAGGGCCAAGGCTAGACTGGTTTGTACGGATCTGTGCTCAGCAGGCCTGGGCTAAGATGGGGGCTCTGCAGAGCATGGACAGGGATGGGGCGAGGGAGTTAAGAGGTGGGGTGGGGGCAGTGTTTGGGCAGGGGGAAGCCAAGCCCAGGACTGTGCCTGTCTGTGCTGGGAGAGGACAAGAGCCCAGCCACTGGGCTCTAAAGCCAAGGGGCTTGCCCTCCCTCCTCAGTGCTCCCAGGGTCTCAGGGGCCTCTGTCTTGGAACTCACCACGTGCCTCTCTCCCGCTGCCCCACCCTCCTTCCTGACCTCCCCGCAGACTGCATGTGATGGACGGGTCCTCTGGGTCGCTAACCCCTGCCAACAGACAGTGTGGAGATGGATGGAAGGAGCCAGCTCTCTGTGACCCGCCCCCTCCCCCCCATTCTGTGTCAGCAGAGTTGGAGGATGCTCGGACACATGGGGCTGATGTCCAGCTCAGGGCTGTGAGCTTGGAGGCTGCTGTGTCAGGCTCCTGGCCTTTGTGGTTCTGTGTTTCTGCACCCACGTGAGGTTCTGGGAGCCCTGGGAGATGAAGTTCGGCTGTCTGTCCTTCTGACAGCCTTATGGTGTCAAGACCGTGGAGATGTGGTGGCGGCCTGTGCTATGTGGACCCAGCACTCTACCCTGGCTGTCCACATCAGGCACTGGGATTGGGAGGAGGTGGACTGGCAGAAGCTGCTGGAGCAGAGGCTGGGGATGAGCCCTGCCCAGATCCAGGCCTTGCTGCAGGATAGGGAAAAGTTTGGCCACGGAGTGATCGCCTGCAAGTGACACCCTGCCCCGCGCTGCCCGCATGGCCCCTGGTGCTGCCCTGGATCTCAGCTGGCTTGTGGTCATTTGTTTTCTGTTGAACCGATTGGTAGGGGGAGGAGGGATGGGGCTGAGGTTTCTTCAGAGGGGCAATGAGGGTCCCTGGGCTGGGAAATGGTGGCCTGAGGTGCCTGACCCCCACTCTGGGCCTAGGTCTCCATTTGTGCTCTGAGAGGCAGATGCATATCTGGGTCTGCATGTGGCACTTGCCTCTGTGTGTGTGTTGCGGGGGGGAGGGTGTGCCCAGCAGAGACTATAAGAGGTAGCACAGCACCCAGCCTGGGTTCCCCAACCCCAATGCCTGCAGCCGGGCCTGAGCAAGTCCCCTGACTCCCCAGGAGTGAAGCCCCACAGCAACTCCTGTCTGCTGGTGAGTCGCTTGGGGACCTGATGTCTGTAGGCTCCCCACCGGGGGCCCTCCTGTTCTGTCCCTGCAGCCTGCAGTGGGCAGACTGAGAGGTGCCCATGGCCTGGTGGGTTCATGGAGCACCAGGCCTCTCCCTTTCATTTCACTCCCTCCCTCGCTTGGCCTCACCCCGAGTTCCCTTTGTTGAGGTGAGCCCACCTGAAATGCTCAGCCAGAGGACCCAGTTCACCCTGGGTCTCCTCTGTGATGCAGTCTTAGACTCTAGCAGGCATGACTGTGAATCACCTTGTTCTCCTTCTGTGTCCCGTCTTTGCACACAGGTCCCGTGGATTGGGGTCACTTTGCTGTGCCCAGAAAACCTAGGTTGTGATGAGGTGGAGGAGCTGGAGAATCAAGCCACGCTGCCCGACCTGCAACGGAAGTACCTGACTGCACTCGCCGACCCTCGCTGACTGCTACAGCCCGTCCTGGGGAGGGCCGGGAAGGACATCTTCCAGGTGGACATCCCCAAGCACCTGACCCGCTTTGGTCAGGAGGCCTGTCCAGACTGGGCTCTCGAGAGGAAGGTGACCGAGAGACCAGCTCATGGTGACACCATCCGGTCGCCACCATGCCCTGGACATGCTCGTCTGGTTCAGTCTGAATTGGCCCCACCCTGCGGTGAGCTGCCCACTTGGTGTGGGGCCGGGGGCCGGGACTCTGGACTCAGCAAGAGTCTCCAGGACTTTACCTTTACAAAAAGATGTCACCACTCGTTTTGGCCCTGCTGGGTCTGGGTGCTTGAGAGAAATGTGTTGTTAGGAAACCGGTTAGTGTTTTTCCCCTCTCTGTTCTGGTCCAAACTCCCCGATATTGGAACAGTGTCCAGGGGACTGATGGGGGAATGCTGGGGGTGAGGCTGAGTGTCAGCAGCTGGCTAGGACTCTGGCACATGGAGAGGCCAGCAGGCCCAGAAACTGACCGTGGTTTGTCCTTGCAGTTGACCCTTGCCCTGCTGTAAAGTGTACCTTGGCTCACAAAGCATGTGTGTTGGACATGGTGCCTGGCTGCTCCGTATCCAGAGTTAGGCTCCTAAATACAGCTGTGGGGGCAGAGCAACAAGGGCTGGCGTTCAGCTTGTGGAAACTTGTACTTGTGTTTGGGTTTAAAGTCATGTTTTTGCAAGGCCCTTGGGGAGTGGGGTGACCCTGCTTTCCAGTGGGCCTCTTGGGGATGCCCCTGGATCAGGAGCTAGAGAGGCTCAGCTGCTGACCAGAAACTTGTGGCATCGTTGGCGGACCCAGGAGGAGCCCCTTCTGCTTCAGGGTGCATGACTCATGGAAGGTGACACCCCCACGGTCAGGAGCCAGACTGGGTCTTCTGCTGTGTGGCAGGCAAGGCCCAGGGACCAGCCCGTCCTGGGATGGCCTCAGCGCATGGCTCGGGAGCCACACTCTTGGCTGAATGTGTGAAATGCTGATGCTTCAGATGAAAAGGGACTGGACTGAGGCCTGCCTGGGGCGTGGGCTTCCAGTCTCATCTGGCTCACCCAGTGCCATTTGAATAGCATGGACAGACAGAAAGAACACAGACTCGCAGTTCTCATTTGATACTTTATTTACTCCCGTGGAGTTTTGCTGTACTTTATTAGAGCTAGAAATAGATTTTTCTATTACAGGAGAGTGCTTTTGAGTGACCCTAGGGACCTGGCAGCTCAGGGATTGAGATTGCCCTTGAACTGCTTACAGAGGGCACACTTGTAAACTGAGGAATCCTCCTGCTCCTCATCCACCTCAGGGGCCTCGTTTGGGGCCACAACTGAAAGGACCATCACAATGGAATAATAGGTGCTTTACATAGTCATCACCGAACCATAACCTGGGCACTCTGTGGGGCTCTAGGGCAGTTCCCCTGCGGCCTCCCTTCCCGCAGTAGCTGGGGTACAGGTGGCTCATTGCTGGACATGCCCTCTCCACTGGGCCCACCCTGCTCGCTGGGGAGATGGTTTGCCCTGGCCCCCCAAGCTACACTGCCCATAGATCAAAGGCCACAGAACACAAATGAGCACAGGCCAGGGGTTCTGTGAGCTGTTGGGATTCCTTTCTGGGCCTTCTTGTCAGCCTCTTGGGTGGACTCATTGTGATGGAATTTAGGAGAGCGTGTGGTCAGCACAGCTTGCTTCTTTCTCTTTGGGGCCGCTGTTGCACTGGTGGCGGGCTGAGCAGTTACTCTGGGGTCACCTTTTCTCCAGATGTCCTGCAGGAGGAGAGGCTTGTCTCTCTGAAACTTGGAGTTGCGATAGATCTGAAAGGAAATGAATCACTTTAGCCATCGTGGGGGAGAATAGCAGCTCCTCGCCGCCCTCCTCCCCACCACGTCCGGACCTTGCCTAAATATGGAGATAAGGTCTCTTCATTCCTAGCAGCTTATGAGGCCCTAGTAAGTGTGCTCCCAGAGCTCCCTCGGGGCCAGCCTCGCTTGAGGTGTTCCTGCCCCCCCCCCCGACTTCAGGTGGCCCCTCAGGGTCTGGAGTCCCCCCCGTGGATCCTTTGTAAGGGGGTTGGTGGAGCATGACAGGTCCTGCTTTCTCCTCTTTCCTTAACCACCCTCTCATGAGAAAAAATGTTCTCCTGGGAAATGAAACCAGTCCAGCACTTGGCTTGTCTAGTCTAGTCTCCCCAGAAGGGCTTTCTACATTACCATCATCCTCTTCTTCCCCACAGAGTGACCCGAAGGGCAGATTTTCCTGAACCCATTCAGGTTCAGTTTGCAGATGAAAGTCGATGCTGTCTGTCTCGAAGATCCTGTCTGCGCCTCCGCACTGCAGGACCTCCAGTCTGGAAGAGATCTGCTTCAGTGACCACCGTGTCTCCCTCGTCGTTCCAGTGCAGAGGTGATGGCTGCATCCTCCACTCTCACCCAGAGCTTCTAGGGAAGGACAGCCTGAGGACGGCATTGTTCTCATCCTCGTTGGCCGTTTCTGGGTTTGGGCCCTGTGGGGGCAGGTTGTCTTGGGAGCCCGCATCTGGGCTCTCGGGTTGGTCACCCTGCTTCTCCAAAGCCACCCCTGAGAATCCACATTTGGATCCAGGAAGGAATCACGGCAGTCCCCTGCTGCGGGCTCCCCATCAGCTGATGGGGCCAGCGGAGCCGCAAGCGCCTCGTGGGAAGCCAGTCTACCTCGGGAGCATTCTCTGCCCAAGCAGTGAACGCTCAGGGCAGAAGGGCCTCAGACCAGGGTCTCAGTGTCCAGTACTGTCCGGAGATTCTAGAATCTGGGTCATGGGCCAGGCAGCCAATTAAGTGGTCCGCTTCCTTACTTGTTTCATGATGTCACAGAGGTGATGTGGAGAGGCAGCCCTGGCCCAGTATGGGGGAGGGGCAAAGGGGATGGAGATGGGATCCACAGTTTGTCTCTTATGTGGAAGTACAGAAAAGTGTGTTTAAGGTTGCTTGTAAAAGCTCCCATCTGCTGCCAGGTGCCTTGTTTCAGGGGGCCAGGCCTTGGAAGGGTTGACAAACATGCCCCTGGTTCCACTCCCCTCCCTACCAACTGGCAGGCCCGTGGATGGCTTCTGCTGAAAGGCCAGGCCCTGGTGAGTCCTGGCTCGGCTACCACCGAGAGAGACCCCAGGGTTCAGATGGGCCCCTAATGACTGTCCCTTCCAGAAGATGGAGTCCATAGCAGGCTGATTGGCTTACCCTGAGTTGGTGGTTCCACCCCCTCACCCCCTGTACCCAGCTTTGCCCTTCTTCTGGCTTTGGTCTCTTCCAGCTTGTGCTGCCAATGGTAGGTCCTACACAGATGACCCCAAACTCAAGTCCTGATGGGACTAGCCACTCCAGATCTGAGGGGACCTCACAGAGTCAACCCCTCCTAAGAGCACAGAAGGCCTAGGTCTGTGCCACAGTCTACCCCCAAGGTGCCCCCTCCATTCGTCTCACAGGGGCTCCAGGAACCAGGAGGCAAAGGCAGAGGTCTGAGGTCTGTGTATTGAGGTCACAGGAGCGCCAAGGTGAGGTGGGTGTCCTGAGTTACACAGGGTTTCCCCATCCCAGAACAGAGGGGACCTCAAAAGGCCCTAATTCCCCCACCTTGTCGGCCCCAGAACCTCAGGCTGTACTGGCTGCACCCTGAGCCATAATTTCTCTTCCTCACTTGACAGGGGACTGACCAGCAAGGAAGAGCACCCCTGTAACGCCCAAGAGCAGCCCTCAAGGTAGACCAGTAAGCGGCCTCAGTCAGAGCCACCCGTGGCACATTTCAGAACTGAGACCATTTACACTCTCTCTCTTTCCCAGGTCAGCGGTCTCCATTTTCCCTCTACCACACCCCCACTGGGCACAAGACCCCAGTCATCATGCCTGTGGTCCCGACGAATGAGCTCTGCACTTCTGAGGAAGACCTTCAGGGCCAAATCCAGGCCCAGGGCCCAGTGGAGGCGCAGCTCCTGGGGGCTGAGGCAGAGGATGCCTCAACCCCTCTGGCCTCCTTCCCTCCAGATTCATCTTCCTCTGCCGCCGTGGATGCGGAGATCTTGTTCAAGCAGGCTGTGAATGTGATGACGGCTGAACTACTGGAGTTCCTGCTCCACAAGTATGGCACCAAGGAGCCGATTTTCCAGGCTGAAATGCTGAATAGGGTCCTCAGGGATAACCAGGCCCACTTCCCAGTGGTCTTCCGTAAAGCCACACAGTGCCTGCAGCTGGCCTTTGGCGTGGATATGAAAGAGGTGGACCACAGAGAGCACATCTATGTCATGGTCCCCACCCTGGGCCTCACCCTCAATGAGATGCAGAGGGGTGGGCAGAGCATACCAAAGGCTGGCCTCCTGGTGACGGTCCTGAGCCTGATTCTCGTAGCAGGGGACCGGGTCTGTGAGGAGAAGGTCTGGGGAGCACTCAGCAAGATGGGGGTATTTGCTGGGATAGAGCACTGCATCTATGGGGAGCCCAAGGAGCTGCTGACCCAAGTGTGGGTGCAGGCAGGGTACCTGGAGTACCGTCAGGTGCCTTACAGCCACCCTGCTCATTACGAGTTCCTGTGGGGTCCCCGGGCCTATGCAGAGACCAGCAAGCAGCAAGTCAAGGACTATCTGCACAGGGTCAATGGAAGGCGTCCCAGGTTCTTCCCACCCTGGTATGCATAGGTGTGAGGGAGGAGGAAGAGGGGCCCTGAGCCAGAGCAGCAGCCAGGCTCCTTTCAGGCCCGCATCCAGCAGCTT
The DNA here is from genome assembly GCA_006410555.1 of Capra ibex. NCBI lineage: Eukaryota > Metazoa > Chordata > Mammalia > Artiodactyla > Bovidae > Capra > Capra ibex. The sequence continues at coordinate 32,709 of SJYO01011566.1, forward strand.
GTCCTGGGGTTAGGAAGGGAGGCTGGTCCTTCCCTCTGTGTTGGAAGAGGGAGCATTCAGCCTTCTCAGTCGTGACAGCCTGGGCCAGTTGAGGGAACAGGTGTGTAGCATCTTTGGCTTCCTCTTCTCTACAATGACATGGAGATTCATTTCTGTTTCCTTTAGAATTGTTTCAAATGTTATTCCTTTTAATAGGAGGCTTAATAAGACTCAGTGTCTAACTATGTCAATAACATTGATCACAGTGTGTTTGTGCTGACCCAGTTCAAGAACAAGAGTTCTGCTGTTTTGTAAAAGTGATTGCGAACACTTTCATTTTATTTTGTCACCCTGAACAAGATTACATGGGCTTGGAATATGACTATTTTGGAAATATAATATTACTTAGTAAGAATTAAGAGATAAAATATATTTGAGGTGAGTTCCTCTGTACTTCTTGTCTGTCATTTTATGCAGCTAAACTATCTCTGTTCAATTGGAGTTTTTCAAGTTATTATTTAAGAAAGTACAAAAAGCCTGATTTGACTTTATAATAAGTGTCCCGCTCTGGCTCATTTATTCCACAGACCTTCATGGAGCCTGTGCTCTGTGGAAGGCCCTGTGTTAACAGTGGGGACACTAGGAGAAGCAGGACACCCCAACACCTAGAGTGATGATCTGAGAGCTGCAGTCCCATGAGGAAGGTGGACAGACATCCCCTAGTTCCACCGAACAAGGCAACCAGGGGCAGGGTCCACGGGGAGCACTTGAGTGTCGGGGCCTGGTCCAGGGTGGTTTGGGGCTTTGGGAAGCTGGGTTCATTCTGTGGGAGGTGATGGTGATGAGGGTGAGTGGTGGCAGCAGCCAGGTATACACAGTGTCTTATGCGTGAGAAGAAAATCTGAAATGGGACATACACATTAGAAGATCCACTTCTGTCCTAGATAAATTTCCTGGGGCAGGAAGGGAAGTTTCGCTGCGGTCAGGGAGGGTTAGACGCCTGTTTACACGGCGTGATCTAGCTACGCCAGAAATTTGCCAAATGGGGAGGGGTGAGTGGACTTTGGTTTGCTGCACAATCTGCCCAGTCTTGGAGAATATGGTTGAAGGCGTCTTGGTTAGCATCCCCAAACTTTTGGTAGGCTTTTAATGGAGTGTCTTCTTTAAAACTGGTGGCTGTGCACTTAAGCTAATGGATCAGCTTATCCAGGTGGTCAGGCCCTAAAGCCATAGATGAGGAGGGATTACGGAAACCACAGTGGCAAAATCTGCACTGAACTTGAATTCACACACCTCCGAATTCTCCTTGGAGGTGAAAAGTGCGGCATTGTGCATATCCTAGCTAGAGTTTATGAATAAAACGCCCACTGCCCTTGTCCTCTCACTGTCGCTTGTCTGATACCTGCCCTCATGAAGCTCATGGCTGTCGGGAGCCTAAGGGCACCTGTGGAGGTGCGCAGGCAAGTCCCAGCATGTGGAGGCAGCCGGGACTCTCGGGGGAGACTGTGCCTGGCATCAGGAGGCAGGGGCACATCCTCAGCTCGCTGGGACTGTGGGCAGCATCACTGCAGAGGGAAGGGCAGAAGGAGCACTGGAGGGAGCCGGGGGACCCCTCCCTGACATTCCCAGGAGCCTTGGAAGCTAAGTCAGATCTTGCATTTGAAAGTGCCAGCACAGAGGGGTGACTAGAAACAGTTAGGGATTCAAGGCACTTTGGCTTTCTCAAAAACTCCTCAAACACGAAGGGAATCGTCTTCATCACAAGCTACACCTACAGGCTGCTGTCTGTTGAGCACCGAGCACACTGCAGGGCCGGGGAGAGACTCCAGGTCCTTGTTCACGTCTCTTCTCCTCTGCTTCCTGGAAGCTGCCTGCAGGGAACATGGGATCCTAGGTAAACCTCCAACAGTTTGGGAATAAATACATGATCAACTCACCAGTTTAAATACAAAGACAGAAAAAAACCTTTTCAGATAAATAACAGTAGCGCATTGTTTGGGGAAAAAGCATCCCATTTGTGCTCATATCTGGGGTGATGTGGAAAGATATTCTGAAGGAAAATTGTGTCACTTCCATGGGGCTGAGGTCCCAAGAAGCAGGAAAGGCTTCTTCCTGACTGACTGATGGAAGCTCTGTCCAGGCGCCGTCCATTCAGGGCCAAGGTGAGGACCTGGGCTCCTCCCAATGGCACTGATCTCGGGAGGCAGCAGTGAGTGGTTGAGCGAAGTGACATCTTAATTCCCTGCCCAGGGATTGAACCTGGGTACCCTGGATGAGAGCCCGGAATCCTAGCCAGGAGACTAGCGAGGGCTAGAGGCTGAACGCTATCGTTTCATGGATCATTGCCTCCAGTGAAAAGTGCATTTATCACAGAGGCAGAAAGTGTAAATGTAGGTACAGACTTTATTATTAGAAACATAGCACAAGTGGGAGAGCACAGAAAGAAATGGTTTAGTTGAGACAGAAGCAAGGCAGAGATGCAATCCTGGAGAGAAAGAGTGTGGATGTCCCCCCCGGTGAGCAGGAGCACAGTCAAGAGCCGGTCAAGTCATTCATATGAGGCAGTCCTTCTGGATTTTGCCTTCCTTCAGGCCTATCATCTGGTTTCTTTTTCCACACCTGACCTCCCTGGGACACTCCCCTGCATTCATACACACATCCCTCAGCCAAGATGGATCTCGAAGTGAAGGTTTCCATGAGGAGCAAGACTCATTATGGTCTGGCATTCTCCCTTGACTTTTGACCCACAAGGAGCCTTGCTTCGCATGTCCGGTGTCTCCCTTGTCCCAAAAGATGTGGGAGTGGAGATCCCTTTATCCTTTACTCAAACGAGGTTTTGCCCCTCTTTGTCCTTGCCATGACGGTTGCATTTAGGTGTCTATAAGAGACAAACACTGGCTATTTATGCTGTCTCTATTGTTTTATTCATTTCAGAGAGTAAACAGGAGGCTGATTGTAAGTGCCTCAACTGCAGCTGACCTTTCCCTTGTCACAGGGGATACTAACATTTGTAGGTACCCAGCCTGAAGCCCCTTCCTTGTGCCCCATGAAATGCACACAGGAGGCCAGGTGAAAATGTCTAACTTGGAGTCCATCCATCCATACTCCTCTGCCTTATTGTGTGATGCATAAATACTTTAATCATAATTGTAGTGGTTGCTGCTGCTGCTAAGTCGCTTCAGTCGTGTCCAACTCTGTGCGACCCCATAGACGGCAGCCCACCAGGTCCCCCGTCCCTGGGATTCTCCAGGCAAGAACACTGGAGTGGGGTGCCACTGCCTTCTCCAATAGTAGTGGTAAATGATTACTCATTCTGTGCCATTTATTCGCTGGCACAAGAAGATGATCTGACTTGCCAAAATAACCATCAGGGCACAGAAGCCTTGAGATATAGCTTTGTGATTGAGTCCACCATAAATACTTGGGATTCATACTCCTGGAATTTCTGACAGGGCACAGAGTTCGCCCCTGCCCATGACTTCAACCTCCAAAGGCTAAGTCTCTGTGTCTAACTTGCCTTTCATTCTGTTGTTCACTTCTGGTGCCATTTCAGAGCACCGTGGTCATAGTAATTTTCAGAAAGCAGACTGAAAAGGGAAGACTCTGCAGGGATCAGCTTAATCCAAGTGTGGGGGTCAGGCCGCTGTATCCTCCCCACACTGATCCTGTGAGTAGTCTCTCACAACAAGCTGCCCCCAGGGAGGCAGTCCCCTTCAGTGGAGGGTGATTTTGGAGAAGACTTTTGCTCTGAGTCCTCATCCATCACACTGGTGGGCCTGCACAAAAGAGTGGGCTAGCCACAAAGAGGAGATCTGGGTGGCACCACAGCATCCACTCTAATCCACCCCTCCCAACACTGACATACACTCCTTTCACCTGGTGAGTGCACCTCATCGGAGGACAGCTCCTTGAGGATTCTGGTTGGTCTCCTCTCCTAAAGAAGCCCCAGGAGAAAGACTGGACAAGTGCTGGGCCCTCACAGTTGCAGCAGGTGCTGCATCACAACTGATGTTCACTCTCTCTTGCCTGAGATCCGTTCTAAATCCCCTGTACTCTCAGCCAGGACCTCGGCCATTTCCAGTGGCTTCCCTGGTGATGTAATACAGAGTTTGTCGCTCAGGGTTCTGAAGCCCTGGACCCGATGCCCTTCTCAGACCCTTGCTCTTGGACCTGTCAGTTCACCACTGAAACACAAGAGAAGACTCTTGTCTTCACCGCAGGACCACAAGACACATCACCTGGCTGTTAGAGATGTTTCCTGGCTGTCCCTCCTGTGCCAGAGTAACCCGCATACTCCTTAGGATCAAGGTCAGCACTGCCTGCCGGGATGGGGACAATTCTCTGTGTGTGTTGGTCTCCTATCAGGAGGAGCCCAAAGTGCCCAGGTGGCAACCATGGCTCATAGGTCAGTAGGACTACTATCGTGTCTCCTGGGGGAACCTTCTTGCTTTGGGAACAGCCTGTCTTGTGTCACCACCAGCAATAGGCTAACCAGTAGCCACATGAGGCTGGGTATTGTGAACTCAAGTGTGCTTAGTGTGTCCCAGGGCCTGGCCTTCTACCTTAACATAAGTGAAGTCAAAAGAAAATAGCTAGATGTGGCTAATGTGGATAGTCCTGCTCTGGAACTATAGAACCTATTCTTGGGAGACCGGAAGTAGAAGTTCCCTGTGGGTCACTGGGAGTGATGGATGGTAGGCGAGGTCATGGGTCAGTGGGAGTGGTGATCTGTGGGGTTACTCTACCTCTGATTCAAGGATCATGTATCTTACCTCTTGGGGAAACTAAGGATGACAGATGTGGAGCATGTCCGGTCCCTGGAGGGTGACAACCCAGCACCATGGGCTCACATATCCCAGTGTGCACATCACGTGTGCTTTGTAGAGGTCATTCCATTGCTCCAGAAGACCAGCAGCTTCTGGAAAGTAGGGGCTGAGATAGCAACTTTGTATCCCATGGCCACTTGCCCTCTCAGCCCCTGGTGTGCTACTAGGGGATTTCTTGGTCCTGGATGGTTTTGTGAAATATTCTGTGTCACTCAGTCCTGCATTCTGTGAGCCCTCAAATAGTGGCACCAGACAATGTGCTGCAAGCAAGAAAGCGAAACCCACATCAAGAATGTGTTCCTATCAATTTCAGCAAAGATAGTCCTCTCCTCCTTCAAGGATGGAAGTGAGATATTGTGATCAACTCACCATTGATAGCTCAATGGTCTTCTTGAAGAACAGTATGATACTGAGGATTGAGCAATAGTTTGTGATGAAAATAATATAATTTTATATATAGAAATACATATATATATAGAATTTAATATGTCTAGAATTATATATTTATATACATGCACACACACACACACAGACACATATATGTACTATAGAAAGGCAACCACATCAGGATGGGTAAGCTGGGCAGACTCATGGTATAGTCAAGAGCCGTACCCTGAGTGGGCAATGCACACACGGTAGGATAATCACCAGTGCTGATGTTCTTCCCAGGAAGTGAGGGATCCGAGCCCCACGCTGGGCACCTAGCCTGTAGGTCATGCACGGGACAACATGCCCACAAAACATTTGGCTTGAAGGGAAGCGGGTCTTACGCTAAGGAGAGCCAGGCAGCTTTAGCAGCTAGAGACTCCACTCTTCAAGTACATACAGAAAACCTCACCCACTCCAAGACTCTGTGTGGATGCAGAAATTTGAGAAAGCCTGCGTGAGACCCACCTGCTCCTCTCTGAGAGCTCCTGGAGAGGCAGTAGGTAAATGGAGCTCACCCTGGGGCAGAGCTGCTGGTGGCAGCCACTTGAGGGCCTGCATTCTACAAAAGGACATGGGTGCTGGTAAGTGCCATTTTGAAATCCTCCATCTCACTTATTAGCAAGATGTCTCAGCCCCACCAGGCAGCTTGTTGGCATCACTACTGGGCAGACTCAGACCAAGCAGATAGGTGAGAATGGCCACAGCCTCACCCACCAGCAGGGCATTTGCATTAGGACCCTCAGAGTCCCCCACCTACACAGGACCTGGCCCTGCCACCTGGGTGCCCAGGATGGTGCTTCAGCCACCAGTGTGCCCACACAAGCCCGGGAACCCTCAGCTCTGCAGCCAGAGGTCCAAGCCCTGTCCCATCCTCCTGTGGGCTGGCACCAACTTCAGCAAACCCAAGGCTGGCAGTCAGAAACCCTGGGACCAGCTCCGCCTACCAGATGGCTGGCACCCATTCCAGGAACACATGCTCTGTAGCCAGGGTCGCCAGGATTGGGCTGCACCCAACAGTGAAAAGGAAGCAGCCCCAGGTCCACTGTAGCCCTACAGCCTACCATATCAGGTCCAAGCCCACCCACTAGCAGGCCAGCAGCATACCTGGGATCCCATAGGAGCTGGATTTCCAGACGAGAAGGAGAAGACTTGAATCAGGACACCCTGGACCCTGAAACCAGCTGTGTCAGGAATGAGCCCCACACAACAGCAGGTTAGCAGTAGATCTCTTAACACTGGGCAGTATAACCATCCACCCCAGAACAATGCTCCACCCACCAGTGGGCTGGCACTACCTGGGACCACCCAGGTCTCAGCAGCCAGAAACCTCATGACCCAACTGCACCTACTGGTGATCATCAGCCTCTGCACAAGGCAAGGCCTGGGAACCAAGCAGACCAGGGGTCAGCCATGCCTACCAGGCTGCCCAACCAGTCAGCCTGTGACAAGAGAGGGGACCATGCAGTCCCCACCGGGGCAACACTAGAGCATATATATCTGGTGACAAGAGGTCAGGGGACTGCTGGGATACATAGGCTGTCTCCTTCTAAAGACCACTACTCCAACATGAAGAAATAAAACCAACCTGCCAAAGACATAGAAATAAAAATAGCTAATGAAGAAAAATGAGGGAACAGAAGAATATGTTCCATTTGAAGGAATGCGATAAAACCCCAGGAGAAAAACTAAGTGAGAAGGAGAAAAGACTTTAACAAATAAAGAGTTCACAGTAATGATCATAAAGTGGCTGAAAGAATTTGAGAGAAGAACAGATGTACATAGTGAGAAGTTACATAGAGAAAGCAGGGAAAACCACCAGACCATTCAGGTGTGACCTAAATCAAACCCCTTACAATTATAGTGGAAGTGACAAATAGATTCAAGGGATTAGATCTGATAGACAGAGTGCCTGAAGAACTATGGACGGAGGTTTGTGACATTGTAAAGGAGGCAGTGATCAAGACCATCCCCAAGAAAAAAAGAAATGCTAAAAGGCAAAATGGTTGTCTTAGGAGGCATTACAAATAGCTGAGAAAAGAAGTGAAAGGCAAAAGAGAAAAGAAATTATATACCCGAAAAGATATACCCATTTTAATGCAGAGTTCCAAAGAATAGCAAGGAGAGATAAGAAAGCTTTCCTCAGCAATCAATGCCAAGAAATAGAGGAAAACGATAGAATGGGAAAGACTAGAGATATCTTTAAGAAAATTAGAGATACCAAGGGAACATTTCATGCAAACATGAGCACAATAAAGGACAGCAACAGAATGGACCTAATAGAAGCAGAAGAGATTAAGAAAAGGTAGCAGGAATACACAGAAGAACTATACAAAAAAGATCTCATGGCCCAGATAAGCACAATGGTGTGATCACTCACCTAGCGCCAGACAGCCTGGAATGTGAAGTGAAGTGGGCCTTAGGAAGCACCACTATGAACAAAGCTAGTGAAGGTGTTGGAATTCGAGTTGAGCTATGTCAAATTGTAAAATATGATGCTGTGAAAGTGCTGCACTCAATATGCCAGCAAATTTGGAAAACTCAGCAGTGGCCACAGGACTGGAAAAGATCACTTTTCATTCCCATCCCAAGGAAAGGCAATGAAAAAGAATGTTCAAACTACTGCACAGTTGCACTCATCTCACACGCTAGCAAAGTAATGCTCAAAATTTCCAAGCCAGGCTCCAACATTTCGTGAACCACGAGCTTCCAGATGTTCAAGCTGGATTTAGAAAAGGCAGAGAACCAGAGATCAAATTGCCAACATCTGTTGGATCATCAAAAACACAGGAGAATTCCAGAAAAACATCTACTTCTGCTTTGTTGACTACACTAAAGCCTTTGACTGTGTGGATCACAATAAACTGTGGAAAATTCTCCAAGAGATGGGAATGCCAGACCATCTGACCTGCCGCCTGAGAAATCTGTATGCAGGTCAAGAAGCAACAGTTAGAACTGGACATGGAACAACATGGAACTCCTTTCCAAATCAGGAAAGGAGTATATTGTCACCCTGCTTATTTAACTTATATGCAGAGTACATCATGAGAAATGCTGCACCAGTTGAAGCACAAGCTGGAATAAAGATTGCCATGAGAAATATCATTAACCTCAGGTTTTCAGATGACACCACCCTTATGGCAGAAAATGAAGAAGAACTAAAGAGCCTCTTGATATAAGTGAAAGAGGAGAGAGAAAATGTTGGCTTAAAACTCAACATTCAAGAAATTAAGATCATGGCATCCGGTGCCATCACTTCATGGCAAATAGATGGGGAAACAATGGACACAGTGACAGACGTATTTTTTGGCCTCCAAAATCACTGCAGATGGTGACTGCAGCCATGAAATTAAAAGAGGCTTGCTCCTGGGATGGAAAGCTATGAGCAAATCAGAAAGCATATTAAAAAGAAGAGACATTTCTTTGCCAATAATGATCTAGTCAAAGCTAAGGTGTTTCAGTAGTACGTATGGATGGGAGAGTTGTACTATAAAGAAAGCTGAGCGCCAAGGAATTGATGCTTTTGAACTGTGCTATTGGAGAAGTCTCTTGAGAGTCCCATGGACTGCAAGGAGGTCAAACTCATCCATCCTAAAAGAAATCTGTCCTGAATATTCATTGGAAGGAAAGATACTGAAGCTGAAACTCCAATACTTTGGCCACCTGATGCAAAGAAATGACTCACTGGAAAAGACCCTGATGCTGGGAAAGATTGAAGGAGGGAGAAGAAGGGGACTACAGAGGATGAGACGGTTGCATGGCATCACTGACTCGATGGACATGAGTTTGAGTAAGCCCCATGAGTTGCTGATGGACAGGGAAGCTTGGAGTGTTGCCGTCCATGGGGTCGAAAAGCATCGGACAGACTGAGTGACTGACTGAAGTGAAGTGAGAAGTTTAATGAAACTGAGAAAACAAAACAAAGGACCAAACAGAGCTGAAGAATGCCACAGCTGAAGTTAAAGGTACACTAATAAGGATCAAGAGTATATTGGATGATACTGAGGAACAGGTCAGAAAACTTGAAGAGTGAGTAGTGGAAATCACTCAAGCTGAACAGATAAAAGAAGCCTTAAAAACGAGGACAGTTTAAGAGACCTCTGAGACAACAACACCACACACTCTCACCTTTGCATTATATGGGTCCCAGAAAGAGAAGCGAGCGAGAGAGAAATGGTTAGATAATATAATGGAGGATGCAATACCTGAAAAGTTACCTATCCTAGGAAAGGAAACAGACCTCCAGTTTCAGGAAGCACTTAGAACCCCAAGCAGGATCAACCCCCAAAGGGCCACCTCACCACACACTGTAATTAAAATGTCCAAAATAAAAGATAAAGTGGGAATACTAGAGCAGCAGGAGAAATGCAGTAAGTTACCTACAAGAGAAATTCAGTTAGGCTACCAATGACTTCTCAGCAGACATGCTGCAGGCCACAGGGAGGGGCACCTTGCTTTTAAAATGCTGAAAGGGGGAAAAAAAAAAACCCCACTACATTCCAGAGTGTTCTATCCAGAAAGTCTACTGTTCAGATTTGAAGGAGAGTTCAAAAGTTCTGCAGCAAAGCAAACTAAGAGTTCAGCACCATGAAACCAATTTTACAAGAAATTTTAACAGGACTTCTCAAAGTTGAAAAGAACAGGCCACAAGTACAACTATGAAAATAACAAAGGGAAATCTCATTGGATAAAGCAAGTGAACAGTGAAAGCAATAATCAACCACATATAAGCGTGGAGGAAGGACAAATGAGAAAAGGAAAATCATCTATATCCACAAAAAATAGGTGAGGGATAGACAAAGCAAAAGGACGTATGATGTTCAAACCATTAAACATGGGCCAGAGAGTACAATGCAGTGTTGTTAAAGTGCATTTGAATTTAATAAACCAGCAACTGAAAATAACTATAAATACATAACTGTATATACACATATTTGTGTGCACACATATATAAACATAGAGCATGCATAAATCATGTATATATATACATATATACACATATGTATATATACAGCAATGTGAAATGTTAGAGGCGTTCTTGCTAGGGACAAGTCCTATAAGTATGTTATCTATCCCGTCTAATTTTTGAAGCTGCCCTGAAACAGAAAACCAGAGTTATATAAATATAATATCTTTATATTTTGTAATATAAATTTATACTGAGAAAAGTAATATTTCATATTACAATATGATCATCTATCTAGCAAATTCAAAAGACTGAGCCTTTGGAAAGGTCAAATGAATAAGAGACTTCAGAAAAATAGGGGATGGAATATTTCCACAGCCAAATTAAGTGCTATGCCCAGCAAGAGCAAGAGCTGTGTAGAACATGTAATAGAAAATGCCTCATTTTAAAACTGCAATAAATTGCAAAAGCTATCTAAAAAGAATCCTAACAAATATGTAGACAAGATCTCTATGGAGGCATTACGCAAGCTTACTGGTAGACTCAAGTTCAAGAGTTCCCCAATAAATAGAGCAGATCCAATTATGGGAAACAGAATTCTGTGACAATACCAATGTTCTTTTTTTTTTTTTTTATAGATTTACAAGATTAGCGCTATAAACTTATCTACCAAAAGGACAGTCAATCTTGAGCTTCTGTCATCCGTACCCAAAAGAAATCCTGAGACACTAAGAAGGGAGAGTGAATGAAATTAAATGTATTTATATCTATATAGCTGTAGCCTGCATAGAAGCAGGTGACTGGATGGGTAACAGGAAAGTTTAAGCTTCTGCCCATATTTCATTGTGTAAATTGGGAGACAGTGTCTCAGACCACAGATGCCAGAAGCCACAGGGTAAGATCAGGACAGCACAAAGAATGGGGCGATTGAGCCAGCAGGGCTGCAGTGTCTGTGCTAATAACCACTTGAATTCACCTCAGCTTAGGGTGAGGACTGGCCTTTCTGAGATGTACGCTTTAAACAGCAGATAAAGATTGCACTAGAAATAAGAGAATAGCACTGAGCATCAGAGTGAGTCAGGCAGCGTAAGAGTGGATGCTCTTTCCTGAAATTTGGCAAGATGTGCAACATAATTCGGACACTGAAGGCAGCTTATGAGAGTGAAAATCAGTGCTCTGAATTGTGAAAAGTTAGAAAACTTGATTCAAAAGACCTCCCCAGACCCCGCTGCTCAGCCTCTTCCTTGCAGAGAAGGAATCTTAGAACAAACTAAGTCTGGCTGCGGGCAGGGAGGCAACACTGGAGGGTCTGCTTCCTCAGGGACCCTCCTCTGCAGCCAGGGGCGCTGCAGCCCCCCCTCCAGCTTCCAGTCTGGGACGCAGAGTCACTCTGCACTCAGGGTGCAGCTGGATGGAGTTGCAGACCCGACTGGGAGGGAGCCCATTGCAGCCAGCATTTCCTCAAGGACTCCCAAGTGAGGACCCTCAGGAGTGAGTTCTGGGGAGGGGCCTCTGCCCAGGGGCTCCAGAGAATCCAGCTCCACTCCCAGCTCAGCCCTGGCAGGCCTTGAGCCACGGGTCCCAATGTGATGTCACCCGAGTTCTGTCTGCCTCAGAGGTCTGAGAAAGTGCGGGCCTGGGTCTGGGAGGAGGGTCCAGTCTGGTAGAGAGGAAGCCAGCCATATGGGGGGGTGGTGTCAAGAGAGGAGCCTGAGGGAGGACTAAGACCCCACAGAATCTGCATCCTTCCTGGGAGACCCCGAGTGGGCTTGTTGCAATGGGGACTGGAGGGGGAGGGCCTGAATCTCAGGGCAGAAAATTCAAGTGGGCAGAGGGAGGAGCCCAGGTCCTGAAGGGAGCCGAGATGAGGAGCAGAGGCAGGAGTGAAGGGCTCTTGGAGCCCTGAAAAGTGGGGAGTAGGAAAGTGGGGTGTCCAGAGAAGCCCACTCCTGCCGTCAGGCCTGGGAGGCCCCAGGCGGATGGGCACGTGGCAGGGCGTCCTGACATTCGCATTAGCTCTCAGCCAGACTGCGACTTGTTGCCGTTGGGTGGGAGGGGGGTCAGGTGGGCAGATGACAAGCCTAGGGACTACTGGGTCAGAAAGTGAGGACCCTGAGGGTGCACTGAGGGGACCCTGGACTCCAGAATATGGGTGAGCCTGGAGTGTCCCAGAGAACCTGGCCCTGCGCTCAGCTGTGGGAGGCCGCAGGGCGAGATAAGCAGCCTGTGCCAGCGTCCTCATCAGGGTCCCAGAGAGACTGGGAGCCTGGGATAGGGGTGGGCACGCAGGTGGGCAGAGGGGAGGGTCACACGGGACCAAAGTGAACATGAGGACGCTGAGGGAGGATTTAGGGGGCCCCGGACCCCAGAACAGGGGTGACCCCAGCAAAACCCGCCCCTGCCTCCAGGCCTGGGAGACCCCCAGGTGAGAGGAGCAAATGTGGTGTGTCCCAGCTTCCGCATCTGGGTCTTAGAGAGGTTGGGGTCCTGGTGTGAGAAGCGGGCTGTCTGCATGAAGACGGGCCACTAGGACCTGCAGGGACATTGGGTGGAGACCCTGAGGGAGAGTCGGCCCCTGGATTCCAGAACCCAGCGTCCCCCTCTCCGGCTCTGCTGTCACCCTGGAGCCTGGGCGTGTGGCTCCAGGTGCTGCCCCCTGAGGGCAGCCTCTCCATCTGGACCAGCTGCAGGTCTGGGTTGAGGGGTCAGGAGGCTGCAGGTGGGCAGAGGGAGGGGCCCGGGCTCCATCAGACAGTGAGGGAGGACCCGGAGGAGGTCACCTAGGAAGGTCCCTAGGAAACATCCCCCTCCCAACTGCAGCACCTCAGGGTTCGGGGGGATGGGGCTGAGTTCGAGGGGCCCCAGGGTGAGCCTGGGCAGGAAAGGCCTGAGCCTGCCCTTGGGGAGGACTGCCGGGTCCCCTGCTCAGAAAGAAGGGAACCTCCCTGCAGGGCGGTCCGCTGTATCCCCGCTGGAGCCCAGCACGGAGGCCAGGGTGATGCACTCTTGCTGCCAAGGTACCTGGAAGGGAGCTCTAGGGGTTTCTGGAGAGCTCAGGCTTCAGGGGAACTCAGTCAGCATGGGTCAGGCCAGGCTGGATGGCAATCAGAGCAAAGGTCCTGAGAATGGACTGAGGATCAGCCTCCCCCAGAACAGTGGGGACCCTGCATGGTGGGGGTGGGGGAGCGCCTGTGGTGGAGGCGGGCCCGGAGGGGGAAGACTTCGCTGGGGCAGCCATCTGGGGAGCATGTCTGCTCAGCAGCAGGAGGAGTCCCAGCATCACCAGGAGTCAAGGTGAGGACCCTGAGGAGAAGTGGGGAACCCCAATCCCCACCACAGAGAGGGGGCCACAGAAATCCCTCCTAGCAGCCCTAGAAACCATCGGAACCCCGAGGCCCACCTCCTCAGCCAGATGGTTGGTCAAGGCCAGGGGCCTTCCTTTGAGGGTCTGCACTCAGGCCCACGCAGAGGTCGGGGGAGCACTGGGGAGACCCCCTCCTCACACCCAGTACATGGAGCCCAGCCTGCCGTGTCCCTTTGTTGACACAGGGGTGGCCCAGAATAGGTGGGTGCATTGAGTGTTCTCACTTCTGGTGTCATGAATGTTAAGGCCTTTGCTTAAGGAGATGGGTCACAGTCAACAGAGGGTCCTTTCAGGGTGTCAAGGTGGAGACTCATGTGACTCCCCGTCGTCCCAGCAGAGAGGCACTCCGTAGAGTTTGGCCACCCCTTGTCCCTTGTGAGCCCTGTTAGCCCCTGGGCAGGCGTGACCAGTATTCAGGGCCCCTCTCTTTCTTCCTTTTAGTATAGGGAAATTGTCTTGAGAATTTTGCCTCAGGAGAACAGACAGGAGGGCCCAGACACTGCCAGGAAGAAGTGGAGGGCCCTCTGTGAGCACAGAGGGGAACCACTCACCTCAGGACAAGGGGAACCTCACCGAGTCCAGCCCAGTCCTCCTGTCAGCACCAAGGGCCCCAGTGCCACGCCACAGTCTACGGCCGAGGTACCCCCTTGTTTCCTCTCACAGGGGCTCCAGGAACCCAGAGGGGAAAGCACAGGTCTGAAGCTTCTGTCCGCACCTTGCAGAGCAGAGGCGGTCCAGGCAGTGCCAGGAGTCTAGGTGAGGTGGGTCCCCTGAGTGTGCATCAGGGACTCCCCACCCCAGAACAGACGGGACCCCCAAGGCCCAATTCCCCTCACCGTATCAGCCCCGAAACCTCGGGCTGTGCTGACTGCACCCTTGGGAGACACCTCACTTCCTCCTTCGTGTTATCAGAAGACAGCCTGCCCAGGAGAAGCGTCCCTGTGAGGCCCGAGAGCACCGCTCAAGAGGAGACCTGTCAGTGACCTGTGTCAGTCCACCCAGGGTGGGTTTCTCAGCTGAGGCCACTCACACACCTCTCTCCCACAGGCCCGGGGTCCCCATCTGTCCCCCTGCCTCACTTCTGTCTGTGGTTTGATCCCAGTCATGCCTGGGATGAGCGAGCTCCATGAGGAAAGTGAGGCCAACCTTCAGGACCCAAGGGAGGCTGAGAGCCCAGTGGTGGGACAGTTCATTTAGTGAGAGAAGGAGGAGGAGTCGGAGGTGGAGGAGGAGGAGGCGGAGGCCGCATAGCTTTCCCCCTTCTCCTTGCTTTCCTCCTCCTCCTCCTCTGTCCTGTTCCTGGGCACCCTGGAGGAGCTGGAGCTGGCTGATGTGGAAGCACCCATTTCCCGCCCCCCGCCGAGCCCTCAGGGTGCCTCCCC